>CCBP010000086.1:0-20785 GCA_000765035.1 Trametes cinnabarina
ATTTTCGTCCTCGTTGGCTGGGTGCTGCTTGGGGCTGGGCGCAGCTCATCTATACTGGGTCCGTAATAGACCGAGATGAAGGGGTTACTCAAACTCAATGCTTCATATGGTAGCCTAAGGTTGTAGTCGACGCGCGATGAGCAGGTCGTGACACCTAATCGAGTCAACTCCTGCTTCGAGGAGACGAGCTATTGCGAGCGTGTACTACACGTGACCGCGTCGTATAGGCGCGGGCGATACAAGGGATTTTAGGCTCAGAATAGGACAAGTAAACACATAATTATAATAGATTGGCGTCGGCCTTCAAAACTGACCCTCTCAAACTAGGATTACGAGGGCGTAAAACGCAGTGACTCATGCTAAAGAAAGGCTTTTTCCCGATGACCTTTTGGAGCTATTTGTCATAGTAGCCAAGGCCTAATGGCAGTTCCGCATGTGAGATAGCCTTGCTTGCAGAGTGTGTTTACCGTAGGTGCAAGATTCAGCACCAGCTAACTGTCTCTGAAGTGGCCGCTCAAAACCTCTGCATATCCCTTCTAAGTAATTTCACGCTGTGGTGAGCAGAGACCCCCGATGCTCGGGAGCCGTTGATGCGAGGTGGATCGGGCATCAATCCTGTTAGCCTGCAGGCCGCCAGTAGGTGGGCATGGACCATAAATAGCACGTCGAACTTGCGATTCAAGGGCTTCATTGGGGTCGAATGGTCGCTTACTTGTCTCGGCAGGCGGCCGAGCTCGTTGGGGTGTAAGTCTTGACTAAGCCATGGCGAACAATGTCTAGTGGTACATGACCCAGATAAGACTGGAGGACATAGGGTATCAAGTAACGAGGACACGATCTCGAGACCAAACCACATGTTTGTATAGGCGGGTGAGGGAACAGGGGTACAACATCAGGGTATCGCTGGATCTAGTTGCCAACTCACTTTGAAGGGATATCAACATAGTGACTAGCAAGACGATGTCCGTGAAATCAGCAAGCACCTTTTCACAGTCGCACGCCGGCAGTATTGTAGACGTCGACGGCGACCTGGGCATCGGAAAGCAACGTACGCAGGAGGGTCGTCTCCTCAATGCTGAATCCAGTAGCCTCAGCCGGCAATGTCATCTCAAAGACCGGCTTCTCATCCCGGAGCCTGCGAGCGACGGTCTGCCTCCATAATGACCACACGCGCGTCTTGTTGGGGACCAAGCCCGCAAGCTGCTCCTCGACATTCGTCGGCTTCAGGACCTGCATGAGGAATACCGCCATGGAAGCCCTAGTTCCCAGACTGTAGCGCCTCATAGTCGGCTTGTTCAGAAGGTTCTCCATGACGACCTCCTCTTTGGCCTCCTTCTCCGAGGTGGAGAGTACGGAATTGTACAACCAAGCAACGGACAAGGAGAACAGGAAAAGGAGCTGTCCTACGAAGGTGCCTTGCGGCACGACGAACAGTTGCACCAGAGACTGGATGGTGGACAAGGTGCCGCATGTGGCGAGACGCTTCAGAGACTTCTCATCCGGAAAACGGAGGGAAAGGCGTCCACGGGTGACCGCGGAAACAGCAGCCTCGGAACCCTTCAGAATGATGATCTCATTGTCATTCTCCAAGAAACCGTCACCGGGAGGTGCGCCAGGCGTAGTGGCGGGTCGAGTGAACGTGAGATCGCCCGACCGGAGCACGCTGGACGTTGCTCCGTTGCAGAACATACCAAGGACAATCATCGAGAAGATGTGCCAATCGCCGAGGGCAGCACATGCGGCGGATGCACCCACGCTGGCCAGAATGGGGAGGAACGGCGCGGGCGTCTTCAAGGTAGGATGTTCCTCGCCTGCAGGGGCATGGTCCAACTCCGCGATCGTAACGGCGTAGGGAGTAGTGACGCGGCCCACCGCGATCGCGTCCATGGGAAGACGTCCACAGTACTTCTTCAAGATCTGAGCGACATCGCCGGTAGTCTCCATCGTGGTTCCAGAGAAGGCCGCGGTGTACTTGGGGCCGCTGGCAGGGGTAGTCTGCACGAACGCGTCCGGATTGACGCTAACGCCAGCCTCGTCGTGGCGTTGGCCGTCCCAGAAGCGAGACCGCACAAGCGTCTTCAGCAGCTGGGCCACCTCATAGCTTCCAGGAGTATTGTACAGGCTCAGCACGTTACGCCTCCCATAGACGTGAGAGTAAGTCAACGCAGATGCAGTTGCCTCTCCTCCTACGAAGCCCGCAAGGGCAGCGGGGAGGATAGGTGAGTTCGTGGCACGGTTTTGGAAACTCATTGTAAGCGATGGGGACGATCTGCGGTCAATCGGTCAGGACGGATTTCCTGGGTGACTTCTAGCAACCTACATATGTGCGATGGCAAAGAGCCGCTTGATCCAACTTCTGGATGGTCGGAGGGGTGTGGGAACAGTGACGAGCAAGGCGAAAGTCAACGTTGAGGCCAAGGCCCTTTTATCTGCCCAGATTGCAGAGGGCTGTGCGCACTGCACAGTGCACACCACGACACCTGACTTCGTGGGAACCGCTTTTTCCATAGGAGACGCTTCGACGCCACGCGGTTGAGCGTGTAATGGTCCGCGTCCATTCAATTTCAGCAAGTCTTTCGACGCCACCAACACGCATACAGCACAAAAGCGTATTGAACAGCCCTATTGTGTTGAAAGTGGTTAACCTTGCCCCTCACCTAGCCAAAAACATCGCCTACCGATCGGAATGCGACGCGAACATAGTAGTACAGCTTCTAGACAATACGACACCCGTGTCTGTGTATACAGCACATACGAGACACGTCAAAAGCTGCAGAAGAGATCGGCGTATAGCGTACGCACGCAACAGTCGTGAGGAGGTAGACCAATTCGATCAAGCCTAGAAGAATGGCCGCCTTGCTAACCCTATGATGACAGGTGCCCGGATCCCTTCAGTGCCCCATGGCCAGGGCGATGCTCCAAAAAAGCAGCGTAGGCGGCTTCGGCATCCTGCAGGAGCTCCCTGAATAGAGAGCTCTCCTCCATAGACAGCAGGCCCCGCATCTTCTGCCACTCCCACTCGTACTCCACTTGGAACCTCACAGGTTGCCCCCAGTAAATTCTCTCCGCCACAGTGGCATGCCACAGCTCCCATACTGGCGTATTGGTAGGTAGCAGTGCGTGCAGCCGCGACTCGATGTCGTGGCCAATCACGGGTCGGAGCACCAGCACCGTGAAGACCGCCGTGGCGGTCCTAGTGCCGAACCGATAGCGCTCTATGCGAGGTCCACCCAAAATGTCAGCCACAAGGATATGCCGTTCCACGCTCTCTTTGCCCCAAGCTAGGACGAGGCGATGGTAGGCCCATGAGGCCACCAAGGAGGCGATGAACATAATTTGGCCGAAGAGGGTCCCTTGGGGAACAAGAAGGAGCTGGGATAGGAGTTGAAGTGCGGGGAGAACGGAGCATAGCGAGATGAAGAAGTGCTGCCGCGAGTGCGTGACCCTGAGGGTGAAGCGTCCTTGGATGATTGGAGCAACAGCCGTTTCCGTTCCCAACAGGACTGCTAATAATCCATGCGCTTCCATCCAACCTGAGGAGTAGCGGGGCGTATCTAGGGAAATCCAGCGCTGGTATGTGAATCGAGCGTCACCCATAACGAGGCAGGCTGTTCCATGACAGAGGGCGCTGAACACGATGACGGATGCGATGAACCAGTCCCGATAGAAGACACAGGCGATTGCCGTCGATAGGGTAGCCGCCACAGGACAGGCAGCGAACCACTTCGGATGCGTAGTCGGGACCCTAAGATGTTGTGGCCCGTGGGTGTCGCGTTCAACCCGGGTGATCGCGACGTCCATCGGGGCCGTCCTCACGGCGGGCATCCGACCATATGGCACCGAACCAAATCCGGTACATAGTCGAACGGAGAGTTTGCCAATATCACGGCTATGCACATCGTGTCATATCCATGACTTTTTGTTGTTCAACAAAACATTGATTCCGACTATTGACCACACAAAGCAAAGATGTGGTCCGTTTCGGTGCAATAGTCATCGCATATGCGGGACAAACGTTTCCTTCGATTCCGGCGCACAACTCGCACATAGCCATGGCATAGTTAAACTCGCCGTTCCACTATTTACTAGATTTAAGCAGGCGCTTTAGTCCCGAATGCCTGCCGTGCCTCCGTCCGCTGACCTCGATCGCATTGACTGCTGAGCAATGCTCTGCAAACAACTGAGCCAGTGGCCCCGTGCGAGGCAAGACCAGGCCAGATTGAGCAGAGGTATAAGTAAGTCCAACCCCGCTTTCGATCTCCACGGCGATATTGTCTGGGACAGCGGATGATCGATAGGAAGGGCTCCAAAGCCTGAACCGCGCCATATGACCGTAGCGTTTTGCCAGATGATAACTTCCGGGGCAATTGTACCATCCCCACCACTTCCGTTGAGCATGCAGATAGGGAAGCATCATGACTGCCAGGGTGGCGTCCGCTCCTAGGAACCCAGCCAATGCCGATATATCGAGAGAGAAAGCGGAGTTTGGGACGGGGTACAAGGGAGCCATCGTCGTGCTTGATTTGCGCGAAACCTCTGGAGACAGGACCAGAGCGATATATGTCCGTGAAAGAGTCGAGCGCTAGGCGCGGGAAGGGCGCAGCAATCTCAGGCAAAGGCGAAGGCAGTGAGGTGCTCACGCGGCGTGTGGGATTGACCTGTACAGAAGCATTGGAGAGACGGATTCACGTAACGCACGCTCCACTGTGTCCAGTGGCAGCCGTAGATAATCTACCGTAGTCACACGCACCTCTATCATGCTCGATCTGGAGCTGAGCATCGTGATTTGTTGCTTTCCCGTGTCATGGCCACGCCCATAGGAACGGTGACGCACCTCAGGCGTGGCTCAATGGGAAAGGCTTACGATGTTGCGATATTAGAATACATCGTGCAATAGGGAGCCATCCTGCTTTCAAGTCTTAGACTGTCTAAGCTTCTCCGCAAGTTCGAAACCGGAGGCAAAATGATCGAGCCTGGCGTCAACAACAAAACCCTAGTGATGGAATGAGCGACATGTCGTAGCGTTGAGACTAAAAATCACCAACCTTCCGCTCGTATTCTGCGTAGGTGTGATACGTCAGTGAGACAAACGAGACACTGAAAGACATCGTACCCTTGAGCTCAGCGCTCAACTTCGCAATTTCTACTATGCGCGCCTGGATGAACTCGCCGGGGTCTAGCTTCTGCTCAGGCATCTCAAGGTTCTCGGGGAACAGCACGTCGACGGTCACAAGCTTCATGTTGGCGTTCGTCATGCCTATATGCCCGCTGAGGTGCTCCGCAGCCTAGCCGCATGCGATGGAATCATACCTGGATCGCAAACGAGGAGGGGCGAGGTTTGGATCACACCACGGGCTTTGAATCCCGTCTCTTCTTCGAGCTCACGAATGGCAGTTTCTTCGGGCGTCTCTCCCTCACTGATCAGACCTACAATGCTGTTTGAATAGCTCCATCAGAATGGGTTTTGTGCAAGCTTACCGGCAGGAAGCTCTGCAAAGTGCATACAATGATACATCTCAATAGGAACCATCGTCACTCACGTGTATTACGGCTTACCTACGACGTAGCGCTCCACGGGAGCTCTGAATTGCTCGATGATAATGGTGGATGGCGGAAATTTACCCGTCTCCGAGCGGAGCAGCGCAAGGATCGCGACAGCTGTGCGGATCAAGTGAAATCTGGAGCTATGGAACAGACAAACCCATGCATACCATCAATTCCAGACGAAGAACGGGTCGGGCGTTCCGCAAACTCCCAGAGGCGCTGCAATCATGCGCAATGAGCACGGGTGAATGGCCAGTTGCGTATCGGGCTGTCAACGCGCCTCTTTGCCCGTCGGGTCTTGGTATCGGCATTTCTTGAGCTTGACCCATCTGAAATTGAGAAACACGGGGTTCCGCGACGGTCAGGAATGGGGCTCGGACTCGGAAAGCATGTGTATGTCGTCGGAACTCACTTTGCCTCCGATGACGCGAGCTCTTCGACAGCGACGACCTTGGACTCTGGCATATCTGCTGAACGCAAAGTAAGATATATCGTACGATGCAAAGACGACCTTGTGCTCTGTGGCAGACGACGAGCAGAGCGATACAGCGAGGATGCGCGATGGCTGAGCGGAGGAAACCTGGAGGGCATGATGATGCGACGCGTCGACGGGCCGGAAAAGGCGGAAGCCCCAAGGCGATCGCAGCGATCACGTGGGCGTAGATATACCCTTCGCGCTGTGCGGGGCAATCCTCTCCTCTCCGTCGCTCTCCTCTCTGTCCGTCTCCATCTCTTCCGCATCCTTCTCATCTCATACACAATGGTCAAGGCTGTCGTTCTCGGTGCTGCTGGTAAGTGTATCCAGCACAACGTTTAGGCGCGTATCGTGCTCAATCAGTCTCGATCAGGTGGTATTGGCCAGCCATTGTCCCTACTTCTCAAGACCAACCCCTCGATCACGGAGGTAGGGACATAGAGTTGTAGCAGGTTGGCATATAACTCAATTGTACTCAATAGCTGAGCCTCTACGATATTGTCAACACTCCCGGTGTTGCCGCCGACCTCTCGCACATCGATACCCCTGCGAAGGTCGCTGGTTACCTGCCTCCCGATGATGGTCTCAAGAAGGCCCTTACGGGCGCAGACATTGTCATCATTCCCGCTGGTGTCCCGAGGAAGCCCGGTGTATGTACTCAATCTTGTCCTCACCAGGCATATAGCTGATCATAATATCGCAGATGACGAGGTCAGTGTCTCTTACCCATCGATTTAGCAGTATCAACTGAACGATCACGCCATTCAAAGAGATGATCTCTTCAAGGTCAGTATTGCAAGCCCAACTACGGCGATGCCAGTCCGCTGACTGTGGCATAGATCAACGCCGGCATCGTCCGCGACCTTGCCAAGGGCATTGCAGAGGCGGCTCCCAAGGCTTTCGTCCTGGTCATTTCTAACCCAGTCAACTCCACCGTTCCTATCGTCGCTGAGGTCTTCAAGAAGGCGGGTGTCTTTGACCCAAAGAAGTACGGACTACGCGACCTATGATCTAGGCGAGTCACTGAGTGCGTTTGCAGGATTTTCGGTGTCACAACCCTCGACGTCGTGCGCGCGTCGACCTTCGTTTCTGAGGTCCTCGGCGATCTCTCTCTCGCCCCCAAAGTCACCGTTCCTGTCGTCGGCGGCCACAGTGGTGTTACGGTCAGTACCCCTACAGACCAATTGCGATGCAGACTTGAACTCTTCAAATTACCACCAGATCGTGCCACTGCTCTCGCAGTCGTCTCATCCGCTGCCGTCCGGCTTCTCGCAGGAGAACCTGGACAAGCTCGTCAACCGCATCCAGTTCGGTGGTGATGAGGTTGTGAAGGCCAAGGACGGCGCCGGCTCTGCGACGCTCTCCATGGCGTACGCCGGCGCGGACTTCGCGTACAAGATCATCTGCGCGGCCAAGGGCGAGAAGGGCATCGTCGCGCCCACGTACGTCAACCTCGCTGCGGACAAAGAGGGCGGCGACGCGCTGAAGAAGGAGATCGGCCGTGATCTTGAGTACTTCTCTGCTCCTGTCGAGCTCGGGGTGAGTACCTACTCGGGACAATCTGGGCCGTGTCTTGCTGTGCTGATGATTCGGGGTGCAGACTGAGGGTGTTGCGAAGATCAACACTCTAGGCAAGATCACCGCGCATGAGGCAAACCTCATCAAGGCCGCTGTTCCGGAGCTCGCGACCAACATCGAGAAGGTCTGTTGATCAAGCTCGGCATGGCCGTGCACAACATTGCTGACCTTCGATGACTCTAGGGTGTCTCTTTCATTGAGTCGTCCAAGCTCTAATTGTTTACTCCGCTATCATCTCGTTACTCGTCGGTAGGAAAGTCGGAGGGAGAAGAAGTCTTGTTGAGATAGCTGTATATCGAGCATGTACAAATAGGCGAAATGGGTTGTATCCGTGTGCTCAGGGGAATCACGCTTTGCCATCTGGTCAGACTGACGCGCACACGCAGTAGATGCGGAAGGTTTGCTGATAGCATACAAGCACAGTGAAAGGTTACAGAAACCAAAGCCAACCTAATACCCGTCCCTGTCGTCCGAAATACGATGGGAAGCCATCTGCCTCCGCTGCGTGTCCTCCAACTTCGGGCAATTGGAGATGGCATGACCCAGACCACCACAGACCGGACAGCCCTTGAGCGTCCCACCTTGGGCTGCGCGCGGATCATCGATGCTCAGCAGGAATGGTGGAACCCTGATACACAGCACCCGTCAGCGATCGTCCCGTACACGATAGATACACGCAGTGGGACGGCACTGCCGCAACAACCGGTCCACGGAGATGACAAGAGAAGAAGGGCGACGCACTTCTGGCCGGCTTCCATGAGGAGGTACTTGAGGTCGAGCAGCGTCTGCTCTGGGGTGTTCATGTTCACGAACGTGGTCGCGATGCCGGTCTTGCCGCTGCGGCCCGTACGGCCGATCTGGTGCACGTAGTCCTCAATCTCCTTGGGCATGGAGAAGATGATGACGTGCTGGATGTCGTTAAAGTCGAGACCTTTGGACGCGACGCCAGAGGCTACCATGACGTCCTTGGCGCCGGACTTGAATGCTTTGATGGCGTATTGACGCTCCTCCTGGGCTGCGGTCGAGGATCAGGAGAATATTCAGAGACAGATGGCAGTGACGCTAGACATACTCTTTGAGCCGTGGATAGCTACAGCTTCCACACCTTTCAGGAGAAGATACTCCTGGATATCTAGGGGATATCAGCGTTGATAAGGTTGACGAAGATTGAGATAGATACCATCGACTTCGTTCTTGTTCTCGCTGAAGATGATAACGGGAGGCGGCGTCTTTTGCAAACACTCCAAGAGGTACACCATCTTGGCTTCCTGCTTGACGTACTCTACAACCTGCAACACATCAAGATTGGCAGCACCGGCGCGTCCGACGTTCACAAGAACAGGCTTGACGAGGGATTGTTGAGCAAAATCCTGGATCTTCCGCGGCATAGTGGCAGAGAATAGCAGCGTTTGCCTTTGTCTCTACAAGGAAGTGAGCTACCATCTGTGGAAAATGTGACAATGAGCCTCACCTTGAAGAAGCTCATGATATTCCGCACATCTTCTTCAAAACCCAAGTCAATCATACGATCCGCTTCGTCCATACAGAGATATTTGCAATTGTCGAAGGTAAACCGCTTCTTCTCCAGCATGTCGATGAGTCGACCAGGAGTAGCGACGACGATGTGCAAACCCTTGTTCATGACATGGCTTTGCTCGCTCATTGAGATTCCACCGATGCAAAGCAGGGTGTTGAGCTTCGGGTATTTGCCTTCCTTAGCAAGCGCGTCCGTCCAGATGAGGATGTTCTCATACGTCTGCGTGGCCAGTTCGCGCGAAGGACAAAGGATGACGCCGACAGGGCCTTCCCCTCTGACGAACGGGAGACGAGTTTCTTCCTCCAGAGCGAACATGATCAGAGGCAAGCAGAACGCGAGCGTCTTCCCTGAACCGGTGAATGCGATGCCAATCATGTCACGACCAGAGAAACTGCGCTAAAAATGAGCGTTGACCCACGCCGTTAGGTAGTCAGACTGTGCTTACGCTACGGGGATTCCTTGCAACTGGATTGGTGTGGGTTTCGTTATTCGCTTGGACTTCAAGAACTTGGCGAGAGGCTCTGGCACCTTCATATCCTGCAATGACCTCAGTACACGCCTTAGTCCCAGCTGGAGTGGACTCACTGTGAAGTTCTCAATCGGGGGAGGTAAGTCCTCGCCCTCGATGATGATGTGGTACTTTTCGCGTATTCGCCTGTTCTCTTCCTCGGATCTCTCGCGAACAAATTGGGGTGGCCGCCAACTGCAATGCGCATCAGAGAATGCCGATCGAACACGGGGAAACACGCGTACGATGTCTTCAGCGGCTCCGTATATTGTACGCCTTTCGCAAGCTCAAGATCAGACGCGAGCTTCCTGCGTGCAGCGATAGCGGCTAAAATCTCGGCGTCCTGTTCCTCCTCTTTCTCTGCGGTCGTCTTCTTCGCATCTGAGCACATGAGTATGGAGACTAGGCTGATTGTCTTTAGAGACGGCGTACCTTCGGCGGCTTTCCTCTCTAGGACCTCCTGCGCCTCCTGCAAGAGAGTCCTCTCCTTGCGAGCCTTTTCTCTGCGCCGCTCCTCCTCACGTTCTTCGTCGTCACGTTCCTCCTGCTCTTCTTGGAGCCGTTTTGCCTTGTCCTTTTCCGCATTTGCGCCCCAAGACGTCAGTTTGGCCAGCTTTGCCTGACGTCTTTGAGCGACGGGGACATACGGTTCATAGGAGTCATCTTCGTCGTCTAGTTTGTACACAGGAGAGGGAGAGCGCTGAATGCGAGGACGCTTGTAGACTGGCTCGTCGGACATGTCGAGTTCAAGGTTGTGGATGTTCACCGTCAAGCTCAGGACGGGCTGAGCGAGACGCAGCTGAAGGGTAAGCGCTCAACGAGCGGTCGAGTCGGGGCAGCGGACCGGCATGCCGAGGAGCAGGATATGAGATCATCGGAGGCGAGTGAAAGATTCTCCCAGCTGCAGTCCCGACCTCTGCGCCGCGAGCCATGGCCGACCTCTCGCACAAGCCATCGATAGCAGTGATCCCTCTCTTGCTTTGTCCACCACCATGGCTGAAATTCAGTTCGACCCCGCAACTCACCCCCATCGCCGCCGTGAGTCTCACTTCATGCTACAAGCCGACAGGCAAATCACGCTGACCTTCGTCCGCTTCTAGTCAATCCTCTCACCGGCGAGCACGTTCTCGTCTCCCCTCATCGCACCAAGCGGCCGTGGCTAGGACAGACGGAACCTCCACAGCAGTCGAACCTCCCTCAATATGACCCTCAGTGCTATCTCTGCCCAGGAAACACTCGCGCCGGTGGTCAGCGGAACGAGAAATACGAACATACCATGGTCTTCGAGAACGACTTCGCCGCCGTTCTCCCTCCTCCTGGCCCTGCTGCACCGCCAGCTCCCCATCCATTGTTGACAACAGAGCCTGTTCAAGGGGGATGCGACGTCATATGCTTCCACCCTCGTCACGACCTCACGCTCGCCAGGCTCCCACCAAACGATATTCGGCGCATCATTGACGAGTGGTGTGCGATATATAAAAAGCGAGGCGCTCAGGAAGGTATCCAGTACGTCCAAATCTTCGAGGTAAGGACGCACCAGGGCCTACTTGCGGACCAATCCGTCTGACATCTCTGCAGAACAAAGGCGCCATGATGGGCTGTTCAAACCCTCATCCTCACGGTCAGGTGTGGTCGCTCTCTGCGGTCCCATCTCTTCCCGCTACGGAGCTGTCGAACTTGAAGAGATACTCCCTTTCGACGCCGGCTTCCGACGCACCCCGCGGACCGTTCAATCGTGCTTGTCTTCTATGTGACTACGTACACTACGAAGTTTCCGTTGCACAGGACGAGGGTCGCGTCGTGCTGAAGAACGAGCACTGGGTTGCTCTCGTGTCTTGGTGGGCTACCTGGCCCTTTGAGGTCATGCGTGAGTGCAGCCGTGGTGAAGCGCATCAGCACAAGTAGCCAACTAACGTGCACACGTCTCCAGTTCTGCCTTACAAGCGGCATGTCCCGTCAATTGTCCATCTGACCCCCGAAGAAAAGGCGTCCTTTGCGCAAATGTTGTCGCAGCTCACGATCCGCTACGACAATCTCTTCTCATGCTCGTTCGCGTATTCCATGGGTATTCACCAGCGACCGATCCCGCCGAAGTCGGATGATGTGCCTGAAGAGCAAGACGAGGAGAATTTGGCCCACCTGCATCTGCACTTTGCGCCGCCACTGCTTCGGAGCGCATCCGTCCGTAAATTCTTGGTCGGGTACGTCTGGTTTAGCCCAAGTTGTTAGAGCATATTGGCTGACGTTACACAGCTTCGAGCTCATGGCAGAGCCTCAGCGAGATCTCACTCCGGAGCAAGCGGCGCAACGCCTCCGCGGCCTATCGGACGTGCACTACTTGGAAGTACCGGACAGTGCCGACAATGTCTCCGCAACGCAAGGCGTTGACGCCACCAACAGCTGACGGAAAAGACAGTAGCGCATAGACACCCGTGTAGACACTCTGTAAGCACATGTGCAATATACATCCACACCCACCCGACGATATTTGAAAGCCGTCTCAATGATGAGACTTCTTCGCCCTGTCGATGTGCGCCCTGAGTTTCTGCTGCTTCTCCCTCAAAGAAGCCTTCTTCTTGCCCTTCACCGCACCGCTCGCGAGGATCATCATGATTGGCTTGTTGCGCGCCTTCTCGCGGTTCGTCGAGCTGCTCGGGTTGCCCTTCTTTTTCTTACCCTTGAGCGAGCCGTACTTCTCGCGACCCTCGCGGCCCTTCTCAATGGAGGCAATACGCTCCGCGTAGTCCGCCTTCGCCTTCTTGCGAGGGCCGAGGATGTCGTCCTCGGAGATGAAGGTTTCCGTGATGGGGCCATCAGAGGAGCCGAGGAGAGACTTGCGTTGCGACTCGAGGGCAGCGAGCTTGCGCTTGGTGCCAGAACCCGCACCGCGCTCGACGGCTTCGGACGCTGCTTTGATACGAAGGTCATTGAGAAGCGCGAAATCGGCCGGTGTGAGGATCTACACACAGGACCGTCAGCGAGTCTTCAGTGCGTCGATTCGCCACTGCATACCTTCGTAGTTGCCAGTGAGGATATACGCTGGACCGCCTGTTCGGCATTCTCTTCTGCAGTGCCTTCCTTGTCGTTCTCTTCCTCCTCTTCATCCTGCTCGGTTGCCTTGGCCTTCCCCTTGGCCTTCGTTTTCTTTTTGCCCTTGCCGTCCTCGTCTTCGCTATCACTGATCTCGAGGTCCCCCTCGCTATCGGAAGACACGCTGATCCAGCCGTCAGAAGACTCGTCCGAGTCGGACTCGACATCCCAGCCTTCCCATGCAGCCTGGTCGTCCTCTTCCTCGTCGCCCGATGCAGCGCCCTCCTCTTCGCGCAGCTTCTTCAGGTGGTCCTCGAGAAGCACCAAGCCCTCGATGTCGACGGCCGCCTGCGCGCTGTGGCCGAACGGCAGCGGCTGGTTGCCCTTGGCCATGCCCATGCTCGCCTCCTTGCCGCGCTCTCTCCGCTTGAGCATCCCGGGATTGACTTCGCGAAAGAGCTGGAGCAGGCCCCGCGCCGCGGCGGTGACGGCCTTGTCGCGGCTCTTCCTGTACTCGATGAGGTCCCCGAGCAGGTCCTCCTCCATCGACCACGGCTGCCTCCTGCAGACTTCGCGAATGGCGTTGATGCCCGCGGCGATGACCTCGCTCCCGACGCCGGGGTGAACGAACTCCTGCGCGAGCTTCCGCACGACGGGCGTGAGCGCATCGGGCGGAGTGAAGTCGTGCACGGACTGCGCGAGTGCGACGAGGATGGAGGGGATGCGGAGCTGGTGGTAGGTGAGGTACTTCATGATGTACGTGTAGAAGCCGAGCACGCAGAGCTTGTGGCCGCCCATCACGCGCGAGAGCAGCTGCATGATGAGGATCTTGTGGTCGAGCGAGAAGCGCTTGTCGTACTTGTTGAGGATGTCGTACAGTTTCTCGCCAAAGGTTTGCGGGTCGTTGAGCAGCTGGATAGCGGGGAAGTTGGCCGTTGTCGTCTCGGCTTTCTTCTTCTTCTTCTGTAGGGAAATGAGTATGTGCAAGGGACAAGGCTGATGTGGTACCGACCGATACAGCTTTTGCTATCTTCTCTAGCTTCTTCGCGCCACTACGCGTCTTTTTATTGATTTCGCGACGGTGCTGCAGAGCTTTCATATTGGGCAGCTGTTCGGAGGCAATCAGTGCAGGGCTCAAGAGAGGAACCAGATGCACACATACGTCTTCCTCCTCATCGTCACTATCCTCCTTTTCGTCATCTCCGCCCAAAAAGAAATGCAGCGAAGCACTCTGGACCTTCGTCACCGGGTGAAAGCAGCCCAGGGCGATGATGGACACAGTCTTCGCGTCGTTCCAAATGCCCTTCCGCCAGAGCTCCTTGGTGAGGACAACAGCCCACATCGCCTCCTCGCCCTTGCTGCCAGGGCCGGCGGTCGCCTTCAGCTTTCCCTTGTCGCCGACGACTTCGGCGTCCATGCCGCGCTCGACCATTCCGAAGAGCATGGCCTGCACGGCACGGTTGAGCTTGTGATTTTTGGTGCGAAGGTTGGCCGTCCGAATGTCGGAGAGGATGGTACGGCGGATGAAAGCGCGCAGGGTCGAGGAGGTTGTCTTGGGTAGGAGGGGGAACAGAGTCTGAAGGAGACTGTAAACGGTGTGATTAGCGGAGGTAGTATGTAAGGCGAGGAAACGTACGTGATGGAAGTGATCACATCCTTGTTTCGCAGCATTACCAGATTCTGCACCAGTGATTTCCGTGTGTCAGGAGACAATGTCCCATAGTTCTCGAGCAGCAGAGTGGAGATCTGGGAGGGGAAGTCTGCTGTTTCCTTCGGATAGCACTGTGCAACCTGTGACCCATCGGTGTCAATCCTCCAAGCTTACCACAAAATACTCATATACTTACCTGTGCGATGAATGCAACCAGCTCCCTGAAATGTTGCGCATTCTCGTCAGGGTTGATCTGGAAGATTTGGCGGATGCTGTTGTAGTGGTTCCATTGCTGCAGGAACTCCTCCTTGTACGCCGGTGGGTCGCGCTTGATGAGGTTCTGCAACTGAGGCAGATTAGACGTGAGAAGCACACCGCGACCCATGGCGATAGACCGAGATGGAGGATAGTACTAGTAGAGACTACGGAGGATGGTATCTCTTGCGGAGTGCATACTTTGGGCGCCTACAAAAATCTTGGACGAATGCGGGCCCGTAGGCGCCTACTCATGAGACGGGCCGGGGCAGCCGCATAAGCCTGGCGACTCCTCCCTTTACACCACCTACCTTGTGTTTGCATAGGCCCATCTACTCTATATATTGACGGAGAGGAACGTATGTTTTCACACTCTTTGGTAGCACTATCCAACAGTGCAATCGGTTGGTAGCTGCGAAAGCGAACTCATATGTGTCGTACGCGTTCGTAGAAACTCAGCATTAGCAACCGGGGTGATATACAGCAGAAGGATATGTTGGATGCACAGGGTATCTCTCATCATGAGCTTGCAGCAACCGCCTCAACAGGCTTGGACGGATCGGCGGCGGAGGGAGCTGAGGCAGCCGGCGCTTCGGTCTTCTCGATAGTGGGAGAGGTAATGCCTCCTCCGCGGCCTCTTCCTCGGCCTCCTCCACGCCCGCCACCGCGCACGGCACCGCGGATGCCAATCGACTGATTAGGCTTCTTCTCGCCATCTTCGGTGGTCTCTTCACCAGCCTTCTTGGGCTGCTTCCAGTCACGTGTCGGCTTTCCCGAGTCCCACTCGCGGCCTTGAATCTCCACGACAATATGAGAGGATGATACGGGTCTTCTTGTGCGTGGGTCGTACCTTTTCCATCTTACGGCGAGCGTTCTGCTCGCGGGCCTTGTCCACGTTCTCCTGTACCTTCTTCATCTTGGCCAGTTTGGCTCGCTCGGCCGCTTGCGTCTTCTTGTACTCCTCCTCATCGGCTTGTACGTCCTGCAGCACCACATGAGCCTCCGTTGCGCAGCACGTCCTGGGATGGGTGTCCGAACCAGTCTCCGTTGCTTGATCTTCTCGTTCTGCTCCCGTATACGAGCCATACGCTGCGCGAGCTCCTCTTCGCTCAGCTTGTCCTGGAGAGTTGTTAGTTTGCAGCGGCAGACTCTGCATCGCATTGGATGCATACTCGTTGCGCACCACCGGTCTTGACGCGGTCCGGGTTTACATACGGCTTCTTCTTGGGCTCCTTCTTGCCTGCCTCTGACGACTGCTCAGCATCACCTTGCTTTGCCTCGGAAGCCTCGTCTGCTGGCTTAGAAGCGCCCTCTGCGGGAGGAGGAACGTCCTTTGCGTCCGTGGATGCCTTAGCATCTGGGCCGTCTTTGATCTTGAGGGCTTCAAGGTCGAGACCAAGGGAGTTGGATGCCGTTTGGTCTGCTGATTGGGTGTCCGACATGAGCAAGCAGAGATATAAGAGTCCCTGGCTAGGGGAGACTAGAATCGCCTCGATGCAAACGTGCGTGAGACTTAGGACGACGAGGATGGGTCGAGATGGCTGGAGGAGAAGAGAGACGAGCGGAGGCGGAGGCGCCGGAGGCAGCGATGGGAGATGCCGAGATGTGACTTCATCGAATTCGAATTCTCGTATCGACGGTCTGGCGCTTACGGGCAGCGAATATAAGCCACCCATCTCTCGAGCACCCTCTCCCCATCGATTGTCTTTCCTTCCTCTCCAACCATGTCCATTGCCAACAAACTCTCCATCACAGACCTTGACCTCAAGGGCAAGCGCGTCCTCATCCGCGTCGACTTTAACGTCCCTATGCAGGATGGCAAGGTTACCAACCCTGCCGTACGTCCCTGATCCCGATCTTGCAAAATCTACCCGTCACTTACGCTTCCCATAGCGTATCGTAGCTGCTTTGCCCACCATCAAGTATGCCGTCGAAAACGGTGCGTTTACTCCGGGAATAAAACATTGATTGCTCCTGATCAACCGCACAGGCGCGTCCAAGGTCATCCTCATGTCCCACCTCGGCCGTCCCGACGGCAAGCCCAACCCCAAGTACTCGCTTGAGCCGGTCTCGAAGGAGCTCGAGAAGCACCTCGGCAAGTCGGTAATTTTCGTGCACGAATGCGTCGGTCCCGACGTCGAGAAGACCGTCAACGAGGCTCCCGAGGGCTCCGTCATTCTCCTTGAGAACCTCCGCTTCCACATTGAGGAGGAAGGCTCGAGTAAGGACAAGGACGGTAAGAAGGTCAAGGCCGACCCCGCGAAGGTTCAGGAGTTCCGCGAGGGCCTCACCCGCCTCGGCGACGTCTACGTCAACGACGCGTTCGGCACCGCCCACCGCGCGCACTCGAGTATGGTTGGCGTGAAGCTCTCTCAGCGCGCAGCCGGCTTCCTCATGAAGAAGGAGCTGGACTACTTCGCCAAGGCTCTTGAGCACCCCGAGCGTCCCTTCCTGGCCATCCTTGGTGGTGCTAAGGTGTCCGACAAGATCCAGCTCATTGATAACATGTTGGACAAGGTACCATGCAAGTTGCATGTAGTCAAGCGGCAATGCTAACGATAAGGCACAGGTTGACTCTCTCATCATCTGCGGTGGTATGGCGTTCACCTTCAAGAAGACCCTAAACAACGTCAAGGTCGGTGTATTGGCGTGTCGCTATGCCTATGGGAGGAGCGCCCTGCTCACCTATCTGTACACAGATTGGTCAGTCACTCTTCGACGCACCCGGTGCTGAGAAGGTTGCGTCTCTGGTCGAGAAGGCCAAGCAGCGCAACATTAAGATCGTCTTCCCGGTGGACTACGTCATTGCCGACAAGTTCGACAAGGATGCTAAGGTCTGTGCATTGGGTGACTGCTCTTCGTCTTTATGATGCTTACCTACCCCTAGACCGGTGTTGCGACCGACGAGGAGGGTATCCCTGATGATTGGATGGGTCTTGATGCCGGCCCGAAGAGCCGCGAGCTTTTCCGCCAGACGGTCCTCGAGTCCAAGACGATCCTCTGGAACGGGTAGGTGGTGATACCAGCTTGACCGAGGCATTCCTCCCTGAAAGACCTTTCAGTCCTCCCGGTGTGTTCGAGTTCCCCGCGTTCTCCGCTGGGTCGAAGGCGCTCCTCGATGCAACTATTGAGGCCGCACAGAAGGGCGCCATCGTCATCGTCGGTGGTGGCGATACCGCCACCGTGGTGGCTAACTACGGTGCCGAGGACAAGCTGAGCCACGTCAGCACGGGTGGTGGTGCCAGTCTCGAGCTTCTCGAGGGCAAGGTATGTGAATTGTGGCTTGTTGCAATCGCTCGTGGCTAACGTGTGAGGTTATAGACGCTCCCTGGTGTCGCCGAGCTCAGCGAGAAGCAGTGAGTGCAATGTCAACCGAAAGACTTTGGAGGACAGAAGTCATGCTGTGTTGTACTCGTAGGATTCGGACTGGGCGGTTGTAATTGCTAAGTAGAAGTCAGTCAAAATTGTACCATGCTTCGCCTACCCATGTACTGTAGAGATGGCTTGCGATTGCCTACCTAGAGACCAAGGTCAAGGTGCGACGTGTTCGTGCTGGTGCCACTATGGCGGTCCGGACGAGATCGCCGCAAGCCTTTTTGGGAAACATCGTTGGCGTCTGTTGAGCTGCGTCAAGTGTCTCACACATCTCTCCTCCCTCTTTTCTCGACCTCCGTAGGTACCTGAACGGGCACCACCAAAGGCCTCACTACTTCATTACGACAAAACTTCGCAACACAGGATCTCCCGGGTGGCTTGACACCATGGCCCGCTCACGACGCCGTTCCGGCAGAACACAGAAGACGCCCGACGCAGGAGGCGCCACCGACGACGATGCGCAGACCCCCCAGCACGGGCAGGAAGGAGAGGATGTCCGCGAGGACGACTATGATAAGTGTCCTTCATGCCAGGAGGGCGATCCTACTGGTGAAGAGGTCGCCGCGGATAAGGAGAAGTGGGTGAGGTGCGACGCCTGCAAGACATGGTATCACTGGCGGTGTGTAGGAAAGGGGGGAGACCTCGACGCTGTAGACAAATGGTTAGAAATTATTCTCTGCGGTCGTAATCCCTTCAGCATTATGGCCGGAGTGCTGACGCTGTGTTCGACGGGGAAACAGGTTCTGCAGAGGCTGTCTGGACACCGACCCCGCGCGCGTGATTACCATGAAGCCCCCGGCGCGCAAGTCCGCGCGGAAGAAGACGCAGCGCGACTACGCAGGGCTCAACACGGGGCAGGAGGCGGATCCGAGCAGGTTCTTGCGCATGATGGAGGGAAGGCTGATCAAGAAGGACCCGTTTCGGCGCATGCGGGGCAGCGAGGTCGGCGTGGAGTGGCTGGAGAGCGACGAGAGCGCGATGAAGGAGCCGATCGTCGTCGAGGACGCGGAGGGGCTGGGGATGAAGATGCCGCCGTCGAGCTTTACGGTGGACGACGTGGTGGAGGCGTTGGGCGAGGACCATCCGGTGGAAGTCATAGGTGCGTTTAAAGTCCAGGCTGCTGACGGGGATAGCGCGCATGCGCGCTACCCCGAAGATTACACAAAGCTCATGTCCGTATCGTGGTGTTCTTCTTCAGATGTTGCAACACAGTCGAATTCTCCTAACTGGACATTGGGCAAATGGCTCGAATACTGGCATACGGAGCCTTCTAAGCGGGATAAGATACGGAACGTCATCTCACTCGAGATCTCGGGCTCAGAGCTTGCCAACCAAGTCCTGCCGCCGAGGATAGTGCGCGAGCTAGATTGGGTGGAGAAGTTCTGGCCAAACACCAAGAAGGGCAAGGGCCACAACTACCCCAAGGTCCAGCTCTACTGTCTGATGGGAGTGGGGGGCGCATGGACTGTACGCCTACGCATCCTTTCTTTGAGTCGGGTCCCACTCATATTTCGCTAATAGGACTGGCATATCGACTTCGCTGGCTCTTCGGTGTACTACCACATCATTAACGGCGCGAAGGTTTGTGCTCCTGCTCTGGAGTGTTGTGGTTCATGACGAACGCTACATGCAGGTCTTCTACTTTATCCGACCTACACCCGCGAACTTGGCCGCTTACGAACGATGGTCAGGCACTGAAGTCCAGAACCACTCGTGGCTCGGAGACATGTGCGACGAGGTGTTCAAGGTCGAGCTCAAGACAGGCGACACCATGATCATTCCTACGGGATGGATTCATGCTGTTGTGAGTAGTCATTGCTAGCGCACGACGTAAATTATCTACTTACACGGCTCTTGTGCAGTATACGCCCGTCGACACGCTGGTTTTCGGAGGCAACTTCTTGCATTCATACAACGTTCCGACGCGTATGTAGACCATTCTAACTGGATATATAGCTGCTGACAACAGACGTGTAGAGCTGCGGGTGCGGGAGATTGAAATTGCGACACACGTCCCGAAGAAGTTCAGGTTCCCATACTTCACAAAGTAAGCACCCCCAATGCCTTTCGTTTGTGAACATCTGGCTGAAGCATTCTCAGGTTGTGCTGGTATGCTGCCGAGAAGTACCTGCGAGATTTCAAGGCAAAAGAGGAATTTCCTCCTCGGGTCTTGGAGTCCGTTGAGGCTCTCGCTGATTTCTTGGTAGCTGAGGCGCGTACAATGGAGCGAGGAAACGATACGGCCAAGCGACAGGCCAAGGAAGAGGTACCGGGCGACCGTATCAAAGACGCGCCCGCGCTTGCCAGAGAGTTGCGGTGGCGTGTGCGACACGCCGCTGGTTACTCAAGCGACGACGATGGCCGGAGTGCCCGAAAATCCAAGGGGACAGCGAACGGGAACGGCGAGTCTGCGACAAACGGTGTTGGCAGCAAGCGGAAACGCGTTGCCTTGGAGAGCAGCGAGGAGAGTGTAGAGCTGTTCCGAAACTTCAAGCGGCCGCCCTGGGATCGGGTAGAGGAGCGCCCGACCGGAAGGGAGAGCATGGTGGTGAAGGTACGACGACCTGACACCCAGAGCCAGGGGTGGGTACAGGATTGGGTGAGCGGGAGCGGGGATGCGGAGGTGGAGGATGGAGAGGATGCTCAGGTCGAGCGGAAGCGGGACGTGATCGTCAAGGTACGCAAGACGGCGAAAGGGCTTGAGAGGCAGCGGGTGGAGAGGGTGTTGGAGGAATGGGCCTGGAATGGAGGAACCTCGACGTCTCCGCCTCGCTCGTCGAAGACGGAACCTCCGACGGTGGACGTTACGATGACATCCGAGGACAGACCCCC
>CCBP010000086.1:20805-35238 GCA_000765035.1 Trametes cinnabarina
CCCCGCCCGCCACCGAAGCAAAAGCTGAGCCTGCTGAACAGGACGCGGTCATGCGGGATGCGGCTCCGGCTCTGCCTGGCGATAGCGGTTCACCCGGGATGAATGGTAGCGCGACGGCGCCGGTGATCGTGGAGAGCAGCGCTTGATTTGTTGCACTTTCTTAGTATATTGTTCTGAAGTACGGTCGTAGTATCTTTATTGGCTGCGATGTTATTTACATGCGACATGACCACATCGTGAGACATGTTGTACAGGTGATTGGATGTCGGATACACAGAGCCAGGGCGAGGAGAGGCGAGCACGCCGCGGACCGAGAGAGCGCTGGCTGTGCTCGCCTGCTTCCTGTCCTTCTCACCTCCGTCCTCAACGACCCCGTCAGTCCGCACCCTCAGGCATCCCCCACACCCTCTTCTCAGCACGCCCCCTCTAGCCCAGTTTTGTCGCCGACGACGAGCACTCGCACGCACGACATCCATCGCTCGCTCGTCACCGTCCTCGGGCCATCTCTGAACGTGATGTCTGACGCTCAAGACAACCAGCACCAGCCGACGGACAGACAGTCCCGTCGCCAAGGCATCCTCTCCGCCGACAGTCAGCAGTATTGGAACGGCCAAGCCCTGCAAACACAGAATGACTATGCAGGCTATCAAACTGAAGGACAACACAATGGAAACCATTCTCCGCCGAGTGGACAGGACAACTGTGAGCTCTGTCTCGCCTGGGCACTCGGGACCATCCTAACTGCCGCGTTCGCTGTGACGTCTTTCTTCCACCTTTCTAGTCAACCAGCCCTTGATGAGGCACCAAAACCGATCCGTACCTACAATCAACACTCAGATCCCTCCGGATCAGTATGGAGAGCACGACACAGTCCCTCCATTGCCCCCGCCTTACGACCCAAACTCCGTAGCAGACCAATTCGGGAACATGCACCTCACCCAACACGGTCCCCCCTCGAGGGGCCCTCCCGCGAGCGACCCCATTCCTCGTGCAGGTACTTCTATGTCTATGCGATCCATGCACTCCATGCAGTCCCCACAGCGCATGGCACCGCCCATGAACGGCGGTCTTCCCATCTCTCCAGACGCCATGAGACGCCAACCGCCAGGCCGCATCGACAACGCCATGCGTTCCAACTCTGTCCACTCTGGCGGCAGCGGGACTAGCGGCAATGTTAGCATGTACAGCGAGGGCCACGACTCGCTCCCCTACGATGCCTCCAACGAGACTGACACCACCAGCCTATACTCCGCACACGACGATCCCATGTTCCAACCTGTACAAAACGGCTACCATCACGGCGGCGGTCTCCCTCCTCCAGTGCCGCGCTGGCATGGCCATGGCCAGCAACCTCAGTACAACGTCTCTCCGCCTCCAAACGAGTTCAATCATCTTTACGCCGCCGCATCCGATGTCCTTGGGATGGGGCCTCCGCCTGGGCCGGCCCCGCCAGCTCCCCCACCTGTGAACCACCAATACGCTCCTGGCCCTGCAGCATCGCCTTATCCACCGCCTCCTGGCCCCTCGCATACCCCATACCCTCCTCCCGGTTCAACTGCTTCGCCCTACCCTCACCCCGGGCCTTCACCCGCTCCTTACCCTCCGCAAGGCTACCCCCAGGGCCTAGGGCCCATTCCTGCCAGCCAGTCTGGTTCTTACCTTGGAGCTGCGCCATACCAGCCCGGCCCGTCAGGCCCCTACCCCGCGTCATCGCAATCCCACCTGGCGAGGGGGCCGTCCAATGCTTCGTCCTTCCACGCACCCCCGCCGCCCCCGCTTGAGGAAGCCGAGTTTGAACTGAACCGGCCACCTCTCCACCGAACCGAAACCGCCGCGTCCGTTGCCCCTCGTACGCAGAAGACGAAGGCCATCGATCTCAGTGCGCCACCATATACGAAGGAATACATCGACCAGTACCGTCAGCGGATCAAGGATGATCCGGATCCGGAGGCGCAATTCCAGTACGCAAAGTACCTTATCGACGCTGCGAAGAAGATCGGCGCGGAGGCAAAGGACCAGCGCAGTTTGCGGAAATACCGAGACTCCCTTATTCAAGAGTCTTTGAAGGTCATCCGTAGATTGGCGACGCAGGGGCAGCCGTACGACGAGGCGCAGTTCTTCCTCGCAAATTGTCACGGCACGGGCATGTTGGGGCTCCAAGTGGATCACGAACGCGCGTACCACCTGTACCTGCAAGCCGCGAAACAGAACCACCCGGCCGCCTGCTACCGTGTGGCAGTATGTAACGAGATCGGCGCAGGGACGAAGGCGGACCCGCAGCGTGCGGCGGCGTTTTACAGGAAAGCTGCTTCGCTTGGCGACACTGCGGCGATGTACAAGTTGGGGGTCATCCTGTTGCGCGGACTGCTCAAGCAGCAGCCGAACCCACGGGAGGCGATCGGATGGTTGCGGCGGGCCGCAGAACAGGCTGACGAGGAGAATCCGCATGCGCTCCACGAGCTCGCGATGCTCTACGAGAACCCGAATAACGGTGTTGTGCCATACGACCCCGCATACGCAAAGGAGCTCTACACCCGCGCGGCTCATCTGGGCTACACGCACTCGCAGTTCAAACTCGGGCAGTGCTACGAGTACGGAACGCTGACGTGCCCCGTCGACCCGAGAAGATCGATCGCGTGGTACACCAAGGCGGCGGAGAAGGGCCATGCGGAAGCGGAGCTGGCGCTGAGCGGGTGGTATCTGACGGGTAGCGAGGGCGTGTTGAAGCAGAGCGACTCGGAGGCTTATCTGTGGGCGAGGCGTGCGGCGAATAAGGGCCTAAGCAAGGCGGAGTACGCGGTCGGGTACTATGCGGAAGTGGGTATCGGCGTGAAGCAGGACATCGAGTTCGCCAAGCGGTGGTACATGCGCGCAGCCGGTAAGTGCTTTCGCTTGGAGATTAGATGTAACGAACAGCTCATGCTACCCGGCTACAGCTCAAGGGAACAAGAGGGCAATGGCTCGCTTGACCGAGATGAAGCGGAATGGGAACAAGCGGGCGAACATGGCACGGCCAACGCGTCAGGACGCGAAGGACGAGTGCGTAATCGTATAGCGCGAGAGCCGTTCTATATATTTCACTGGGTGGCAGCCAGATACAACAAGCTGGGTGCATGCAGGGCTAGTCGTCGTTATGCTGCTGTAATACCTGATGTTCCTCTGTGGTTCTCCGAGTCCTCAGCTGTGTCTATCTTCGCGCGTTTGTTGATGGGCGATTGTTCTTCTCGAGATCTTATCTAATCTCTATTTCCATCGAGTTCTGGCGTTACGGCAGCATACCTTCTTTACTTGTACTTTGTACCGACTCTTAATCCGAGCGTCCTCGCTGCATACCCCAAATTTACCCTAGACGCAACGAATATCGCAGTGCAGACGACGACGCTATGGCTGAAACAGAAGTAGGAGATCTTTCTTTCTACATGCGATGCGCGTTAGCACGGACGCGGTGGCGCTGAATCTCATACTTTCACACAGGTCTCGCTGCTTGAGCACCTCGACCTGTCCCAGTTGACTTGTCTGAACGAGACCCAGGAGCATAATCTCAAGGGAATCGTGGCGGATAAGAAGAAGAACACCGGCAGCGCGTATCTGGAGAGCGACGCAGACGAGCAGCTCCTCCTCACCCTCCCTGTACGTTCTCTCGCGACTCCGCGCTTCGTCACCTGAAATGAATTATGTCGTATACGCGTCGTACGCGTGTACAGTTCAACCAAGCCGTCAAGATCCGCGCCATCGCAATACAATCGTCCAACGTCTCGCAGGCCCCACGCAAGATCAAGCTCGTGACAAACAAGCCCACATTGGACTTTGACGACCTTGAGGACGGGGGCGCGGTTGTGCAAGAGCTCGAGCTATCTGAAGACGATGTGCGCGAGGGCCGTAAGGTGCCGCTGCGGTTTGTGAAGTTCCAGTCGGTGAATAGTCTGCACGTGAGTACATGCGCTCTCGAGATACACCGGCCAGTTCACTACGCGCTCGGAATGCTGAGTGAGCTTTCGATGCGGTGCTAGATATTCGTGGTTTCGAATCAAGGAGACGAGGACCAAACGCGGATTGATGCCATCGATGTGTTCGGCATGCCACTGCAGTACGTGACCACTTCCCGCAGGGACGATGCTCACTCTAATCACTGCACTTATGTGGTCAGGGGCACGAGGGATGTTAGTGGGCTGAAGAAGGTCGAAGACGATTGAGCTTGCCGTGCCGTGCACTCCAGCTAGTATAGCCGCACGTCAAACCAAGGACCGTCGCACGTCCCGATAACGACCATGTAAGAATAGAGGGCAACAACGTAACGATGCGGTCGGCCATTCAATTGAAGGTGCCAAAATGTCCATGTATGGACTATACACTGGTGCGTTGAGCGTGCTACGGACCGTCATAACCCTACGGCTTAGCAACAGCCTTCACGTTCTTGTCGAGCAAGGTGGTTAGACATCGCAGAACTTGCCGTGGCCCGGAAGCTCTGGTGTGTCACTCCACAAATGGCGCGTCACTGTTGCGGAATCTGTGGGCAAATTGCATGGTCAGCACGATGATATCTCATTTCCTGCAATTCTGGACACGTACCGCCGATACCTCCTGTACATCTCAGCACCTGTCTCCGCATCGGCACGGAAGATTCTTTCTAAGGGGTCAGTGTCATCCTGTGGGAAGTCCAAAGAAAAGCCTTGTTGGTCCTCATGTAAAGTGCGCTCGATGCCGGAGAGCACTTGGGCTTTCCATCGGCGCCACATGTCGGTGTCGTTAGAAAGCATCTCGTCCAGTAGCACTCCTAGAGCTTGACGCAGCGCGGGAGAAAGGGCGAGCAAAATAAACAATACCGTGGCCACCGTTGTTCCGAACTTGCACTTTTCTAATTGACCGGGTCCGAGTCGCAAAACCTGTTCAACCAGAATTGTCCTCTGAAAACTGTCACCGTCCCAAGTGGAGACATAGGCGTTGTAGGCCCAGGAACATACGAGTGAACTGATGAAGAGAAGCTGTCCGTGGAAGGTGCCTTAAGGAACGAGGAGAAGTTGTGCGAGGAACTGTATGGTAAGGAGCAGCAAGCAGAAGCTGATGTTGTGGTATGGCGGTTGACTCGGGTAATCAAGAGCAAACCGACCTCGAGTGACGTAATTCACCGCATTCTCTGCGCTCTCCAATACGACGATGTGGGAAGGGTCCCCTGCAGATACCATCACTCCTTCTCCTGGGGGGACCCCGAACGCTGAGAGTGGGTGACGAGATATTAGAACTGCGGCCCCTATGATCAGACAGGAAACCCCACTCGCGACTACTCCAAGCAGGATCATGTACCAGTCGCCCCAAAAGGCACATAACGCGCAGCTCGCAAGCGAGACCGTGATTGGGATGCATGCCGGAACGATGCCCATGCCCCGCCGTCGCCAGAGTGTTTCGACGCCTTCCGGAACATGGTGGGGGGACATGGTATGGGACAGATCTCCTCTGGCCCTGTTAACGTGTGATTGCGAACGGGCGCATCCCTGCACACCTCCATGAGAAGGCGTGCAATCTGCCCGGTCTGTGGGATTACGGCGCCCGATCGGAGAGAGCAAAACTTCGGGCCGTTGGTGCTGTCCAGATGGAATAAAGTCGTCAGGCCTTGCTCGTCGCGAGGCCCAAGAAAGAGGGCCCAGGAAAGGGTGGAGTTGCTGATGCGTGCATAGCGGCCGGCGATGTCGTAGCTCCCAGGGTGGTTGTACCACCCTAGCCATCTGCCGCCTTCGTAAAGCATGTGCGCCCGTGCGACAGCAGGACGTGTGGCGTCGCCTCCGAAGAAGCCAATTACTCCCGGAGATGTCTAGGTTGAAGCCACCCTGCGAGGACGGCATGATTCGGCGGATGGTCTGGTCAAATCCAACAGTAACGGGAACGATGTGGTGAGGCGTGGACTCGGAAGGGGCGCAGGGCTTTGGGCAGATTTGTAAATCTGATATCCATGTTATATAGCACTCACCTGGTCATCGGAAAGATTATTAAAACGTGTTCGAGGCGCGTTCATCGTGTTCACACAGATATTGGGGGGAGATGTTGATCGCCTGGCGTTACAGCAAAACAGATGTCTGTGGGCGGTTCCAGTTAGACTTCCGCGGCACGCCCGAGGCTGCAAGTAAGTGCAAGGCCAAACGTCAAAGAATCCACGGGTGCAAGCCGCTTACCCCGTGCTATAATCACATGCTCTTCTGTGGATTAGGTCCATAGGGTGCTGCTGTCCTAGTTGGACCTGAGCCGCCCTGAAAACATCTAAATAGGAGCTTAGGCAGCAGCGTGCACGTTCATGGATCCGAGAATGTGACATCACGGTGTACTGTTGCCACGTTGCTGTGTACATACCGCTCATCGCAAATCGCTATCTCGCCTTCTCGATTGCATCACCCCAGCGATTTTAGGTTTATCTTATCTTATATTTCCTCTTGATCCCTATCGATCCTGCTGAGTGCCCGCAACTACTGCAGCCTTCTGCAGGCTAACACTGACGGCCTCACGGATGTTCCGCCTGCTCTCCAGGACCACGTCCAGACGCTTCACCGTTCCCTCTACACTTGCACGCGCCATGTCCTCAGCACCTGCCTTCAAGCCCTTCAATCTTGCGCTCATCCAGCTGGGCGAGGTGGGCCCCGACAAAGATGGTCTGTACGTTTGCCTGGGACAACATAGGTCAAGAGTTGACCTTGCGCATAGCGAACCTCAAGCACGCGAGAGAGATGATCAGGAAGGCTGCCAGTGGCAGTAACGGCGCCGTGCCCAAGCCCGACCTCGTCGTGCTACCCGTGAGCTCGACCTGCGCCCGCGTACATGCCCCCGATGTGACTGTATCCCCCACACGCCGTGTAGGAATGCTTCAACTCACTCTACGGGGTGACCTACTTCCCAGTCTATGCCGAGACGATCGGGTATACCCCCGGTCAGTCGTATGACGTTGCGTCATCCCAGAGCCAGTCCGTGAAGATGCTGTCTGCGGCGGCCAGAGAGGAGCGCGTCTGGCTCATCGGAGGTGCGTGTGGCATGGCGATACGGTGACCAGGCGTACCTATACAGATCGCCTAGGTTCTATACCCGAGCGTGATGCAGGGACAGGCAAGCTGTACAATACCGCGACAGTGTATTCGCCGAAAGGTGCAGCACAAAGCAACATCCGAAGTAAATTGACATGCTGAAGTCTCTGCAGGAGAGCTCGTCGCCATGCATCGCAAGGTTCACCTTTTCGACATCGACATTCCAGGGAAAATCAAGTTCAAGGTTTCATTCTACTGTCATCGAGCGTGCTTGTGCAGGTTCTCAGACTGTCCATGACAGGAGAGCGAGATCCTGAGTGCAGGGAACACGATCAACCAGTTTGACACAGGTCAGGCCAACGTGGGTCCCCTGTAGGAATTACAATGACTCTCATAGCAGATTTCGCGCGTATCGGACTGGGGATTTGCTACGACGTCCGATTCCCCGAGCTCGCGATGACGAACACGAGAAGAGGTGCGCTCGAAACGTTCGTTGCACGTTTAACGGTCGCTGATGCATATTGACGGCCAGGCTGTCATATGCTGATCTACCCCAGCGCGTTCAACACTACGACTGGACCACTGCACTGGGAGTTGTTGCAGCGGGCTCGGTAGGTGTGAAGCCGTGACTGCTGGAAGCTTGCGGCTGACGAGGTTTGCAGCGCGGTCGATAACCAAGTGTACTTCGCGATGTGCAGTCCAGCTCGGGACCTGAACCAGAGCTACCATGCGGTGAGGCGTCTGATATCTGAGCCTCAGTCCGTTGGCCCAGACGCTCAATGATCTCTATGCAGTGGGGCCACTCGATGGTCGTGGACCCAATGTGAGCACGCGCATTTCAGCGCCCGAGCGGAGAATGTCTGATCGACCAATTTGCAGGGGAAAGGTGATCGCAGAGACGGAGGATGAAGAGGACATCGTGTACGCGCACATTGGTAAGAAAGCCTCCTGGAGCTCATTCATTCGAGAAGAGTCGAATGCTCGGTGCTGACTGAGAGGATGAACGCGGATGGCACACAGACCCGAAGGTGTTTGAGGAGGCGCGGGCAGGGATCCCGGTGACGACGCAAAGGCGATTTGACGTATACCCGGATGTGAGCAGGGGCTTGCAGTAGTCGGTCGCGGTCAGGCGTTGAAAAAGTCTTGGACGGTATGTACGGATCCTGTAGGTGTAATAACAAAGCTGGAACGCGAGGCGCTGGAAATGCAGTGGAGGATTACCATAAAAGGATGGATTGGTAGAGGGAAGGTTCTGGGAAGTTCTGTGGGATTCGATGGCTGTCCTCGCTTTTATCGACGTATGGCTTCCCAGTCGCGCTCCTCCATCTTTCGTCCCCCTCGCAGTCTTTCCTCTCTCTCGCTAATCCTTCTGCTCCATCTTCATCCCTCCATCTTTCCGTAGACCCAGCCATGGTGAAGGAAACGTACGTTTGGTGACTTCAGTGCGCATGTAGCAGCCTCAATCTCACCGTGCCACAGCAAGTACTACGATCTCCTCGAGGTGTCGCCAGATGCTTCAGAATCAGAGCTCAAGAAGGCGTACCGCAAAAAGTGCGTTCAGCCGTCCTTCAGCTGGCACGGGCCGATCATATTTATCCACCATCTCATAGGGCGCTACGGCTGCATCCAGACAAGGGCGGTGACCCAGAACTCTTCAAGGAGGTGACCCATGCGTACGTCATTTCACTCATCATCCGTTCTCAGCCGAGTCCGCATATTCACACATGTCTTTCCCTTTGCGAACAGATATGAGGTGCTCTCAGATCCCCAGAAGCGCTCTATCTACGATGCACGAGGAGAGGCAGGCCTGAGCGATGCGGGTGGCATGGGTGGCATGGATCCCCAGGTACGTGTCAATTTAGCCAGAGAACGACCGTTCGATGCGCTGACCAAAAATATACATGCAGGATCTCTTCAGTCAACTCTTCGGCGGAGGAGGTTTCTTTGGTGGAGGAGGAGGCCGCTCGCCTGGACCCCGCAAGACAAAAGACCTCGTCCACCGAATCCATGTCACACTCGAGGACCTCTACAAGGGCAAGACCACCAAACTCGCCCTCACCCGCAACGTCATCTGCCCCAAGTGTAGCGGCAAGGGCGGAAAAGAGGGCGCCGTCCGCCCGTGCACGTCCTGCTCCGGCCGCGGTATCAAGATCACGCTCCGCCAGATGGGCCCGATGATCCAGCAGCTCCAGCAGCCTTGCGACGAGTGCAACGGCACCGGCGAGATCATCAACCAGAAGGATCGCTGCAAGCAGTGCAACGGCAAGAAGGTCGTCCCCGAAAAGAAGATGCTCGAGGTCCACATCGACAAGGGCATGCGCGGCGGCCAGACCATCACCTTCTCCGGCGAGAGCGACCAGGCACCTGGTGTCACGCCCGGAGACGTCATCATCGTCATTGAGGAGAAGCCGCATGAACGGTTCAGGCGCCAGGACAACGACCTCTTCTACGAGCAGGAGGTGGATCTGCTCACCGCCTTGGGCGGCGGTCAATTTGCGATCCGGCATCTAGACGACCGCGCGCTTATCGTAAACATCCCTCCTGGAGAGGTTCTCAAGAACGGTACGAATCGGATGCATATCCTCCGCCCATTTGATCACGTCTGACTTTGTTTTCCACCAGACGACCTGAAGGTGATTCGCGGGCAGGGTATGCCCTCACAACGACACCACGAGCCTGGCGACCTCTTTGTCCGGATACACGTCAAGTTCCCTGACCACATCGACCCCGAAGTCATTCCCTTGCTCGAAAAGGCGCTTCCGCCACGGCAGCCGATCGAGAAGTTCCCTCCAAGCGTACTCCTCGAGGAGGTGGCGATGGACGAGGTCGACCAGCGGCAGCGCGAGCGCGCAACGGGCGAGGACGCGATGGACGAGGACGAGGACCAGCCGCGCGTGCAGTGCGCGAACCAGTGATCGTCCGTCGTCTTTCGACCCGTGCTCGGTTGATGTTCGGTGCACACTTTGGCTAGAGGGTCGACGATAGAGCTGGGGGCGGGTGTGTGTAGGATGTCGTTGTGTGTCGGTTTGTCGCTCGTTGTTGCATTCATAGTTCACTGCATTCGTTTGTCCAGCTTCATCCGTATATTATGTCCCTTAGTAGCATCTTTGGCTAGACTCTGACAGTACAATGTTCTACTACATACATGGCGCAGCAACAGGGATCGGTCCCTTTCATGTCGGCTTCGACTGTCGCTGAATGGATTGCCGAGCTTGACGCGCGCGACGCGCCTGCCATAGCACGTGAGCGAAGCCCCGCGACTTGAACCGGAGTGGCTCTTCGTCTCTTGCCTTGTCTCTGCCACAGCCCCTCACGCATTCAACTCACCGGATCATTCGTCTTTGTGCCTGCTATCCGCTCTCGCTGTACTTTTACACGCCGCACACACTTCTGCCGCTGTTCTTCCACTGCCACTTTAGATCGAACCCACGCTCGCGTCCAAGACCCTCCTGTTACGACCGTTTCTCTTCTGCAACACCCCATGGCCACCCCATACAACCCCGGCGAATCCTCTGGTCCCCCGCGCCGGCCGGACGTGAAGCGCAAACTCGTAGTCGTCGGTGACGGTGCGCGCGCCGAGCTTATCATCTCCTCGCTCTGTCCCAGATGCTGAGCCCCGTCCTCTTCTCTTTCCTCCCAAAGGTGGCTGCGGCAAGACGTGTCTCCTCATCGTCTACGCCGAGAACCGCTTCCCGGAGGTGCGTCCCGCTTCTCCCTCTACTGCTCGCAATATACACAATGACTGACGCGCCTTTCGTGGCGTGCGCGCAAAGGCGTACATCCCGACCGTGTTCGAGAACTATGTGACGCTCGTCAACTTCGAGGGCAAACTGGTAGAGCTCGCGCTGTGGGATACGGCGGGGCAAGAAGAATACGACCGGCTACGACCGCTGAGCTATCCCGAGAGCGACGTCATCCTCATCGTCTTCTCCGTCGACTTCCCCGTCTCCCTCGCAAATGTCCAAGACAAGGTACGCGTGCCTCTTATGATCCTGTGTAATCGTGATCTGTCCTGACAACAACTCGTACCACGCGTTCAACAGTGGTATCCGGAAGTGGCACACTTCTGCGAAGGCGTTCCCTTGATTCTCGTCGCGACAAAGACGGACCTCCGGAGAGACGAGCAGACACGGCGGATGCTCGGCGCTCAGGGCCAAGTGCCCGTCACATCAGAACAAGGAGCGATGGTAGCGAAGGATATTGGCGCGAGATACATCGAGTGCTCTGCGAAGACGGGCGACAACGTACGGGAGGTATTCAACCTCGCGCTCAAGGAGAGCATGCGAGGACGGTGGGGGAAGATGGTGAAACATAAGCGATGTGTCATCACATGATGACCACCTTGGTAGGTATATGAGGAGCAGGAGGAAGGGGTATATTGCTAGGGCGGGGCCCCCCCTTGAGGAGACCCGATATGATTGCTGCACTCTCCGGCCTGCCAGCCATACCCATGCAAGCACAACGCTCTCGACGACCGCGACGCGACGACGCTCATCATCAACATCTGGACAATGGCTTCGATCTATATCAGCATAGCAGTAGACCTGTCGTTGCCGTACTGTACTGACATTCCCTGCTTTTGGTCGTTATATCACTCCGTTTTCGTGGACAGCTTCACCTTCGCGGACAGCCTCCGCGCGGTCCTAAGCGAGGCATGCAGGAGGTAGAAGAACATGGTAATCATCACCAGGGCCGTTCCGACGTCCACCCACACTATATGGTCGAGGACGCCCGCGGGTATAGTAATTTCCAATGGATCGTCTGGTGCACTATCTGGGATGAGAGATAGAGGTGACGATGGCCATCCGTGTAGTGATGCGTAGGGTCGAAGCACTGATGGCATCTCAGTTGCGGCTGCATCGCAAGCTTGAGTACCGCGCTGCATAAGTACGCGCACGAGCAAGCCACGCACTGCCGTCCTCTTCCGCAAAGAAACCGATGGGCCGCTTGAGATTGACAGTGTAGAATGCATCCTGATTATCCGCGGCAGCGATCGGCCTGGCATAGCGCGCGTGCAAGGGGACCTCCAAAGTGATACTGATGGGCGAGTGGTGAGGTACAATGGTCGTGTCCGCTGTCAGAAGTAACACAGAGCCATTCTGAGGTACGGCGGAGACTGGTTTCTCGAGGTCCGTTGTGCCCCAGAGCAGAAAGGAATAGCCTGGACGCTGAGCGAGCTCGTACTGGTCCGCGTATACGTGAGGATCGAGGTCGTGCACGACGTGGAGCGTTCGGTGTGCGAGTTCAGAGGAGGCGGGGACGGTGACTGTCGTCGAGAGGGTGAGATGAAAGCCGTGGCCTGAGATGGAGGATGCGAGGGTGGCCATGATCTGCGGACTTGGGGGTCTGAGGAAGAGGAGCGGAAGCAAGACGCGTTGGTCCGTTCCGAATCCGGCTCACGCGTCGATCGCCTGTACCGTGAACGCTTTCAGTCCCAACGGTCCAGTCCATACCCAGGCTCCTCCTTTCTCTTCTTCCACCACCACCACCCTCGCCCGCCAGCAGCAGCAGCAATCATGTCTGCTGCGGATACGCCACGATCTCAATCCCCGCCCCTCACCTCTCGCGAACTCGCAGCGGTCGATGGCGTCCTCAAGGATGTCAACGCCATCAAGAGTTCCCCAGATATCACCTTGAGCGCTGCGCCTCAATCAGAGACGCCGCCCGCTCTGTTCGGCGCAGGCGGACCTATGTACGCACGTCTGTATACACCGAAAGGTGCGAGTTGCTGAATGTGGGTTGTTGCACATGTCAGGTTGAAGCAGTTCGACCAGTCCAATGCGTCCAGCCGCGTTATATCTCAGGCGTCCACTCCCCCACGCTCCGTGGTCGGGATCGGCGGCAAGGGTATGTATGCGGTCTAGCATGCTGCTCAACATAGGCTGAGATTAAGCAGTGGCAAAACCTGACTATTCCGAGGCAAAGATCGTTCTAGCCATGGTGAGATCCCAGCCACATAATTCCAGCGGAGCCATCACCGATGTTCATGCAACGTTAGGTCGGACTCCCCGCACGAGGAAAGTCGTACCTAAGTAACAAGCTGATGCGATACCTCAAGGTGTGTCTCGCCTTACCATGCTCATCAGGGGCGTGCTGCTCACTGTGCGCCGCATTGTAGTGGCTCGAGTACGATGTCAAGGTACGCTGACGCGCGTTTCATGAGGCGTCCTCACTCCAACATTTCGTCCAGGTGTTCAATGTCGGACAATTGCGCCGCTCTCGGGCACGTCAGAAGGCCAAACAGTGCATACATCCGCTGACTATGCTCTCGGACATCCGCTCACGCACGTTCATAGAAGCGGCAAGCGTGAAGACCACAGAGCGTCCTACTTCAGCCACGATAACGTCGAAGCGACGCGGCTTCGTGATCAGCTCGCGAATGACAGTCTAGAAATGCTCATACAATGGCTCCGAGAGGGTGGCAACGTCGGCATTCATGGTATCCGCATCCACATGGCTGTTGAGGGTGAAATATTGACCTGATCGCTCAGACGCTACCAACTCCACGAGGGCTCGCAGGTAATCTCATCGAATGCGTTTATCGGGCATCCATTCACCTTGGGCTTCCGTAGACAGAAGATTGTTGAACGTGTCTCCAAAGAGAAGGGCATGTCCGTCATCTTCCTCGAGTCCGTATGCGACGACCCCGCCATCATAGCCGCGAACATCGCGCTCAAGGTCTCCTCCGGCGACCCTGATTACAAGGACATGTCGCGCGAGGAGGCCAAGGCGGACTTTGAGCGGCGCATCCGGGAGTACGAGGCAGTGTACGAGACGATCACCGAGCCGCACCTCTCGTACCTCCGCATCAAGAACGTCGGCAGCCAAGTCACGCTGTGCCACATTCACGGGTACCTTCAGAGTCGGATCGCGTTCTATTTGATGAATTTGCATCTTAAGCCGAGGAGCATCTTCTTCTCACGGGTATGCCCAGTTGACCTTGTGAGGTATCTGGCCTCACCTCATGCGTACGCTGTGTAGCATGGCGAAAGCCAGTTCAACGTCGAGGGCAAGATCGGCGGTGATTCTCCTCTATCCGAGAGAGGCATGCGCTACGCACGAGCCTTGCCCGCCCTCATCACTGACAACATCGGGGACGCGCCGCTCACGGTCAGCATCGTTGAGATGTGACACTCCATTATAACTCATAACCGTGTGCAGGTGTGGACATCGACGCTGCAGCGCACCATCCAGACGGCGCAGTACTTGCCGTATCCGAAGTTGACCTGGAAGTCCTTGGACGAGCTCGACGCCGGTGTTTGTGACGGCATGACGTACGAGGAGATCGAAGTAGGGCTTCCTTCACCCCTTAGCGCTGTCGACCCGCTAATTCCCCATACAGCAAGCGTACCCCGAAGACTTTGCGAACCGCGACGAAGACAAGTTCAACTATCGTTACCGAGGTGAATTCTTAGCCACCTCCCCCGCCCCC
>CCBP010000086.1:35258-52326 GCA_000765035.1 Trametes cinnabarina
TTCCCTCTCAGGCGGCGAGTCCTATCGGGACGTCGTGGTTCGCCTCGAGCCGGTCATCATGGAGCTCGAGCGGCAGGAGAACATCCTCATCATCGGGCACCAAGCCATCCTGCGCTGCCTGTACGCCTACTTCCACGACCTCCCCAGGCGGACCTGCCGTACATCAAGATCCCGCTGCACACCGTCATCAAGCTCACGCCGAAGGCGTATGGCTGCGACGAGGAACGCTACACGCTCCCCATCGGCGCGGTCGACACGCACCGCCCGAAGCCCAAGGCGCCGCCCCCGCCGGTGGCCCCGGCTAAAACCGGCCGCGAGTACTATATCAAGGACGCGTGAGGTTTTCGTGCGCTGTGCGCTGTCGACGAGCGACCGAACGGCATCGGTGGAGGAGAGAAGAGAAAGGCGCGGGATATTGTACTACATATACATTGTAGATGTGCGCTATCGGGCGCGGCGAATAAAGGACTGTATCACTAGGCTATACAAATCTAGCTATAAAGCAGTAAAAGCAAAGGCACTGTAATCAGCGCCACCAGGGCATACGTGCGACGAGCCATGCCAGTAGCCCGCGCGCAACATAAGACGGGCACGACACCGACGCGTTGCGTTGCGGCGTTGCGCCCCCCGGAATTTTGGTATATGGAATAGAGCGCGACGGTATAATGATAGCAGAGTGCGACTCCACGCTGCTCCCACTCACGGGCGGCGGCAGCACTAGCTCAACGTTCAGGCGATCGCCTCCACGTCGACGGGCACAGCAGCGACAGACCCCGCGGCGGCGGCCGCGCGCTCCTCCGCGAAGACCTCGTCCGCAAACTTGACGTCGTCAAGCGTCTCGACGGTGAGCGTCGCGTTTGACGCAGGCATGTTGAACCAGAGCCACTTGTAGCCGACGTGGTAGCGCACGGCGGGGAGCCAGCGCTGGGCGAGGCCGTTCTCGGGGTCGGACCAGCCGGGCCAGTCGTAGTAGCGGTCGACGCCGTCGAGGCAGTTGCTGGCGCACACCGTCACGGACGCATGATAAGCATCGAGAACGCTTGACGACGAACACGTAGGAGGGGTGGGGACTCACAAGTGCACCATCTTGGGCAGAATCGCGCGGCCCTGCTCGAGGGTGTCGTGCGTGTGGACCTGGTCCCACGCCTCGTGCGCCTCGTCCGCGTCGTCCTCGCCGAGGCCCTTGAGGTACATGTCCATCAGGCAGCTTGACACCTCCCAGTCGAAGCTGAGCGGTTCGAAGAGGTCGAAGCGGTGGTGCACGATCGCCCACCAGTAGCCCTGGTCGCCGAGCTTCACGCCGGCGTACTTGACGCGCCCCGCATCTCCGCCGACCGGGACCGGCTTCCCAAACATGGCCTCGAACGCGGCCGGGCCTAGCGGCGGGACGCGCGCCGCGTCTGGGTCCGCGCGGTAGTGGGTCGAGTCCATGAGCCGAAGCTCGCGCAGGCGCTGCAAGTCGAGGAGCATGATGCACGAGCAGATCTTGTTCGCGTCGTGCCACTCGGGTGCGCTCTGCTCCATGTGGTACGGCATGCTGATCGCGGCGCCGGGCGGGAGAGCGTTGAAGCGCGCCCAGAGCTGGGCGGGGTCGGAGATGAAGAAGGCGTCGGTGTCGACGAAAATGGCGCGCTTGACGGAGGGTGGCAGTATCTCGTGGATGAAGAGCTTCATCAGGCCGGCTGGGCGCGGGTGGAGCGGGGCGTGAGTAACGGTCGGAAGGGGCAACGGGGGTGGGAGGGTGTCACTCACGGACGCCTGCGGAGTGGTCAGTGTTGATGGCGCCCTCGCGCTGGATGCGGGCCTCCATGCGGTCGAGTGGGATGCGGTAGAAGCGGACGAGGATGTCATGCTGGGGTTTATTGATGAGTGCTATCCGCCTCTCGAGGTACTCTTGGGCAGATTGGTCGCAGATGATGTGGAACTCTAGAGGTTGTGAGCTGTACAATATGAGAGACTGTGCGCGAAGGGTGAGCGAGCGGACACGGAGAGGCAGGGAAGAGATAAGAAGAGCGTGCCTTGATGAGGATGGCGCCCTCTGCGGCGGAGTTTTCGTGGAACATGATGAGCGAGAAGACGATCGGCTCCGGTGGCGATGGGGCGGCGGGGGAAGAATGAACACTGGGCTGAGGCGGTTCTGCAGCGACGATGGTGTTGATGAGTTTGGGGTGTGGATGATGCGCCGGAGGTTTGTGTGCGTGAACGTTGTCGAATGCGGGGCGGTAAGAGAGACGTTCACTGTCGACGACGGCAGGGGAGATGTCGAGGTCATACTGGGCTGATGAGTCGCGGTAGTGGTAGAACGCGACGAGGGAGAGAATGAAGGTGATAGACGCGACTATGAACGCGATCTGGCGGAAGTGGAGAGGTCTGCGGCGGAAGAGGTTGAGGTTGTGCATCGGTTTCCGTGTCCTCCAGGGAGATTGCGGAGGGTCTGGGAGGATGGGGGACGCGTCCTGGTAAGGCGGGAAGTAGGATGTGCTGCTGGTCGACGCAGCGGGCATGGCGAGAGGGGAAGAGAGAAAGGACAGGGAGGTGAGTAGGCTGATGAAGGAAAGACCGTGGTCAGTGCACAAGACAACAACGTATTATATTATCGCGGCCATATGTTTTTCGTCCTTGATCGGCGGTAAACATTGACAACGCGCTCTGATCTCGCCAGCCATAATTGGAAGCGGCCTGATCGACGGACTCAATCTCAGATCCGATCTGACACCCGATCCGTTTGTGCCCCTGCGTGTTTCGTATGTTTTGTTGTGTTCCGCTCATCCACCACAACGTCCACAGACACGCTGTTTGCTATCCGACGCGTCCAACATCGCTCTGCGCTGTGTCGCGGCGTTCGCGCCATGTCGTCTAGCTCGCAAGGTGCGCAACCATCGCCATCCTGTCCTGCCTCTGTTGACGTGAGTCCGTGTCTCCCCGCTCGCCCCAGCCACCAAGAAACGCGCCCACGACGCCTCTGCCGCGGACGACGCTTCCGCATCTGGGCCCCCGAGAAAGGCTCAGAAACGTACGCTATCCCTTCAGTCGCGTCGTTCATCTATGACCTCCGCATCTACGCTGACCCACGCCGACATAGTCTTTCCCATATTCAATAAACAGGGCCAGTCTCCTACAGACCCCGCTTCATCCTCCTCCACCTTCCGCTGGCTCTCTCCTGCTCTCGGCTCAAAGCGCTCATGTCTCCATGGCGTGAACGGAGACCCAAAACCCTCCTCCAGAGTCGCTGCCTTCGACCTCGACGGCTGCCTCATAAAGTCCTCCTTTCCCAAAAAGGGCGCTCCTCCTACCTTTGAGTGGTGGCGTCCTGTAGTCCCAAAGAAGCTGAAGGAGCTCCACGAGCAAGGGTATGCACCTATATAATGAGCTGCTACATCCTCCTTCTTCCAGATGCCTGACCCACATCTCGCATATCCTCTCGGTACGCCTCGCAGCTATGCCATCGTCATCATCACCAACCAGGCTCTCCGCACTCAATCCCTCATCAACGACTGGAAAAAGAAGATACCCCTCATAGCGAACGTCGTACGCCTCGCACGTTACATCCTTACCTGAATGACCGTACCTGACCGCACATTCCAATACCGACAGCTCTCTGACGTCCCCTTCCACCTATTCGCCGCCACAGAGAAAGATGGCTACCGCAAGCCCATCCCGGGCATGTGGTACGAGCTCGAACGCATTTTCGCGCAGGACGGCGTCCACATCGGTTTGCGCGCTCTGCCATTGCCCTCACCCTGCCCGTCACGCTGAAACGCACTACGCAGATCTCGCAAACTCGTTCTTCGTCGGCGACGCCGCTGGGCGCCCGAACGACCACTCTTCCACCGATCGGAAGCTCGCCCTCAACATCGGCATTCCCTTCTATACCCCGGAGGTAGGCCACTTCTCGCCCCCTCCTGCATGCATTTTGAACGCACGCAATGCACCAGGAGTACTTCCTCGGACTACCGAAAGCCCAATATATCCTTCCGGGCTTCCACGTCTCTTCCCTTCCCACAGATGGTAGATCTCCGTCGATCTCTCAGTCGCAGACTTGTCGCGTTCTTGACCTCGCGCAACTTGTAGTCCCACGGATAGAACCCGTTGAGCCTCCGCTCCTTCCCGCACCGTCCTCGCCCGAAGTCGTCCTCTTCGTCGGCTACCCTGCGCTCGGCAAGTCCTCGTTCTTCCGCTCACACTTTGAACCCGCTGGGTATGTGCACGTCAACCAGGACACGCTCAAGACGCGCGACAAGTGCGTCAAGGCGACCGAGCAGGCGCTCAAAGAGGGGAAGAGCGTCGTCGTTGGTTCGTCATCAATCTATCTGTAATTCTTCAATGCTCATATCGTCCAGACAACACGAATCGCGACAAGACGACACGCGAGCACTACGTCAATCTGGCGAAAAGGTACAAGGCTTCCATTAGGTATATAGCCAGCCTTTCTTTATCGACAACTGCTCCGCAAGCTTACTATCGATCCCATCCTCGCCCTCCAGATGTCTCTACTTCGTGGGCACCCTCGAGCTCGCGTGGCACAACAACCTCTATCGCGTTTTCAACCTCCCGCCCGCCAAGGCCGACTCGGAGGCGAAGCGCACGCTACTCCCGTACAGCGCGCTCACCGGCTTCCGCGCGGACTTTGAGGAGCCGAGCGTGGACGAGGGCTTCGCGGAGGTGCGCAAGGTCAACTTCGTGTTCGAGGGCGGCGAGGAGGAACGGAGAAGGTGGAGCATGTGGTTGCAGATCGACGGCAAGTAGTTGGTGGACCGGGGGAGTCGGAGCTGTGTCCTCGGGTGGGAGATGCGGCGTAATTTATTCCTACTATAGCTGATGATCGAGGCTGATCGTCCGCTGCGTCGAATTCTGCGAACGGGATAGAGGGGGATGTCCGGTTAGTCCCTGATACAATGTCATGCCGTTGAGATGCTCACAGCGGCCTTCGTCCCATTGTGCCAGTGCATCATGACGCGATCGACATGGTGTTGTATGATGTGTCGACCTGTCTTGCGCAGCGATATTGGAAGTGTGGGCTACTTCCAGGCCGAATGGATTCCTCTTGGGTCATGTCAAAGGTAGGTTGAGCAGGAGACTCCGGCGCTCTTTCTGGCCCTCCCGCCTCATCAAACTCCGTCCGAAGCTGTATCGAACGCGGGTGTCACCGCCCTCTGTCTATCGCAAGGGTCGCTGACTGGAACGTCCTCTTCACCCACGGACGCATGGCTTAAGCGGTAATCGACCAACGCGTACCTGCCAGTCGCAAGCCAGAGAAGAACCTGTCCGCACCCTTCCCCGTAAGTAAGTACTTCACCTATATCCACGCGGGGCCGTGCACCGCTGTTGCATCGCCACCGTTGTGTGCTTCTACGGTACTACATAGTACTTGCAGGCACGGGCGTGCCACGGACGCCTGGATGGGGCTATCGACAGCCAACCAGTCTGCTTCTATCGCCAGCAGTCGATATCACCTCCGCCACGTTCTGATACTAATATCGACGCCGAAACACCCAAGTTGTACGCGCTTTGAACAAATCCGTGATTCCGTGGACGGGAGCTTGGGTGGGATTGACCTTCGGCTAGTTCCTAACATGCACTCATCAAGCCGTTTCAGTGCTTACGGTCCACGATACCTACATAGAGCCGATGTACCGTGACGCGAACGAATGTTGTGTGATGATGATGATGATGATGATGATGATACAGCGCAACGCTCCTCCAAAGGTGAGCTACGTGACTTCAGGCTACTTCTGACTAGTAGTCGGAGCAGGCCTGGTTGTACCTAGCTACGTATGTTATGCCCATTGGATGCTTCACTAAGTGCGATTTGCGTGATGAGACTACAGCACAGATGACACCCTCTTAACCCATACTCCTCATACCCCATAACCTGTGAAAACCCATAGAAATTATAGTCGAGGATTACCGGTCCTCCTACTAATACTGTGTGCGGCATCGTCCGCTACAGGTTGAAAGTCCGCTTGCAGTGCGAGGCGAGGAATCATATTGTATATCATAGTTAGACGCCCAGTAGAACCACACAGTGAGAGCGCATTCTGCGCAACGTGCGTGTGAGCGACGGCGTAAAGAGCATCCTGTACGTACCATCATGTAGCAAAAAGGATGCCAGGAGCGTGGCTTGAACACGCGACCTCCAGAACGCCCGAAATTAACCGCAGCTTCAGTCTGTTGCTCTCCCAGCTGAGCTATCCCGGCGGCAACTAACCTCTTGCTGCGCTATCATGACGTACATAGTACTCTAGTAACATTGAGGCGCATAAAGTACTCACAGCTAGAGATGGGCAGTTGGACTGTTGACACCGGGGTCAAGGTGTGGGAACTCGAACATACTGGGCCCCATGGACATGATTTATTCCAGGCATTGTAGAAACCTGCAAAACCAGAAGATTGAGTTCGATGCCACTCATCTGTGATGAGAAGTCGTAGAGAAAAACCGCTGCCGATTTTCGAGGTCCGGGGTCAAGCCCATCTCTACTTACAGCTGTCATGAAACGCATCGTTTGGGAAGGGATGACGTCATTCCATTGGTCGCACGTGGCCCAATGAGTGTGAGTACGGTACGCGTCTGCTCTACTCAACGCCTCGACTGTTCCGACAAGGAGCACTTTCCCAATCCAGTCGTTTGAGGAGTAATCTACTCGACGCCGTGATGCCGGTCCTCGTCATCTACAACCCCGTCTCGGGCGACCGTTCCGCAGAAGCATTCTTTGACGAGCACGTCCTCCCTCTTCTCGCCCAGCACGGTGTTACCCCCGACAAGGTCATCGCCACCGAGAGCAGCGGCCACGTAGGCAGCATCGTCGCCGACTATCTCCTCTCCACTGTGCACGCGCAGCCACTCTCGATCGTTCTGGGCTCGGGGGACGGCACCCTCCACGAGCTCATCAACGAGCTAAACAATGCCCCCAGTTCAAAGCCCTTCCCCCGCATCCACCTCGCTCTCGTTCCTTGCGGGACCGCCAATGCGCTCTACTCCTCCCTCTTCCCTCCCTCATCGCAGGAGGACCCTGTGGAGTACAAGCTCAAGTCCGTGAAGGCCTTCGTCTCAGCCGACCCTCACTCCGTGCCACTCAACTTGGCAGTCAACGTCCTTTCCCCGCCACACGTCCGACCTCCGGCACAGGCCCCTCCGAAGCAGGTTTCCATCTCTGCCGTCGTCGCGTCGACCTCGCTCCACGCGTCCATCCTCCACGACTCCGAGGCGCTGCGCGCGTCGGACCCGACCATCGAGCGTTTCAAAACCGCCGCGTACCAGAACATCGCGCGCTGGTACTACGCGTCCGTCAAGCTCTTCCCCCGCAAAGGCCCGGAGGTCGTCGAGGTGTACGACCCGACGGCCGGCGCATTCGTCCCGCACGAGAGCAGCACCGAGGACGAGCCCATCGTGGACCTCATCGGGCCTTTCTCGTACTTCTTGTCGACGGTGAACGTGGACCGCCTGGAGCCTGCGTTCAGAATCACGCCAAAGGCGAAGGAATTGGAGGAAGGGACTCCGGCGGCGCTTGATCTGGTCATGGTCAGGCCCATGCGGGACCCGTTCTATACGATGGACTCGGAGGAGACCCGTAAGGCGTTCGCCGAGAAAGTGGGCAAGGTCCTCGGGGCGGCGTATCAGGATGGCGCCCATATCAACCTGCGGTACGCGGAGGACGGAAGCATCACGACGGAGGGAGACGGACCGACGGTTGTCGAGTATGTCCGTTGTGGAGGATGGGAATGGGAACCGGTTAGCTCTCTCCTCCCGGCCATGAAGCCGTGTGCTAATCCTCTGCGGTGCAGGACGACATCGACGATCGAGCGCATCTTCTGTGCGCGGACGGAGATATCCTGACAATCCCAACGAACGGCAAGGCTACCTGCACCGCCGCAACGCCTATGAACGATCAAACTGGATTTGCGTTGTACACCTGAGATTCGAGGGACCATACAATATGCAGAAAATAGAGGGACTCCGTTCTTGTACGACCACCGTTGCGATTGTAGAAACACGTTGTTGTTATTGTGATCACCGTATATTGCCCTCGAGGGTCGAGCCCTATGATAGGCAGCAGAACCACGTTACATGCGTGGAAAACCAATGCTGCGTTACTTCTAAGCATCATCCACCGGGTATCTAGATCGTATCGTCGCGGGCACGTTCTCTTCAAGCGGTTATGTTATGGCCGATTTCACCAGCCAGGATCTTGGAGATGATCTCCTTGGCCTTCTGATGGACCTCTTCGATCGTGGCCGTCGCATCGATCTGCAGCATCGCAGTGAGCATGCATAGAGAGTGCGGAATTGAGGTGTACATACCGTCGCGACCTTCCCCTGCTTACTGTAGTGCTCAATGACAGGCATGGTCTGCTCCTTGTAAACGCCTGCCGAGCAAAGTGTCAACATCTGACACAGTGATGCGCGCAGCTGGACGTACGGAAGCGCTTGCGGATGCTCTCCTCGTTGTCGTCCTCACGGCCACTCGTCTTGGCACGTTCGAGTAGACGCTTGAGCATCTCCTCCTCCGTCGTGGTGAAAAACAGGACCATCGTTGACAGGCAGACCTGTCATCCACACCCGCAGTCAGGATCACCGGTGCATATGCTCGCGGTTAGGTGTGAAGCGCTACGCACGTCCTCGTCGAACTTCAAGGCCTGGTCCATCTTGCGAGGGAAGCCATCGATGAGGAAACGGCCCCGGCCGTCTTCCCAGCCCTCGGTGGTGTGGGGCTTGGCGAGCTCGGCGCCCATGGCGTTCTCGAGGAGTTTGATCGTGATCTCCATAGGCACGATCTGGCCTTCGCGAATGTATTTGCGGATGAGTTCACCATACTCGGAGCCCTCGCGGTTCTGCTCGGCGCGGAGGAGATCGCCGGCTGGAGAGAGGGTGCGATGGGTGTTGTTCAGACGGACGAACTCGCGGTACCTATGCGTTACATGACATACCGGACAAGTGGCAGAAACCAAAATCTTGGACGAGGTTCGCGCATTGGGTACCCTTGCCTGGAGCATGTTACAGCGAGGATCGAGCCCATGCGCTCAAGACACCTTACCGGCACCCGGTCCCCCCAGTACAAAGAAGACCTTCACCTTCTCGTGATCGAACACTGGTGTCGTAGACGCAGCATCGGTGGCTGAGGCAGGAGCAGAAGACGGGTCGGCAGTGGAGCTAGATGCAGCAGGCGAGGACTGGTCAGGGTGCTCGTGTTTCTTGATATGAAGAGTCTCGGCAATTTTGTCGACGATGGCAGGCATGATCGTGGACGAGCAGCTCGAGGTCAGGACAGCGCGGGCGGGTGAACCCGGTGCGGTACTTTAATCAGAGTCCGACTTGTGACGCGGAGGGACAAGAGGGTGGTCCTGCTGGCGAGGCTGAGCGGAAGCTGGGTAGGTGGCGGACCTGTACTTTAATGTCGCGTAGAAAGCAGCGAAGGAGAGCAGCGAGAGTCCGACGAAGAGAAGCGGATTAGGGTGATTCTTGTTTCTGGGCGGCATCGAAATACAGAAAGAGAGAGAGAAAGAGGCGCCTGGCTGTTTGGCCATGTTGTCCAACGCCTTCTGATTCTAACAAAACCAAACAACACGTTCCAAGAGCCAATGCAAAGCACGTGCTCGCATTTCGTGGATCCAACCGCTTCGCTCGTCCACGCGCTCGCTTGCTCTCTGCTGCTATGGACGTTCGACATTCGCATGGGACGGATGTGTTTGTAGTGCGCGCGTGCTATGAAGATGATGCGGCCGACTTGATCGCCATCGGAGGCGCGCATTCGGTCGAAGTCTTGCTGCTAGTAAGTGGCGAGTGGACTACCAGGCTAGAGATCTCATGCGGGAGCTTGTCCAGACAGAATCCTCTTGCAAGACAATTGCAAACTTCCATGTTGGCTCTCGGATCACTGCGCTTGCCTGGTCCTCACGCGTAAGCTCGCCCTCCGCAACAGACGAGTGGTCGATAGAGTACGCACATCCCCTTTGGTTTGTCTGAGAATGAGTCTCTAATCGGCGTTCAGGTTGGCCGCCGCTGGCGCAGACTTTGGTCTATATCTCCTTTCAAAATCATCCTCTACAGAGGAGGAAGTGTTTCCATTCGGTGGCGGTCGGAGTGGGCACCACGGCAAGGTGAATGACATGACCTTCTGCGGCGGGCGGAGCGAGGACAGTTCGCGGTACGTCGCGACCGTATCAGGTACGCCTAGCGGTTCTCTTCTCCGGCGCAACGCGCTGAGATGCACCCAGACGACAAGATGCTCATGGTGTGGGATCTCCACCCCGCCGTCGATATCGCCTCGCCCCCGTTCCCGGGCACGACCCCGCCCTCGCGCCCACAACCGACCGCGTACGTGGTCAAGTTCCCCCATCCGCTGACGAGCGTGGACGCGCATCCGTCCACGAGCAAGGAGCTGCTCGTCGCAGACTGCCGCGGCTCGATCTTCCTCACCGACTGGCGCTCGGACCCGCCCGAGGACGAGCGGGACAGCTGGCGCAACTCCAGCGTCGTCGAGCTCCTCGAGCCCCGCGCGCTCGCGGACTCCATCGCCGGACCGTCCGCGAAGTGGTCCGGCTCCGTGGCCTGGCGGAGAGATCCCTCCGCGGACTTGTGAGTACATCCCTCGCGCGCGCACGCCAACACTGACCGCCGATTCGCTGACCGCGTATCTCCCCCGTACCTCCTGTCGTCGTCGCGCGTGTGTGCGGTGCAGCGTGGGAGCGGCGTACGGGTCGCGCTTCGCGCTGTGGGACATGGGCAACCTCGCCGGAGGCAAACCGTACGTGACGGGCACGAGCTTTGCCGAAGGCGGAAGCCAGTTCAGGTACGTCTGCTCCCTGTCGCGCTACGCCCGCCGGTCCCGGGTGCGGTCGTCACCGCGCGTCACCACGCCGTATGTCAGGACGAGACGAGTCGAGACGCGGTGTAGGTTGGGCTTGGCGAGCGTCCCGGGACTCGGTGGCGCGTATATACGCGCTGTGCCGTCATCCGTCGCTCCCCGTTGGCAAAAAGATCGTGACTGACACGGACCCTGTTCCGCTTATGCGCCCGCCCCTGCCCCTGCCCCGCCGCCGGCTGCCGCCCCCCGTTGCCGCTCCGCTCCTTGTGGTTGTGGCCGGTTTGTGGGTTGGTGTCTGTGGGCGCGCGCGCGCTTGTGTTTGCAGGTGGTGCCCGACGTACCCGGAGTACTTCGCGCTCGCGGCGAGCAGCCCCGCGAAGGGCGCGGTCGTGCACGTCCACAACGCGGCGTACGTGCACGCGCAGCCGACGGCGTTCCAGATCGCGCCGCGCCCGCTGTACGTGCGCTCCTTCGACTTCGTCGCCTGCCGGGGCATCCCGCGGATCGTGGCCGCGGTGGGGAGGGAGGTGGTCGTGTTTTACATTGGCGTGGACTCGTCGGACCTTGTGCGGTAATGTTTGCGGTCGGTGCAGCTGTGCGATATGTCATCTGGTGCCTATTATACTACATACTGCTGTCACTTGCTGTCAAGCTATCCAATCGTGCGAGGTCTGGGAACCAAGGTGAATTGAGGATTGCTCAAGCTTGTTACACACGGGTCTGCCGGTCTCCCGACTAGAGAGCGATACAGAGCGTATGCGACCGACGCGCAGCGAAGAGCGAGCCAGGGATGGATGTATGAAGGTGTATGCGATTACTGATAATAACTGGCATGAGACGAATGCGAAGGGAATGAGCCAATCATAAAAAACACGGGTAGGGTACAACGAGGCGGCGCGTGTGCGAGATTACAATAGTACATGAACACAAAGAGACGGAGGCTGGGCGTGGTGTCCGACCAAGAAGCGAAGCGGAGGGCCCCGAAGAGCGAGCAGGTCATCGCGACATGTCGTACGCGGCGTGCCCTCCAAACGCCTGCACCGGTGGAACATATGGGTGTGACGGCCCCGAGCGGCCCTGTGGTTGGCCGCCATAGCCCGGTGCGTATTGCTGAGAAGGCTCACGGTACTGCGCGGACGGGAAGCTGAAGTCGTCCATGGGCCCGGCGGCCATGAAGCCGACGCCGCCGGTCGGCGAGACGTCGCCCCGCGCGAAGAGCGTATGTCCCGCCTCTCGCACCTCGCTGAGCATGTAATTCCAATAAGAGTCGTCGGACTCGCTGGCGGCCTGAGCGGGCGGGTACGCCGCCGTGCTGCGGGTGTGGGAGAGGCCGTGCCGGGAGGCGTCCATGGCGCTGCCGCCGCTCGGGTGGGCCATGTAGCCCGCGCTTATGGGGTAGGCAGAGGTAGAGGGTCCGGGCATGGACATGGAGGGCAAGGCCGCGGAGAAATGGCTGTGGGAGGGGACAGGGCGCTGCATGGAGAAGATGTCCTGCGAGGCAGTTTGCATGGAACTGCTTGTCTGGGCGGTCCGAATGGGCGGAAGGCCTGGTGCAGCGCATCGCATGTATGTGAGCGGTGCGCCGACATGGGATGGGGCATGGAACGCACCTTGGGCGAACAACGGCGGCACGACGCCGTCCTGTCTGTAGCTGCCGTGCTCAGCATGTTGCCGCGCACGCTCCATGTCGGTCGTGACGAGACGGCGGAGGAAGCGGGCGTGATAGGCGGCAGAGTCAATCTCGGAGCCCGTTACGTGCCCAGCGTGCTGATAAGCGTCGGCGGCATTGTTGATGATGCGGTGGATTTGTTCAACCGCACCCTCGGTGAGCTGCGACATTACATTCGGTGCGCGGAGGAGCTGACGCCGTTGTCAACAGTGTTTGCGTAGCGGATGTAATGGGATGCAGTTTACCTTCAGCAAGACAATGGCAGCATATGCGGTCATGACGGTGATGCTCTCCTGGCTATATTGCTAAGATCGGGTCAAAGACCCGCATGGGACCGATGACCGGAAGGACTTACAAGAACATGCAGCTTGTCAAAGTCGGAGATTATCTGCAGATTAGTGCATGCACTGTGGTAACATTGTCGCACGGCCTCAGGATTGGGCGAAGAGCGGCCCTAAGTGAGGAAATGAGCATCTGCAGCCGCTGGGCGATTAGGCGGCGAAACGAACCTCTAAGCTAGACAGGTTGAGGCCGAAGGAATTTAGGAACAGCCGTACATGGGATTGGAAAAACTGGATGAATGCACTGTGGAAACCGCCCGCTTGCGAACCTGCAAGGGATGAGCAAAAGCAAGTTGTCGGCTGCAAGCTATGACTCACATTGGCGCAGCTGCTCTTGCCAAACTTTGAACCACTCGTCCAGAGAGGAGTTGAAGTCATGCAAGTCACGGTCCATGGAGATATCAGGCGAGTAGGGAGGAGAGGCACCGCTGGAGCGCGAGTAGAAGACATCGGTGGCCTTTGAGCCGATGAGCCGCAGCTGAACAAACGCGGCGACGATGACATCCTCTGGGCGGACTTCGCCACGAGAGCCCATGCAGCCGTCCTCATGCCAGGTGCCTGAGTGGCGGACGAGTTCGTCCTCGTGGAGCATCCACTGCTTCCCGGTCTGCATGCTCAGGCTACGATCGTGCACGAAGAGCACAAGGTAGGTGCGCTCGCGGTTGCGCCGCTCGAGGAAGGCGAGGGTGGTCTCGTGAGGCTGGCGACGGCCAACGTACTTGTTCAAACGGAGGTTGACGGCCATGCGGCAGGCCATGCCAATGTACATCCAAGTCCTGCGATCGGCAGGCTCCTTCCAGTAAGTCATGCAGGCGAGGGCCTGCACGGTCTCGACAGACTCTGTTCCCTCTTGAAAGGTGAAGACACACCATTCTTCTGCGAGCCGGCGGACGGCAGGATAGAGATTGGCGCAGAAGAACTTGCAGCAAGCCATGAGGATGGCAGTAAAGAGGAAGGGAGAGAGGCGACGGATGTAGGCAGGAGAGTGCAAGGAGGGATCGAAGAGGTTGATGAAAGGGTTGAGACGCAAGAAGAACATATCGAAGAAATGATCGACTTGGGTCTCCTGGATGATGCCCGCAGCCACCGGGTCCTTCGGGACGTAACCGTTGAAGAGACCGGTATAGGGCCGAGGTTGGGGCGATGCTTGGGAACGGGTCGGACTTTGTGAGGTGAACTTGGGGATGGAGTGAGCACGTTCGGACGAGGCGCCTGAAATGGGGCGGGTGTGGTCGGGAGCAGGAGGCTCAGGGTTCATGACGACGTCAAGGAAGGAGGAGCGTGAGGACCGAATGACCTTCTCAGGGTAGAGGGCTTCCTCTGGACGGTCGTCCTCATCGTCGTCCATGGCGTCGTCGTATTGCTGACTGGAAGCGGACCCGGCGAAGGTAGAGGGACCGGCACCGTCTGGCTGCGTAAACTGAGCGGCGGATGAGGAAGGCTGGGAGAGGAGAGCGGAGGCAGGCTGTTTTGCCTTTGCGCTGTTGAGACCCTTTTCAAGACGGCGGAGCATCTTGGAAGCCTCAGACAGTCTTTGAGGAGAAGGAGAGATCAGCTCGAAAATCAGCGGGGGCTAGGAGGGCAACAAACTTTGAGCCAGGCTTGCGGCCACGGCGGTGCTTCTCGAATACGCATCTGGATAGAGGATGAGGAGGGATGAAGGGAGAGAAGAGGGGATAGCGAAGGCTCACTCCACGCCTGCTCTCTGGCAGCGCTGGCAACGCTGAGTGCCGTCCTCTGCACCGACGCATTTCATCTTTAGGGCAGAGAAGGAAAGGTTAGAGAGGGATGGGGAAATGATACAGAGGCAGAAGGGAGTCTACCTTTGCTTGCCTGCATACTGTACATGCCCTTGCCCCTCGTTGGACAGGAGTCTTTGCGCTGTGTGGAGAGGGACAGGTTAAGAGAGAGGAAGGAGTACGGACGGGAGAAGGAATGCTCACGGTTGGTTGGCGGCCGAAGAGGGTTGTTCCATTTTAGATGAGCGGGTGGAGATGGCGGGGACTAGAGAGAAGAGCGAGGGGAGGGGAGGACGCCGGTGGGACTATGACGATTGATTAGGTGGCCAAGGGCTGTGACGACCAGGAGTTGTGATGGACGAGATGTAAACACACAACGGACGGGACAGGACGAACAACGGAGAGCTGTGGGGGAGGGGGAGGAGGAGATGGTGGGGAGAGGCAAGAAGCGAGGGAGGTTGAGAGCGTCAGACGCAGAGAGAGAGGGGGGAGAGAGCGATGAGAGCGAGAGGACGAGAGAGCAAACCGGTCACAACAATTATATTTATCATATACCCCTTCTTTATTCCTCTCCTTTATTCCCCGGTTTCGTTCTCCGGCTACTTGTTCCGCCCTTCCCGGCCAATCACAGCTCGGCGGAGGGTCAAATCTGACCCTGTCCCTCGGCCAATTTAATCCCCTCCCTTGCCCACAAGGAGGCCGGAATCGTCCCCTTTAGGGCAGAAGAAAGACACCGGCTCCTCCGGTGACATCTTACGGCACCCTTCCCTCCCGTCCGTCCCAATCGCACACCGGCGCTCGCCCTCGTCACGCTCGGCGCACGCTGCCCTTTATTCTCTATAGCTCGCAGGGCACACCCTCCAGGTTATGTCGCGCACATGGGATCGGAGGCAGCTGGACGGGGGTGAGAGCGAAGGAAGGCGGACAAGCTTTGGCCGACGTCAGGCGGTGCGATGCCGAGCGGGCGTGGGGGTCGGATGAGGGGCTCTTTGGGTGCCTCTCCTGCCTGATCTGGGCAAATGTGTGGCCGGTGTCCTCTTTCCTTGCTCTCTCCGGTCTCCCATCTCACGGCCTATTCTTTGCTCCCCGGCCATCCCCCTCCGCCGCCCGCCCCCGCCGCTTCCATTCCCGTCCTACAACGATGGCCGTGATGCATGCAGGTAGTAGTCTACTGTACCGCAGCTGAGCGCCCCCACCTGCGTAAGAACGCCCAAATATTCAAGGACAGCACGACGGCGCTGGTGTTGATATCATCGCCTCGCACAAGAACGCCCACCTCAAAGCCTATGCATGATTATGATAGCCAGAGCATCCGAGCGCCGCCCTCCGGTCCTCGCCCTGATCACATCCATCGTCCGGCCCTGCCTTCTCTTCCTCATCCGCCCCGTCCATCTTCCCACATCATCGGCCTCTTGTTTCCTTCCTTTCCATCATACCCGGATCCATTCATGTCTCTGACGCCAGCTGGCGTCCGGCGATCCGCCATTCCACCGCCTCTTTCCCTCCTCACTGGACTGAACTATATCCTCTTCCGTCCATCGAACATCCGCCTATCTCTGCACGCGCTCCATGCCCAGTTAAGCATCTCGTCATATTCCATACTCATGTCAACATCCACTGTTATTCCAGACCCCTTCACTAGCACACCCGTCGACCTCACCAATGGATGACTTCCCGTAAGCTCCTAAATCTAGAGTTGCTTCTAAATCGGAGTTATGCGATTCGGAGTTTCAATGAGAGCCACAAACAAGCGCCCACCTCCAATTTGCTGACTCAGCAACCTCGAGCGCCCGCTCCTCCTTGCAAAGATGGAAATTTTGTGATTTGGCGCCTACACACCTGCCTGTTTTGCAGCCCCCAGTTTCCATTCTGAAGCGTGCAGAGCTCACTCTAAAATCTAGAAGGGGGGTCGGACCCCCTTCTAGATCTTAAAGTTTAGAATCGGGCCCCTGCGCCGACTGACTTTTAATCTCACGTCGGATCTCAGTTTACCTGCCTGTTTTGGTGGGCGTCTAAATCTAGAACCTGCAACTCTAGATTTAGGAGCTTACGGGAAGTCATCCAGTACTACGTAGTCCGATGTCGAACGTGTACGAACCTGAAGGCGAGGGCCTCTCTTACCTCTCCCACGCGCGCTATGGCAAGGACAAGGTCCGCGTCTTCCGTGTCGTGCGGGACGGTGCATGGCACAGCATCGTCGAGTACAACGTCACCGCACTGGTGGAGGGCGATATCGAGGTCAGGTCAGTATGCATGCGCTTCCGTTACATTCATGTTAGTATATAAGATCCTCATACGCATTCTCACAGCTACACCGAGGCGGACAACTCCGTCGTCGTCGCCACCGATTCCAGTGTGTCATCGAGTTGTCTCTGGTTCTCTTCCGTATCTGATCATCTCACCCTGCAGTCAAGAATATCACATACTGTGCGTCGCGCGCGAGAACATAGCAGGGCTGATGGGTTCCTGACGCTATTTGGTTACCAGATCTCGCCAAGACGTCCCCGCACGTCCTCCA
>CCBP010000087.1:0-18894 GCA_000765035.1 Trametes cinnabarina
GACACGCCGTCGCGCATGGACTCGTCTTCCTGGATCGGGCCCTGAGTCTCCGGGGCCTTCCCCTTCCCCAGCGTGGAGTGGGAGGCAGGGGTCGAGGGCTGCATCGGAGGTAGAAAGCGGAGGGACTGAAGGAAGGTCTTGATCTCCGCCGCCTTCTCCGGCGATCTGGTCACGAAGCGCTGTCCGCCTCCGTGGATGACTGCTGCCAGGACCGACGCAGAGTTCTGTCGGACGCCGGACTCCTGGTCCGGGCTTGTGTTACCGAAAAACTTGTAGACAGGGACATGGGCAAGTGGCATAGCACCTGACGTGAATACCAGGCAGTTCTTCTGAAGGGTGCCCGGAGCCGGGCCTTGGCGTGACATGCGCGTGTGTGGGTTCTCAGCCTGCGCGGTTGGAAGACCCTTGAAGTCTGCTGCGTCGTACAGATGGAGCGGAGACTGCATCTCGTAGATAGTGGGGTTCGCACGTGAAGGAAGCGGAGCTGGCTGCCTTAGCGGTGGCTCAGGAGAGGGGGTGGTTGGGTAGGTTGGGAGGGTAGGGGAAAGCGGCTCGTGTTGGGTGTACTCAATCGTCCTAGGAGGCTCTTTCCTTTGGGCTATGCGCCGTTCCTGTTCATGCAGGTGAGAGGAGCTACTCAGCACGGGCACATACTATACTCACTTCGGAGACGTTCCTGGTGTGCTCCTCGGTTTGCTCTGCAACCTTCGACCGTTTCTGCGGTCTGGAGGACGGCGGGGTCTGAGGAGTATTGGTGCTGGGAGACATGTCACAGGGCACGGTTATTACTAGGGTGCTGATGCACTTGCCCATACGCCTTTGTTTTTATAGACATAACGAGACAAAGGGTGTATTGCTCTCGGGGAGGCAAAGAGCATGGTACTGAGATTCCTTTGGCATGTGCGGGTGGTGGAGTGAGACAAAGCTGCGCTTTGTCGGATAGGCGCGCGAGCGCGCGCCACAGACACCTCCGTACTCGTTGCGGGGCGGGCGATGAGCTCGGACTCTGGCAGAGTCGCAGGCGATTTGAGAGACGAAAGCTGCCCCAGAGCGGTGTGCAGATGTCAGGTAGCCCATCGGGCCGTGTGCATGCGATATGAAAGCTGCATATGGTCGGACTCGGAGCCGTAGAGCGTAGTGGCAGGCAGACTGTCTACCGGGAGGCGTGTACAACGCGTAGGAGGAACTCTCCATCGTCCTAGCTGGCCGACGACCAGCCTTAGCCCTGAGTAGTATGTACACAGAGGACGAAGTCTTGCTGGTAGCCGGAACTTGCAGCTACAGCCCCTTGGGCCTACTCATAGTAGGCGCGCCGCTGAGCCACCCATGGTTCACATGGTGGTGGTCTTAGTCCAAGGTCCCTCATCGCCCGTCGCATTGCGTTCCATGACATGCTGCGCCGGCGGGGTTTGTCAGGCGTATTAGGCGCGGACTGAGACGAGACGTTCACTCGTGGTCTGACAGAGGTCGGGGAGCTCGAAGCGCTCGCGCGCATATCCCCATCCAGGGCTGCGCGCGACGATCAGAAGCGTGCAATGCTCGGATGCGGCTGATGGCGGCGGGCGAGTTCGAAGGGGATCTGCAGCGCCCGTGCTGCCGCCGCGCCGTGTCGTGGAGTGGTGGTTGACCGACCCCACCGGTGCCAGGCCCAGGATACGCGCACGTTGCGGGGCTGCGCGCGCAGGGGGTCGCGATGCGTCTGAGCAGTGCTCCCCCGCCCGATCCCGGCGTCTCAAGGGCAATCGGGAGCTGTGTCGCATTCGAATCGGTGACGTCTCGCCTGATAGTCTTCGGAGATGTAGATGTTAGGTCTTGTGAGCGCACCGCTCGTCCGCGGGTGTTCGGGAGGCTGGCATGCGGTGGGTACGACGGATTCACTGCTCGAATGATGAAACCGGATGATTCAGAGAGCGCGCGAGAGGTGAGCGGTACAGGAGGACTTTGCCTTGTCGTGTCGTGTCGAGCTCTGTCGAGTCCGAGTCGGAAAGACATCATAAAGCACTGGCAAGGCGGTGGAACCGTGGATGCGACGCCCTGCAGGGCTCGCGGCTGGTGAATGGAGGAAGCGAGACGGCTGGAGAGCGGCGGTAGCTATTTTGAAAGACGTTGAGGACGCTGTCGCACGGTGAGCGGCGAATGATTTGGAGGTGGGTTGATGATGTGAGACAGGACGGGTCGGACAAATCAATTGTGCCCCCAGTGAGCGAGCGCAAACGCGGACGGATGGTTTGTTCTCGGACGACAATGGTGAGATGCCCTTGTCGCCTGTATTGTTCTCCGAACCGGGGAACGGTCGCGCCGCGAGCAAGCAACGGACGGGTGCGTGCAGGTATCGAACGGTATAGACGTGTACAGCACTGTGGTGCGGGTGTGTGCTAGCTCGGGAAGGAGGGCACGGGCGGGGTGGCCGTGCCAGATGAATTGACAGGATTGGGATTAGCAACGGGCGGCTGCGGATGCGACAGGACGGCCGGATGAGTTGAGAAAGGACCCCGGACAGTGCGGGAGAAAAAGGAGAGGGACAGGTACGCTGGATCTCGATGAGCGCTGGAGGATGAGCCAACGGGCGCTTGTTGTGAGATATGTGTTGGCTGGGGAAAAGGGAAATATGGGATATATTCGTATAAAGGCCTCCTTTTTCAGTTTTCCCGACGCCCGGCCTTTGCTGTCCTCCGGTCCTTGCTCTCGTCCACCATCATCCTGTCTCCTCTCCAGTGCCTCGAGTCTTCACGTCGCTCGCCTTCGCCGCTTCCTCTAATCCCCCCGGTCCGCATCGTCGCCGCCACCACAGCTGCATTCTCCATATCCTCTCCCGGGCTGTCCTCCATATCACCCTCGAACATCAGGAACGGTGATTAACCAGCGCTACAAAGCCTTGTCATGGAAGTAGACGCCTCATTCCGCATGTCTGCTATGCCCCCGCAAGGTGCCCCCTTCCGCGCCCTCCACCCCTACCAGTTCGCCCCGCCAGAGTACAACCCTCTCATGCCATCGCCCGACCATCCTCCAAACGCGCCCCATCCCCCGCCGCGCGCAGATCACTCCTTCGCGCAAGACACTCGCGATAGCAACCATTCGCCCTACTACTCACACCCACCCCCTCCGCCATCCAACATGCACGCGTCCTCCTCTCGCTCTCACCATCCCCATTACCAACCGCCTCAAAGTCCGCAGTTCCGAACCCATGCCGTCAACTGGGGCTTGCCTCCCCTGCCCTCGGGCCAGCAGCTACCTCCCCCGTCTTCTCTCGCCGGTCCTTCCGTCTCGCCTTCAACATATCCTCCGCCTCCCCCTCGCGGGCGCTCGGCAGATGAGACTCAGCGCGCCCCTCAAGCTGCCATGCTCTATGCGCAATCGCAGCAGTTGCCGCCCATCCAATCATCCACCATCACCCCGCCCACGCGGTCGCGTTCGTCCTCCCTCCTCGCTGCGTCCACCTACCAGCAAAGTGGCGGAAGCAACGTCCCTCGCCTGCCTCCCATCATGCAGGTCGAGAAGCAGCAGGTCACCACTAGCGCCACTCAGGCTGCCAGTGCGAGCCGTCGGAGAAACGAAGCCAACTTCGTCTGTCCCGTCCCCGGCTGCGGCAGCACGTTCACTCGCCGTTTCAACCTCAGAGGTGAGTCAATCGCGAGGTGTCGCGTACGCTTCGCCCCCTTGACGTTTGGCGTTTCATCCTAATGTCAGGTCACTTGCGGTCTCATACCGCCGAACGGCCCTTCCTCTGCGAGTGGCCAGGTTGCAATAAGGGCTTTGCGCGCCAGCATGATTGCAAGTAAGTGTGGTGTCAGCTAGTCCCAAGCCGTGCACCCGGCTGATCGTTATGTCCGCCTTTCGTAGACGCCACCAAGCCCTTCACACGTCGCGTTCTCAGTCAAACGTCTGCCAAGGATGTGGGAAGACGTTTAGCCGCCTCGATGCGCTAAATGTAAGTTTCCAATCACCCCATTGCGTCGTGGACTATGTAACTGACGCTTGCCTCTGCGCACTCACAGCGGCATTGTGCGTGTGCCACCTGCTCTTGTCAAGCCCGTGCGCTTCGGCTGATCTTTCGCTTCCTCCTTTGCAGTGCGTTCCGACGGAGGTGCTGAGTGCCGCCAGGTTACAGAGGCCGCCAATCTCGCGAATCGGGCCAGTCCACCAGAGAATCAGGAAGACTGGGAGAACGGAAGCAACTCGACCGAGCGCTCGACCGAACGGGGCTCGCGCCGAACGCCGGCCCGTGCGACGTCGCAATAGGACGACGCAGCCGACCCTTCTGTGGTCTGCGCTCGCGGCGAATACCTCAGGACGCGCTCGGGCGGGCTTACACTCATCCACATATGCGTATGCCCCCCATCTAGAGGAGAAGCACCAGCGCGCAGGTCCAGCCGAATCAACGTTCCTTCTTTCCGCAATTGTCACCGCACAACCACCGCCACCGTATCGTGTTGTGGCCGGTGAGTTAGCCATCGCTGATTCAGCGCTGCCATATATCTCCGCACCGCCCCTAGCCCGTCTTGGTCGCCATCCGCCTACCCGTCCGCCCGTCCCGTCTGAATTTCGTTTGCAACAACGCCAGCAGTGGCAGCAGAAGTTTACGATGCAATGATATGATTATGATATCCCATACGCGCCTTACTTGGGCTTCCTTCTCCCTCGCTTGTGGGCGCACGCGCGCGCGTGAGTATATGGGCGTGGAGGGGCCGTGTACCTGTAGTATTGCCGGGTTTCGTGCCTAAATTAATGTCCCTAATGCGCACGCGGCCACGCTGCCAGCCATCCCCGAATTCGAATGCATCAGAATGTTGTTCTGTAGATACCCCCATGCTGTATGCTGACACCTCGTTCTCCATCCATCCGAGCATCTCCATCCTACATCTGCGGTCACGAAGCAAGCCTCGTGCCCTCGCGCTCTCTCTCGTTCTGCCCACGGTCGACGTCGCCGCGACTGTCCCGGGTCGGGAGTTATGGCTGCGTCCAAGATCGAACAGGGGCCGGTGGTGACCGCTGTCGTCGGTCCAGGTTGTACGCGCACATGGCCCATTTCCAGCAGGAATCTGCCATCGCGCGCATCAATACTCGACCAGGCTTCTTAGCCTCTAGAGCGCGACCGAACGCCGACGTTCCGGCGCACCCAAGGTTTTTTGCGACTGACAAGCTGAGTTGTAACTCTGCGTGCGGAGGGCGGGAGGATGACAGATGCTGATCTGCCCCGAAGTTACTTGGTCACACCGGCACAGCGCTGCCGTTCTGCGGAACCTAGCCCGTGCCTCGCTCGCTGTTGCTGCTGCTGCTGCTCTGCAGACGTATGATCTGTACTTGCTGTATCGTATGCGGTAGCTTCCAGCCCCATCCAGCGGGTCGCCAGTTCCTCGCACGCCCCGAACGCCACAGTATTTGCCGGACGGACGACGGCGAGGTGTCTTCTCGGGGATGTCGAGCTCGCGCATCATTCCTGCGGGGTCGTGATGCCATCGTACGCGCTGCCACTGTGCAACTTCGCGCTAGCGTTCGACGCTACTAGTACATAGCGTGTGACCCGAGGACCCGAGGTACCTTTGTGTTGCGGTACCTACCTATGGGATGCTGCATTCCGACAACTCAGGAGCGCCCCGAGGAGGCTTGTGCCAGTTGCCACTCAGCGCTCAGCCACTAAACCGGCGGCGCACCCAGAGCCTGGCTGCCTCTGTCGCGCAGCAGTGCCGCCGCTGCAGATTCACAGGGGCCGGCGCCGTTCGCAGGGCGAGCCAAGCCAATCTCAACGCCGGACATACCAGGACATACCATAGCCAGGGGTACCACGCGGGTGTCCGGGAAAACTATCGACTCTATTGCCATCCGGGGCCCGCTGCACAATTCCTATGCATTATGACAGAACGGGGAGTGGGCCCGGTGTATGTATGTCATAATGGTCAGCGCTCGGGCATGGGTCCGATGTGCAGCCGGTCAGAGCGGGAGCACAGTCTGCACATTGCCAAACGTGAGTTGTAGCTGCGCATGGTACGCTTTGTAGAAGCCTGAGTTCTGACCTCCTTAAGGAGTCCTCAAGGAGACCGAACGTGGGATCGATGCCCACGGTCTGTCCGGCTGCACAGCACGACGCCCTTGCGGTGTAGCGCGTGCCAAGCGCGTGCTCCTGGGCGCGCGACGTCCTAGAGCTGTGCTCCCGTTAGAGGCGTCTCCCTTTTCGGCATCGAGCATGCCAGCATTAGCTTCTATGTATACATACACACTGCTAGGTTCGGAGGGGAGCGGGGAGGGGCCCTTGTACTTGCCATAGTACCTCGGAGCATGGCATGCAGAGGTCCCTGGGAGCCGCGCGCGTACAGTATATGCCATTCCAGGCGAGTTTCAGACGGCCTCGTACGAAACGCTCGTCGATAGGGAATTGGTATGTCGGCAGGAACAGTGAATATCGATTTACCGTGACTCGAATTGACCAAGTCCTGAAACCACAGCGAGGATGGTAGCCCTCGGTGGCAGCATGGCCTCGGGACCTTCGGGCACCTCGCCGGTCGCCGGTCGACTATGTCCATCCCCATGGGGCGTGCGACGACCTCTGTCAGCAACGTGAGCGTGCCTCGGCAAATACTGTATGACACTATGCCTTATGCGCGCATCTTCAAGGCCTCTGCGTACGGGGTAAAATCCCGATGAAGACGTGCACATCCTCTCGCTATCTCGGCCTTCTGACCAGCCGGGCGCGTAGGGGATGGAGTGGGCGTCATTGGAATTCGGCACATTGCAAAAGATGGAAGCACCAGGGGCGGCGTTGAGACGGACGAGGATTATTGATTTCACCTCAAGTATCGTCCACCTGTATCTGTTGCAAGGTCCAGCATGTTCGGCGAGCAAGGAAGACATGTTCATGCGTTTCAGGAAGACGCACCTGGCCGGCCGCCGCAGAACGAGCATAGACTCCTTGACATGCAGCATGCGTCTCAGACCTCACACGCACAGAAAGGACGGGGTAATTACGCGCGTCCATCAGAGTCTGTCAACACAGCTCAGCTCTCAACGTCATTGCGCGGTGCCACGATACCGCCACGGAAACGAATTGGCTACGAGAATTACAATGATCGTCAGCGGCCTGGGGCGATGTGCCGGACAAGTAGGGCTACGTATCAGCCCTTCAGCCACCGGTTACCACTGGGCTCATGGGGTATCTATCCCAACATAACCGTAGTCCCGCCGTACGGAAGAAGTACTCATTGATGCCGAGTTGCCTCTCTTGGTATCCTGTGCGCAAGGTAGCCGTCTTGTCCCGCGCGATGGCTGCTATGGGTGCGGCATGACGCGATGTATACCCCGTGTCAGGCCGGTCATTTTCACGCAACATTTCAGCCTATGACATGCCACATAGTGAGCATTGCAAATATAGGCCGCCGAGCTTCTGTGGACGGGTCGAAGACGGCGCTCAGCAATGGTTGCCCTATCCCTTTTGTATCACAAGAGTCCCATGAGTACTTGGTAGCTTGAAGGCCGCAACTTGCGTCATGACGTCTCTCTAGGATTCTTGATACTTCCATCTCTCTAGGAATAAATCCTTCGCCGTTCCGAGCTGCCGTACGAGGAACTAGTGATCTGCCAAGACTTCTTCACGTCGTTCACGATTCGTACGGCTCAGAGACTTCGTGTAGGATCCACGCGGCTTACCCAGAAAGACATGTTTCGATTGCATGCAGTTCCGCAACCAGACCCCGGGAGACTCTCGCCAAAAACTTCGCAGCACACCGGATGAGACGAACCATTGCGCCCAAGGTGCCAAGTCCTGGGCAACGTTTAGATACCGGACTTGCAGACCTTGCATTGCTTCATCGCCATCACAGCTGCGGTGAGACTGAGACAGGGCATGTATGCACGTGCCTCTGCGGCGGTCCTCGGATGAAGGTTGTCCGAGCCTCCGAGGGCAACGGAAAGCAACAAATTGAGAGATAGGAGCGAAACGAGTCTTCAACGTCACGATCTTGCACAACGCTTGAAGTGGCCTCGGCTTCGGAATCAAAACATTCGTCAGCTGCGCCGGCGAAGTGTTTGACCTTACTTATCCTGCACGCGTCACCCTCGAGTCGGCAGAATTCCAGACCGGATTGGGCCGGTTTTGCAGCGGGTTCTTCGGTATTCTTACAACGGGGCTCAAGAAGGTCATGTATCACAAGTTGAAGCTCGCCATGTGGCGGGCTGTGAAACCAGATTGGCGTGGGTATCGATTTTTACAGCGAATACTTGCTCTGCGCATGCCTACCCGCAATCTATTACTTAACAGTACTACTTAGTCGCAGTGATGGCGCCGATCAGGCCAGCAGTGCCTACGCCCGTTTTGGCAAGCCTTGTGGAACCTGCCTCGTGCGTTGAACTTGAAGCTTAAGCGCTGAGCTTGGATCCAGGCAAGCGCGGTCATTCTGACAGCAGAACGCGCTGAGTACCCTCTCATGTCGTCACCGAGATAAGCATATGGTATCGGAAATGTATTATGGTAGGCAGCGTCAGAGGGGCTTTCACGCAGTGGCTCTACCGATTGTTGAATCAGCAAGCACGACCAGGGGTAGAACCTGAAGTAAGCCCGAGTATAACAGATAGCACGGGCCAGCGCCCTCATGAGAATATATGGCAGCCCTCAAAGTCCTGTGATGCAGAATGTGAGAACTTGTCTGGGAGAGTCGTTGCAGTGAATTGCTCACGTCCGCCGGGTCATTGAAACGCAAACCCACGTCGAGCCCGGTGATGACAGACGTTTCCTGCTCCGTGAGCTTGATGTTCGCGCTGAGCAGATTCTCTTCCATCTGCTGCTCCGTGTCGCTCTTCGGTATGACCGCGAGTCCGCGCTGGGTGGCCCATCGGAGCACGACCTGGGCGGGGTGGACTTGATGAGCCAAGGCTATGGTCGTCACTACCGGATGTGTGAACAAGGGCTGGGTACGCAGAGACTTGGGCGTCTTCAGCTCCCGGAAGCCGAGGGGTCCGAATGACGAATACGCCGTCACCGCGATCCCCTGCTCGTGTGCGTATTGGACCGCGCGGGGCTGTGCGTTGTACGGGTGGATTTCTAGAAAGTATTTGGAGTGAGCGGGGAACTGACGGCGTCGGTCGGAAGATGGGTAGGTAGAGCGCGTACCGATTTGCAACACAGACGGCCTGTGGCGGGCGTACTTGAGTAGGTCCATGAGCAAGGCGCTACACATGTTGGACACGCCGAGGTGGCGAATGTAGCCCTCGTCCACGAGCTCCTCCAGCGCTTCCCAAGTCTCCCGAAGGGGGACCGGGTCATGCTTCACTTGGCTTTTCCCATCGAAATACCATCCCGGCGGATAGCGGGTGTCAAAGGGGACGTAGGCGAGTGAGATAGCTGTATCGTTATGGTTAGCACGAAATACTTCGAAGGTGAGGAAGTGCTTACGGAAGTGCACATAGTAGATGTCAAAGTAGGAAACACCCCAGTCAGACAGCGAACGCATGACGGCCTCCTTGACATGTTCCTTCCGATGGAACGTGTTCCACAGCTTGGACACGACCCAAACATCTTCTCGCGCCACTACTCCGTCCTTTATCGCGCGCTTCAAGCCTTCTCCGCACTCCTTCTCGTTGCCATAGTCTGACGCAAGTCGAGGACGGATATCAGCGATCGACTTTGGGAGGACCGGCTCGAGACCCGGTGACATCAGTATGGAGCCTACTCACCGCACGCGCAGTCGATAAGCCTATAGCCGACGCTGAGACCTGTATGTACGGCCTCGGTTGCTTTCGCGCCATTATGCTTCCAGGTACCAAAGCCAATTTGGGGCATCTCCGCACCAGTCGGCTTGAGAGTGATGGTCGGGGATGTCAGCATGTCGCGTGGGTGGAAGTAGAGAGGCCAGATAATGTTGTTAGAGGTAGCAGTAAGTTGTGAGCAGATTCTGAGTAGATGGCCTTGCTGTCCAATGTGCGATACTTATATAGGGCGCGCACGAGCGTACTCGACTGCGCGACTCGTCAGATGCTCGGCATGGGACCGTTGGTACGCATCTAGCTAAGGAACGTCGACGCAAATACTCCATAACGTAGCATACTCGCTGGGACGAGGTGCAGTCCGCGAAGTATCTCCGCAATAAATGCTCTGGACCATGCGAGCATGGCCTTTGAGAGCCCTCCAGGCATAAATGGCGGTCGGACCGCTTCCTTGTGGAGCATATCGGGGACCTAGTACGCTCTGCAGCCATAAAGAGGCGTCCAGCCCTTCCGAGGGCCAGAGCCAGCTTCGCGTCTCGGCCCGTCTTTACCCGCGCTCGAAATACTTGGGCTCTCGCCGCGAGTCTCGCAAGTACTTGCTGGAGGCTGTGAAGCTCACGTGCGTGACATGGCTCATATGCGTGTGACCTACAAATACAGCCCCATCGGCACACAATCTTGACGCCGGATAAGCCCAGGATCGTTTCAAACAGCAAGAAGCCTCGAGCAAACTCAGTGTTGCTGAGTGTTAGACGCACTGCCATCCGACCTATGATCACTACATGCTAAAGTTCAAACGAAAGGCTGATGTGTCCAGAAACCGCGCAAAAAGTGAGTATCAGTACCATCGCTCGAGCGCAATCACGGTGGGAGAGGAAGCAGCAAATACGTACCCTCTAAATCCCGACGGTCGCACAGGGTCGCGAGATCAAGCCTCTGCATGTGAAGGCAGCATGTCTTGAGGCTGTCCCAGAGCGCTGATGAAGTGACGCCTCTCTTATCATTTGCTTCGGGGTCATGCACACTGTCGCTGTCTTGCAGGACGAGAGCATCAAGGATGTGTTGCGCCGCCTCGTCGTAACGCTTCGTAAGTTTTGAAGTGAGTTTCACTGAATGACCAAGAATCGATAGACCCATGACATACTCGGAGGTTGATACATGAGATCCCAAGGTTGAACCTACACAACAGTTTCGATGTTGAGCGAGGAATATGGCACGGTGCGAGGAAGCCCAACTTACCTCGCCCTGATGTAAGCGGGGTTCAGCTCAAGAGCGGTGTAATAGTATTGCAGCGCCTCCTCAGGATGCCCACTGTTCGCAAGGGTGGCGCCGACACGGTTATAGAGTAACCAGTCCTATCGAGTCATCGGTCCTCGTAAGCCTCCTAGGATCGTCAGTTCAAGCTCAAAGGACCTACATCAGGTCGCACCGCTAGCGCGGTCGTGAAACAGTCCCGCGCCTTGGTATACTCCTGCCAAACAGAGGTCAGCCCCAGCATGGCGCATCGTCAAGGGACCCAGCAGCAAACAGTACAGAGCGCACCTCATTGGTATTGAGCAACACAGCAAGCGCAATCTGGATGTCGGCATCGATCTCGCCGCCCGCGTTCTCGCGCACGATGTTCATCAAGCAGTGCATCAAGTTCGTCAGCTTCTCTCCCTGGGTCGCGTTCGGCGGCTCGGGATGGGCTTCTCGAAACTGCGCGACGGCGGATGCATAACGATCGTTGCGGGAGACCCACTCTCTGATTGCGGTGTAGGCGTTGACGCGGTCGCCCTCGTTCGTATGAGATACCGCGAGCGCGAGCCAGGAGGGCAAGTGTGTGGGATCGAGCTCTAGCGCACGGCGCAAGGCCTGTACAGCCTGGTGTTCGCGTTCGTTCTCTTGCTGCTTGACGCCAAGTTCGAACCATCGTGCCGCATTCGTGGGATCGCGCTGAACAGCGGCTTCCAGCTCCAACACGCTCTGGATAGTCGTGATACTGATCAGACCCATGAACGGAAGATAAAGAACCCTGAACGAACCTCATAGAGCGTCTCTGGAATCCCGCCGTGGGCGGTGTGATGTCTCGTGCGAGACATTTCTCCGTGAAGATATGGGTTGTTTGGTTGGAATTGGTAGGCTGTTAGCGGGCGAATGCCAGTCGAGGTCGCCTCAGACTCGTCCCAGCTCTCCTGCAAGTTGTCCCATTCGGAAGACTGAGGGTTCCATCGAGGCGAAGAAAACGTCTGATGGCTATCCTGCATCCTAGACTGCATAGCGATGTAATCCTCATTTTCCTGCCGGAAATAAGCGTCGTTGGGGTCTTCATCAGCTCGTACAGCGCCCACACTATCCTCTGCGTACCGCTGCACGTCGGTCTCGGAACCGCCGGCAACAGGCCGCTGCATCGTGGGAAGCTGCAATTTGAGACCGCCTCCCATCGTCGGCGCGTCCATGGCGCGTCCCTTGCCTTTGTAGTTGCCGATGGTTTGCTCGCCGGACGTCTGCTCTCGCTGCACCAAATCGTTTCCATTCACGATCACTTCGCCATCACGCAACTGTCGCATGAGCCCCATAAACGCGCTGTTCTTGAACTTGGGGTTCGGCTCGCCCTGCACGGTGTCCAGAAGCAGGCCGGCGGTACGGGCGAGCTCGTCTGCCTCGTGCGAGCCGTGCGCCCGCGAAGCCCTCTCGGTGGCTTCGGTATTCACGGGCGCGGATGGCACGTTCGCCGCTGAGTTCAGAGACAGCTCTTGTGACCGGAATTCTTGGTCCCATTTGGCAGCTGTTGTAAGGACATGCATCAACGGTTATCATCGTCGCGCATAACGGGACAGTAGTTCGTGAACAATAACACCGACCATCAATTCGGGAAGCCTGCATTTGGGGCACTCCTTGTTGCTGGACCCCGGCCATCGGTGCGAACTGGACGTTGTGGATTGGACTCCATGTCATCGCTGCATGATCAAAATCAGAGCCGCGTTAATGTATCGCAGATCCGGAGCGTACGTACCCGGTACAAAAGCAGCAGGGGCGCTCTGCGTCTGTGGCGACATAGCAAGTTCCCGAGACAAGGGAGTCGCTTGACGCTCGACGCCCTTCCCGGATGATAGATGAGACGCAGACTGGCCCGGCTGCTGTTGCAAAAAATCTGCTGCCCACGCTGCTGGACCCGCACTCTGTAAAGGTGGGGATTGCATGGGTGATTGCATGTGCACCGTGGGCGAGGGTGACTGGAGCTGTGCGCCTGGAAGGTTACGGTGCAGGGCCGAGAGATCGAATGTAGATGCGGCGGCGGATAGGGCGGGCGCAAGAGAAGAACCGGCGGAGAAGAACTTTGCAGCATCTTGGTCTACACCATGCGCGGGCAAATACTGGCTGCGGAACGTCTGTACGACCTCAGCCTCTGCATCAATCTGTGGACAAGAAAGCGTACTCACCTCTCTCGAGGATCCCGCCCGACCAGCACTGAATTGATCCTGAAGCCACCACGCCGGTCAGTACGGAAGGCCTCAACCCATCAGGCGTCTTCGCCTTGCTACTTACCTGCTGGGTCCCTCTATCCTGATCGAACCTCTTCGACAATCCTTGCAGCGGGTTAGACGGCCCGCACTCCGCCCCATTCACGAGGAGAGGAAGGGACATTATGACAGCCTCAGCGACGTTTCAACAAGTATACGGCAAAGAAGAAAGCAAGATGGTGAACGCAAGAGACAAGCGGTGGCGGAATCCTAGGGTCAGTGCACACGTCGAGTCGATCGTCCGACTCGACCGCAAAGCACCCACCTTACGCATTAGACGCTCATAAATGACCCGGCATCGGTTGCACGTGAATTCCCCAATAATTGGTTGGGGTTAGGGGTACACTGGTACCTATGTACCAACAGTTACACGGCAGCCCTTTGTCTGGATTCCTCGCTCCGGATTGCGTTCGGGACGGTCGTATACTGCGTGCGAAGCTCTGAAGACCACCTGCTGGAGCGGAGTACTTGCAGAATCGTGCCGCTACGAGGATGGCATGGTTCGTATGTCTCCAGCGCCCGCCTAACGGCGTGAACAAGCACGGTACTTAAGCCTCTTCATGTTCGTCGCCACGAGCGTACGGGGACTCGGTGTCTCCTGCCCCTTCGTCTGCAGATTTCCCCCTGTTTCTTGCAGTTCTCGTTTTTTAGGACTATGTAGCAGTAATATGCCTACCATAGGGCTCGGCCCTCGAAGGCAACAGACCAGCTTTCGAACAAATCAATAAATGGGGACTTGGAAGTGAGTAGTATTGCGAAAGTCCACCTTCCATCCTCCTAAATATCCGTCTGCACGCACCGCAGGATCCCCCTCTTGTCCAAAGCCGCCAGGCGTTCACCAACATACGGCACCGCATTCTGCTCCAACCCTCCTCCCCTAGCGATTGTCACCACGACCCTCCTCAGGGATGCGAACCTCGCCTTGGCCAGCACGCGCTCGACCGCGTGCCAGTCAAGGTTGTCGAGGTCCTGTGCCGTTGCGCCGGTGGCGCGCACTGCGAGCTTGATTTGGCGTATGTGCTGGGAGCGCACGGTGTCGAGAAGACGGGGGACCCAGAAGAGGTGAGTGGGCGGGGACGGTACGGGCTTCGGGGGACAGAGGCGGATGCTGAGCGAGAGGGACCCGAGCCTGAGGCACGTGTGGAGGGAGAGGGGGAAGCTGTCCGGATCTGCGTCGAAGCTCATTGTTAGGCACCAACGCGGTTTAGAGAGTTTACGCACCTAGATGCGCGTCGTCCGGTACGACGGTCAAGTCAAGGTGGTACAAGGTGCTAGCCACTCGCTCGAGGAGCCTGCCGAATTCCGGGAGCTCGCCCATAGACAGCTGGAGGTGCAGCGCCAGCAAACTCCCCATACCTTGAGCAGCCAAGAACGCGCGGACGAGCCTCAACGGCAACGAGCCGAAGCCCACCAGGCACAATGACTGCAGCTTCGGGAAGTCAGTCACCCGATATGTCGCTTCGTCCGGGCGCGCATTGATGAACATCTCCGCCGCAGCGAAGTGCTTGAGGTTCGGCAGGCCGGCGAGCAGGTGCATGAGCCCCGGGACGTCGTCGACGAAACAATGATGCAATCCAAGCTTGGTGATCGAGCGAGTTGCGTGGTGCATGATCATGGACAGCCATGGATTCTTCTCAACGTCGACAAAGCGAAGGCGCAGAATCTGGAGTCCTGTGGTGTAGAGCGGCATGGCGGGTTCGAGCGGAGTCAGGTTGCTCCAGATGCCGTAGAACGTGAATTCGCGCATGAACGACGCGACGGACGGATCGCGCACTACAGTCTCGTAGAATTTCGTGCTGTTCTCCGCATCGAGGTCGACGACTGAATAGAGATCGTATCGGGCTCGGGGATACCACGCACTGCAGACGCGGCAGCAGGCCGCGAGGGTTTTCGCGTCGCCGCGCAGCTGGTCCAGGACGTGTTCCACGACTTCGATAGGAAGATCGGACTGAGTGGCCTTGTCCGACATCTTGAAGGTTATTGCAAAAGGGTGTGGTGGCTCACAGACGCGGTCTTATGGGAGGTCGGGCATGATTGGCTAAGCCACAAAGGCCGCGGTGGCACGCATACGCGTCGCGACTCTTGCCTTTGGGCCACCCTCAACCGGAGTCAAAGAAAGAGCGACAAAGTATCATATTAACCAGCAACGGTGGGTTAATGCGCGGGTGCTATCACCCGAAGCGAGGACTGTGCATTGTTAGGCTTGAGGGAACTTTCAAACATAGCGACAGAGCTAGTCATCACGGACACCAACGAACAGTACAAAGTCAAACCTGTGGCATACTTCAGTCATTGAACGGTTATCACAGAGATACGACTCACGTAGGAACTACTACAATCCGAGCCGCTGCTCCCGCGACATGGCCTCTCTCTTCTTCTTTGCCTCTTCCACGTGGTGATATGGCATGTTCGGAGCGACCACGCTCCGCGCAGGGGTGGCAGGTGCGCCCTGCTGCGCGGCGGCTGCCTGTGCGGCCTTCTGCTGCCGCTGGAGGACGTCGCGGACCTGCTGCACATCCATGTCCGTCATGGGTATCTGGGTCGGAGGCCGACGGATCATGTTGCGCGAACGATGTCAGAGGCTTGGGCAAACTAGCTGAGACGGTGAGGCAGTATCTGCGCGCTGCGGGTCACGGAGGAAGGACGGAGGTGGAACAATGAAGAGCGCAGGTCGTGGACAAAGGCAGAGAGGGCTGCGGGCGCAGGCGCCTGACACGCAACTCAAAACACACACAGCTACGTGCCGCCTCCGCCACCCGTCCAGCACCTTCCTCCTCCTTTACCGCTACCACACTCTTCCCGCACTCTCGCCTGCACGCACTCGCCTTTTTGGTTCGCTAAATATCTACCTACGTTTGTCTACATAGCCCTCGAACAAAGCACTGCAACAATGGAGGCCCTCATGCGCGCGACCGAGACTATCAAATCCATCCGGGTCCGTCCCAGACTCGCTTCAATCAACCCCTTCCGCTCACGCCAAAGTACTCATGCATATGACCTTTCTCTCGGTTCGATTCTGCAGGAGACCCGCCTCAGTGCGCTCCGACCGCCCTCAGAGTTCTTCGACCACACCCGCATCTCCCGTCCTGCCGACCTCAACCAGGCGACTCATGTGCGCAATCCTGCTCCGTTCTCCCCGCTTGCGTCCCAGCGTAGCTCACGCATGAACGCTCGCCTCTCTTTTCGCCTCAATAGCGCATATCGTACAACACTCGCTACTTCTCAGGTGCGTGCGCACTCTATGATCTGCTTGGAGCGAGTCCAACTGAGTCGCGGCGTGCGCAGGCAACTACAGCCTCATCGTCATCCTCCTCGCAGTATACGCCCTGTACGTACCAACCGTGCGCCCCGAGCTGCCCAGGCACAGTCTAACACGTCGCGCAGGCTGACGAACATCCAACTCATCTTCGCCGTCCTCTTCCTCGTCGGCGGCTTCGCCGCTATCAACCGTTTCGGTGCGTCTTACGCCCTCCCGACCCTATCCATGTTCTGACCCCTTGCCCCTACCCCCTCCCCCCAACGAACTAACTCATTCACCTGCGCCTCCCCGCGATCCCCTCTCGCACGCCACGCCCACGCGTCGCCCGCGACCGCGCCCGCATCTACATCGCAGGCACCGACCCGATCCAGGTCGGCGAGCACACCATCACCCAAAAGTCGCTCTACACCGGCCTCTTCGTGATCGGCATCCCGCTCCTCTGGTTCGCGTCCCCGTTCGGCACGTTCTTCTGGCTCGTCGGCGCGTCCTCGGTGCTCATCCTCGGGCACGCCTGCATGATCGAGCCCGGCATCGAGAGCGAATACGCGACCGTCCAGGACAGCGTCTGAGCGTTGCGCTGTGGGCTGGCGGCTGCGTGGCGTAAGGGAGGGCGGCGATGGCGAGCGGGCAAAGATGGAAATGGGAAAGGATGGGGAGAGAGAGACCCGGCGGGCGGGAGGTTTAAATGGAGAGAGGAGAGTGTGAGCGCGTCCGTCTTTCTTGCCTATTCGGACGGACGGCGCCGTAGATAGATAGACTCTGTTCAGAACGGTTCCTCTCCCACCTTACGCTCTGTACATGTCCAGGGACGCCTACCCCGCTCGTCGTTCTCTGGACGCCCCGCTGTTTCGGATTCGTGTGCTACTCAGGGATCCCCGGGCGCGAGTCACGCACGCACGCTCGCCTGTGGGCGATCTCGGCGACAGGGAGAGCGTGGATGTACTACTGAGTATCACGCGCCCCACGGACTCCGAGCCACGCCCGCGCGACTAAGGGGGAACAGCAGCAGCAACAGCAGCAGCGGAACCGCACCGGCCGAAAAGACGCACGATACAGGAAGCACTCGAGCGATATAAAGCGTTACTGTAATACAAGCGAGCGTGCGCAATTCAGAGTGTCCGTGGATGGGCACACGTTGTCACGTTTCCCGCCGGTGAACGGCGGGCGTGCGGGCAGAGGTTCAGGAGGGAGGAAGAAGTCAGAAGGGCCCAGGAGGGATTGGGGGTGGTGTAGCGCGGCGGGGTCGTGTGGTTTTTGGAGGGCGTGAGGAGGGCGACAGATAGGACTGGTAGGGACGAGGGTGGGGAGATGAGGGCGATGGTCGAGGCGAGGGCGGCGGGGGAGAGGGACAGGGAGACATGGAGCGCGCGGGGGAGGTACTTATGCGACGGACAGCGAGGAGAGCAGAAAGTGACACAAATACACGAACACGACGGCACGAATCAGCACAGCGAGCACGCGAGGACAGCGAGGACGCGTTCGCAGCGCTATAGCAGCGGCAACCACTGCCCTGCACGCAGACAAAAACAACGCAGTCTCCTCGTCAGCGTCTCTTCGCGGATATTACGAAGGGGGTGCACGGGACGGAGACGCACCGATGACGAGGCTCGGGAGGTCCATGATATCGCGCCGGATCGAGAAACAGAACGTGCAGGGCACGGGCGCGCCGCTCGGCTTGAGCAGCACGCAGTGCGAGTATACCGACTGCGTCGTGTTCTCGAACGCGTGGTTCGCGAAGTTCTCCCAGTACTCGACCACGGACTGATTCTCGAACAGCTGGTACGGGCGTGAGGGCGTGTCAGCATAACACTGCGGAATGTCGGGAGGAAGGGTATCCGGGCACCGCGCGAGCCAGCACGACCGCGACTCACCTCGTAGATATACTTCCTCCGTCCCACGAGCTCTTCCTTCTCCCAGCCCGTCAACATGCAGAACTCGGGGCCAACGAGGCAGATCTCGCCCGTGCGCCGCCACGCGACGGTCGGCGTGCCCGAGAACGAGACGAGCTTGTCGAGCTCGATTAGCGAGCGCTGGAAGCACTTCTCCACGAACACCTCGTCCTCCTCCGACATCGGCATCTGCAGCGCGATGAACGACGGCCGGATGATCGCGAGCGCACGCACGATCCGCAGGATGTCGTTCTTCTCAAATCTGTGCGGAAGTTCCGCGTGTGTTTGGGACGTCGTCGCGGGTGCGACAGCAGATGGATGAGACGGTGAATGGGAGACACCGCCACCGCAGAGAGGATCAAGCAGCACGCACACATGCACCCACAACCGGAACGCAATCCGAAAAGCGAGAAGGTCGAAGAAACACACGACGGCAGTCAGCACCCCACGCGCCACACCGATGCACGACCACGCACGCACCTCCGGCTGATGTGCTTCATCCAGAAAGTCGGTACCCCTGCGTGTAGTCCGTACCCCTTCGTCACGCTCTGTA
>CCBP010000087.1:33055-46818 GCA_000765035.1 Trametes cinnabarina
CNCCCTATCCCCTGTGTGCCTTGGCAGTCTCAGTATCGCTCATGAATGTTGACCCTCTCGCGATGCAGATCACTCAAAATCCACTGACGGTCGAATTCATCGAGGACGCAGACTTCACCACGGACGATGACCCGCTTGACGCGATCTCTGACGACGCGCCAGGCTTGGGCATCGTCTTGCGAACAGATTACTCTAATGAAGATGCTTGGCAGGCCTTTTATACGAAACTTCAAGAGGCAGAGGCAGAGTTCTCATCGGACGTGCCATCAGAGGAACCAGGTGCTGACGCAGACATGGATGGCGAGGCACCATCCGCCGCCCAAGGCGCAGCATCATCGTCGACCGATGCAGAGGGCGACACCGCCATGGACGAAGAAGACGCGGTGGGCGACGACAGCGACGACACCGCGCCTATATTCTTCGTCATCAATGCACCCCCTGCTGAGCGGGCAAAGTTTGAGGGGATATCCAACCTGACAGCGCTGCGGCTTCTGAACGATGTGGATGCGCGCCGCGCCCCGGCCCCGCCTACGGGCACGAAGCGCATACGGCCGCCGAATCGCCTTGTTGACCACGATGGTTGGCAAGAGGTCTACACGGGAAAGATCATCTGGATCTATGACGCGGAGTCGAACCGGGACCAGTGCGTGCGTTTAGTCAGCCAGAAAGGTGCCGCGATGTACGGGACCGCGACGTGAGTCTCCTGTCATGCTGCTATCGCCTTCTTGTTCGTTCATCTGCTAAACGCGATTTCCGCATGTCAATGTAGGGCCGATAGCTGGCGTGCGCGTGTGAGCCACATATGCGAACTCCAGGTGAATTTGGCGTCTGGGGCCATGATCATCGACTTCGGCGGACTTGACCGGTGGGATTATGAGGAGAGGGTTCGGAACCTGGAAGAAGCCGTAAAGGCCGGTTAGCTAAGCCCGCACTGTGCGTGATGAGGCTTCAATTCAAAGGCAGGTTCTTCTCCATTTTGACTCTGGAAACAGCGCCCACGTGTAGCTACAGACATATCCCATCACTGATTGCCATGATCAACAATCAAGAATCGAGGAACGTATCAGTCAGTTGGTCCATTCATACGCCTCGAAGCCGCCGGACTCATTCGTGTCAATGATATGCCATATCATGCTTGGTGAGTGAAACCAGTACCCTAGTGTCCATAGCGTGTTATACAACGATAATTAGGAGATACAGCATGACTAACGATGGGGATATATAGAGTATCAATGAGCAAGTATGCAACAGCGGCAGCGAGATGACATATGCATGAACGTAGCAAAGCAACATGTCAGACTCCGAGGGGCAGGATATATTGGAGTCGTGGTAACTTTGAGCATCCTGATGACAATGCAGTCAGCCTGCGATAGTAATCCCGGTTTCGGAGAAGAACTCACGGTGATGATGGGGTCATGAGTAGGATTCGTGGACGCATGCATCTGCCGACACAAAGCCCGTTCATCTTGCTCCGACGGCATGCGAGCTCAACCCATCTTCTGGGCCTGAGGAAGACCTGGTGGATCTCATGTCAGACGTCCGCTGCGCAAAGCTTGACCGCGAGCGGCCGTCTGAGCGCTCGTCGTCCATGTCGTCGTCGTCAGCGTCGTCCTCATCCTCCTCCGGTCCATCGCAATCCATATATCGGCCGCAGTACTCGGCGTTCTTGGGGCCGGAATACCTGGGCGGCGAATGTGGCCGTGGTGGCGCGGGGCCCAAAGCGCTCGGCGGCATAGGACGGTGTGAGTACATCGGCGGCGGCGGTGGCGGTTCGCGATATGGAGGACGGTCACGTTCGGACGGTGGTCGACCGAGGAGTGCGAGAGGGGGAAGCTCGATTCGAGGCGAGACACTGAGTTTGTGGGGGTGCGGCGGCGCGACGGGTGAGGGTGTGTAAGTCGGAGTGGCAAGCGTGATTGGTGTGCGGTTGACATGGTGTCCTGGACCGGACCCCGACGAACCAGGATAGAATGCTAGTTGTTGGAAGCGGGTGATGGACGCAGACGCAACCGCAAGGTGGTGCATGAGGTCCGAAGACGCCGCGGCCTGAAGCGGGTAAGTCAGGACATGCGTTCTCGGGGTTGGTACTATCAGCTCGCACATACCACTTCAGGACCATATAACGGCTGAGTTGGGGGCGGCGCGGCTTGAAGCTTGGCTTGGAGGGACTCGACCTCCCGGCGGAGGAGAGCATTCTCGTCCTCTGCTTTCTTGACGCGGACTTCGAGGTCTGCGAGGTAAGCGGCCTTGCGAGCGCGATAGTCACGCTGCTGGAGTAACGCGCGTGAAGGGGGTATCGTCATGTCCTTTCTACGGCCGCGAGTCATCGTATGTAGTGGATCTCAGTGATGGGGTGTGCTGCCTCTGCTGGGGTGGGCGTGGTGATGGCGGCTTGTGGACGGTCGGCGGGAGAGGCGGAAGGAGGCGAGAGAGGTGGGGGAGGGGATTTGAGGGGGGCGGCCGGAGGATGCATGCAACTGTATTTGACTGGGGGCGTCTAAGACAAAGGAAATATGTTTGCGTCCGTGACAGTCGTAACCTACTTACGTGCGCGCAGTGCCGCTGTTAACGTGAGCTGCCATCAGCATGAGCGGCGTTCTCTCCTCCCATGCTCGGCCTCTGCAATGCGTTGATGCTGTGCTCCTCGTCTGCCTATCCGTCTCCTGATCATCCGAATATCACCATCGAGGCGTCTCTTCTCCCAAATCGTCTTTAATTACTTCGGCCTCTTGGTAAGCCTTTCAGGTCATCGCGCATCACTCCTCGCGCCCAATCAACCCATCTCTCGAATTTGACGAAGCGATCGACATCCTCGGTCTCACGACCCCCAGCCCTCCGTCGCCTAGCAGTCGCAGGGATTTGTTCGCCGCGGTGGCCTATAGCTAGCTGCATAGGCTACCGCCAACATGTACACCTTTTGAATTTCGCATGCGGGAGTCAGCGGGACGTTGCTGCGACCCGCAGGTGGCTGATACCATCTCACTCTAGCGTCCCGCGTGGTACACTTCGGAAGACATCCATCTGAAATACGTATTTGAATTCCGGTCAAAATGGACGTTTTTGAGCACGCCAAATGCGCTGCGCGTGGTCTGCGGCCACCTTGCCGGCGGTATCCGCGCAATGCCGGTGCATCTCCGTTTGGTGCACCTTTTGCACGCTCAACACGACAATCTTTGTACTGTACGTGACAGGCACCTACTACAGCACTTGAGCTGTTGTTCTAGACAAGGTTCGTTCAGAGCCGCTCAAGGGCCATCCCAGATCCTCAAAGACGCGCTTGTAGGCACGCCATCAGTTTCAAGCTTTCGCCCAGCGATTCTCCCGGACGACAGCCGCCCATCGCGCTCGCTTACGGCTACGATCTCCACTTCATATCCGACTTCACACAATGACACACCCGGTGTTATACGGCCGGTCCGCCGATGCAACTCTGACTCTGCCTACGAATTCGGACCCGTCCCGCGCTCAGAGTCAATAGCTATCGATTCGCTTCATAATCGAAAACTGCGGCACTGTGAGTCTCGAGGTGCGTGTACGTCAGTCATACGGCCGTTCAATTGCTTGTAACGTCAAGAAGCCTACTTGAAGCGCGTGCTGGTGTCACGATGCCCTATGCGATGCTTTCGAAGACACCCTTGGACGTCGTCCATTTGTAACTGTAAAAGTTTCCCGCTCAATGGTCGTGCTGCGATGCCATGAGCCAAAGCTTCAATTGTCACCGATAGGTACACAGCTCCAGGCCTCGTACCAATCCCTATTGCCCACTGACGGATGTAGTCTAGCTATGCGTCCATTGCCTTTGCCCTGCGCCGACATTTATTCAAATCTCTACTGGACCACGGTACTGCCTCGGTCAGCACAGTCCATACTGCACTTGCCTCGTCGGTATCGGCAGGAGAATGCTGGGCATGTAACCTGTTGACGGAACACACTAACTGGCATGATCACATTTCAAAACAAGCTGCAGTCATCTCCATCGGCGGCATCTTTGAATTTCGTCGAATCCGGCGTTATCATAGAATGTCTCACCGGATACTATTCGTCGAGGAGACCTGTGCTTTTGGGAGGGCTCTGCGATTGCTTCAAGTTGCACAGGGTTCCGCGACCGTCCGACGGTCATCGGCTGCTGAGTTCCAAATTGTTTCCTTGAACCGGGTCTGTTGACAGTTTGTCCTTTTTTTCTAAGGAGGAGATAGACGTGTTATTGACATGTAGAACGATTGCTCTTCAAGCTTCCTATTGCCTGCCCTGCCAACGATCGTCTGCGCGCTCTGGCAACAAAGAAACGTTCGCTCACCAAAGCGGTTCTACTCACGATGCACGGCTTCAACCCTTCGCCCTCTCGACTCTCATATTTCGGGCAGGGTATTCGCCGGAGTGTTCGGCCTGCCAACTCGCATCGCTTTGTTCCTTCGGCTATGGAGTGCGAGCTTCGGCCCCCCATTCACTACCTCGTTTGCGTTTTACTCGTGCCCATGGGCGGTTGCATGAACTTCGGTGACATGACTTGTTATGTAATGTGCGGCCAGAGGCGCGACATGCCTCGTCTGCATCCAGCTGCAGCCGTCAATTGTCGTGCTAATGGCTCGGTTATCGTGAGCGAAGTAAGTAGGTCTACGTCTCCCTTCCGGAAACTGATGCCACCAGTATTATCTCTGCATTCTAGTCGTCAAAACCCAGCTCAAAACTTGGCTCAGGGTCGCAACGCAGCGGTCAGCTCGGCGGAGCTACGAGACTGCTTGCCCTGGCCAAAGCAGCCCGCTGCCGAAGAGAGCTCGTGCGTCCTAGCATGCTTGCGACTATCGGGTGCCGCAGTCAATTGAGCATCACCTCAGCATTGCCTGCCGACGCGCTCATTTGGTCTTCCATTTATATGTCGGCGATGCTCTGGCGGTGTGGGGCGCGATCGGGCGAAGACTGCGCTGTAAGGAGTTGCCTAGCTGCCATATTGTCACCCGTGGCAGGCTCATATAGTTCACCCGTTTCTCAGCAGGGTGGTTTTTGTGGCTGCGCTACACAGCTGCGTCCGTGCCGGCATACTGGTGCCTCGATGAGTTCAGGCCGCCCGAGGAGTTGTACTGCTGAAGCGACATCCAGTCATTTGGCTGAGCGCGAGGGATGCTGCATACGCAAGGGATGCTCCCTAACGCATGCTAACGCATGAGCGCAAGTCGATTCCCAGCTCAGGCCTTTCCTCCAAGGATCTGTCAGGTGGCGCTGGGACTCTCAGCGATGTCAAAGTCAGAGACGATCACCCTACTCGGGCTGGCATCACGTCGCTGAGTTGCACGGCATCGCGTATCACACTTACCGCCGCAGAAGGTGGACAAGCGCCTCTCACGGAACGCCCGGACAGGGAGTCATCACTTCGATTCCTGACAGTCGATCCGCTGCGACCAACGTGAACGTCTGCGGATGATGCGCCCATAGCGATGCAAACATTCAAAGTCGCTCCACGCACTGGCTCTCCCAGAGATTTGGCCGGTGACGAACACTGATGTTCCCGCTGCGGGCCGGGATTAGCTCACGGTGCGTGCCACACGGTAGACCATAGAAGACCCACATCTCCGCAACTTACGACCCCCATTCTCAACATCTCTCCTGCGACATCCCATCAGTTCGACGCGCCCACATTGCATGGCCGCATGGGTTCGGTCAATTCGAAGCTGCCCCTGTCAGGAGAGGGTACACACATGGCCGCTTTCCCCATAAGGGTGCTCATTGCAATGCGGATATGATAGATGAGCGCATCGGCGGCGTTAAGGTTGCATCGCACGCACCACGGTGATATGCAACTTGAGGTCGGTGTCGGTTGGCACTGTTGACCCATCGTAAATTAGGTGCAACCAGTCGTGCTGGCATCTTGACAGGAACTGCCGCAGGGTGTAACTGGGTAAGTTGCGAGGTTACCGAAGTTTGTCACTATCTGATGGACATGCTATTGAACAGTGTCACGACCAAGGACCGAGTTCTGATACAAGGACGATGCATTGCAGTGCTATGTTCAAATGGAAAATGCGTCTACCATACGTTGTCGAACACTTGCAACAAAATGGCTGGGTAGTTCAAGATCGCTTTGTGGACTGATTTCAACTCATGGCCCCTTGCAGGCTGCAAACGTACCGTACTCATTGTTGTCCGGACCCGCGGCTTAAACACGGCATGCAACGCTCGTCTGACTGTCAAGTGCTATATACTGACACTATGGCGGTCTGTCCGCTGCCCACCGCGTTCTGTCAGTATGTACGTGAGCGGGGCTGGGGCCGTGTCGGCAAGCTGTCCCCTCTCACCTAGTAGGGCTCGTCAGGCATTCGACGACTTCGACTGCGAACTCCTCCGAGTCCGGCAGCCCCGTTCATGCAGCCTGGAAATTGCTTAGTCGAGGAGCACATCGACCGATACACGCACGCAATTGATAGGTCGCTCTGCCCCAACCTCCCTTCACGCCGCTTCCGCTCATCCTCTCGGACATACAAGAATACCATAATGGGGCCTCAAAGTTGTCCCAAGCGATGGACCCGGCCGCCCATGGCTCAGCTGACTTGCTGTATCTTGAATACCCACGCCATGAATGATCCTCTCTCTGCGCCTGCTGATAGCGAACGTGCATCCTATGCAGATATCGCTGACGGCAGCTTGGCGGCGTTCTCTCGGTATGTGGTCCCCGCTTTCGGACCTGGTAGCATCATCCCTTCCGCGATATATATCGTCGCTCAACGCTGGTATGTATTGGAACAAATCGGAAATGGAAAGCGGACAGGATCTAAGCTATGCGCTTCAAGTTGAAACTACAAAACAGTCAAACATTGTATATCAATCCGCCCCATTGATGCCCTACGCCAGGAATCGCTGCGGAGTGACCAATGGAATGTCTTCCTCATCCGGTGCATTCGCTTGCTGCCGTTCCGGGACAACAAATCTCATAATTTTCTTGTCGCCTCGGCACAACTGGCAATGCATCCCGTCTCTGAGGACGAACTTCTCCTCTCCGGGTAAGATATCTTCGCTCTTGATTCCGAACGCCTTTTCAAGCGACGTCAATGCCATGCAAACGGGCTGAAGCCAGGGCCTCTTCGGATCGGGTATGGCCCACAGCTCGTATTCTTCCGGGACGTTGATCGGTTTTTGTGTGTTCGCCTCCACGAAGCTCAGACAATATTCTGCGGCGGAGAGCGACCCAGGCCAGAGACGCAATGCCAGATTCGATCCCGGAATAGGGAAGTACAAGACATCAGGGTCGTTGATACCGGGCTGGCGCTGGAGAGGCGATCAGTGAGGATACGATACTCAGCAGTTAACTCCGGTACACGTACACCGGTGGGTTCAATCATCGAGTCTAGGAACTTGTCGACGCCTGCCTGAGCTGCTTCGACTGATCCACAGACGGCGATCATCTGCTGCCACTGCTGATCTATCCAGGCGCGCTTCCTCGCGGCACTCTGTTTCTCAAGCTTGTTTGTTGCAAGGACGAGGATGTCGAACGAGCTTTGAGGCGGCAAGTCGGGGTGCAGGTCGTGAGCCAGCTCTGTATAGTATTGGCGGCATAACACCCTGCCGCTGCGCGGGGATGGACTGTCGACGTTGTGGACGTCTGCAGGTGAGCTGGGGGGAGGGGTCAGGTAGGACTCCATGTCCTGATCGGCGCTAGTCTTTCCGTATGACATGGCTTGCACAGGTGTACATTTGGTAACGATGGTAGACATGATTTGTTCACAGTCATTGCTTACCTCTAGCAGCCGTTCAACTGGATATGTGAAATGTTGGTAATTCTGGCGCGTGAGACTGGCACAGCGGAGTAACGAGGGGCTGACGGAATGCTCTCAGTTGCGCAGAGCTTGGAGCATTATATACGTAGGTAGGAAAGAAGATCCGCTGGCAACAAATGGCGGTCTCACTGGCATACGACAATTGTCCTGGAATTCGACCATTGCTCGACAATCCCGGTTTAGCCCTTTACACCGCGTCCTCGTAGATGCTATTGGCGAGGAATAGGACACAATAACATCCATACAGTAAGCTGGCAAGCTCTGTCAAGCCCCGGAGTACTAGTAGCCGTGCGTCAGGATTTTGGACACGCCATCCATTGTGTTGCTTATCAATGTCATATCACCGGCGTGTATTGTTCCGTACTGGCAGCCGCAGCCATGGAAGCAGCCATAGGTGGGCTTGGATCAGTTGAAACAATTGTGTGCTCGTGGCTAAGCACTGAGGTCTGGAACTTGAATGCCGGGAGTGACTGTTCGATCCTGTGGCCTGAAGCCAAAAAAGCGATTTATAAGGTGGGCCCCTCGCAGCGTTGGCGAAGCTCGAACCCCTTTGTAGGGCCTAGTCCCCGATACTATTCGCGTAGGTTGTCCCTTTTACGAATCCCGCTGGCGCGCAATCTAAACTAGGATTGGTGTCAGTCCTCCAGAGTTCACGCCAACCCGTGGAGCATACCATACTGTGAGATCACTAGCACAGCCGAGACGTGAGTAACAATAGCCATACATTGTTGGCAGCATCTGGGCTCACACCTTGTCCAAGTCGGAGTCGAACATGGCCAATCAGCAAGGACCAAACTGGGCAACCCGTAGGGGGCAGTTCCTCGGTACCTCTGGTATCGTGTTCATCGACCAGACGGCGGGCGACATATTTTTTGAGGATTACTGGAATTTCGACGGCGAGAACATAAGAGTCGCTGTGATCTGCACGTCATGGGGAATGTCGATGCTGTACTTGCTGCGGGGTACGAGGGATGCGGCGTGGATCCCCGCGAACCACCTGGTCCCCGGCATGAACGTTCAAGACGACGGCGTACAACCCCCAAATGGCGCTGCAATGGTTCCTCCTGCCGTGCTCGCTGTTCAAGCTGGCGCACCAGGAGTCCATATCATCAACGGACAGCCTGTCTCCGGCCTCCAACCCCAGTCGAAAACCGTTCCGGCGCACGCTGCCCCAATCAGCCAATCTCCGCATTGCCGGAAATCAGCAGCATCCGGCGGAAATTCTGCACTGACGCAGATCACGCACTGCCGCGCGCTGGCCCGCTCTGCAGACGATCTGGGCGAAACGGTGATTCCTGCCGCGCTCTGCCTCATTATGCGTAACGACTACTCCGCGCACAGTGCCAGACGTCGACAGATCCCGCCAGATTGATCTCCGCCCTGTCGCGCCCCGCTCGTCCTCTCCCCTCCCCCCCTGTCCCTGCACCCTCCCCTTCCTCCCGACCTCCACGTACGCGCGCGCTGGTAGACCTTCGAATAGCGGCTGATTCATCCCCGTGCCTTCGCCTTGCCCTTCTTGTCCTTCCTGGTCCGATCCTTGTAGACCTGTAGTAGAGTACCAATACAATGTTGTTCAGTCTCGGGTTTGCGACGCGATACACTATATTCACTCACCTGACGGTCGGGAGAGGGGAGCGCAGCGAATGCGCTGATCACCTCGGACGGTTCTTCTATTTCTTGGTGGTCTTGAGCGAAGAGATGCCTGCACGATTTGTCAGCAATCAGGTCCGTCCAACGACGAGCCTGGGACGAACATAGCATGATATTCCTGTAGGGGTTGCATCAGAGGGCTCAGACATCATCGGGACGAGGAGACGACATACATCGGCAACCGCAGTGTTGAGTGATTTGAACATCTCGTCAAATTCATGTGCGGTGACGATAGCATTGTCTTTGAGGAAGGCGTGCGCATAGAGGTTCCTGTGTGAGTGCAGACTCGGAATGAGATGCCTTGAGGGCTAGTAGGTGAGACGAAGCAAGAGAACGTACCGCGCGGTCTTGCGCTTCGTCAAGCGCATTTTACCTCCACCTTTCTTCGAAACCGCCGCTTCTGTCGTGGGCTGGCCGGTAGTCGTGCTCGCAGAAGGCGTCCCCGAGATCCCGGCTTCTGTAGTATCAGCTCGCGCACTCGCAGCACGTCCATTTGCTGTTCGAGGAGTTGCGACCTTTGAGAGTAAGCTTGGTAGAGAGGGGCTGTCCGTACTCCGAAATTTGGCGCTGTTCAAGATGTTATCAACCGATGCAACACTGGCAATACTGGGTGCACTTACAGCGGATCAAATACCTGTCAATTGTGTGCAGAAGTCAATCACGACGAAATTGCATGCATGAAACATGGGCATACCGTAATTGTGGAGGGTCCTGGCACATGCTCGGAGTCGTTGCGAGCAGGTTGAGACTCGGAGGGTGCTGGGATGGGCCTCCGGGTGTCCCTCATTGCACGAGCTATCGTCCACTGTCAAATTGGCATTCAGAGAAGCCGGTGGAGTCGACGGAGGAGTCGTAGGAGGGATGAGGGGAGGCCCGGTCACGGTGGATGCTGAAGCGGGGACTGCAGTAGGAGACGGCGCGGCTGGAGCCCGGGTGGATGTTGAAGATGAACGCGAAGAAGATGGATCGGGTTGGCACAAACTCTCGTTTGATGTAGAGCCAGGGCCGGGTGCCTGGGGTGCTAGCGGGGCAACGAGTGCAGAGATGGCTGGGGGCAATGCAGATGATGGCGCAATTGGCGGGATCGATGACAACACGTTGTGCATGTCGTCCGAGATAACATCCTGCAAAATGCAGCATGGGCACATCATGTCAGCAAAATGACATCAAAAAGATCCAAAAATGTACCGTCAGGCCAGTGATACCAGGACGCGTTGACTGGGTGTGTTGAGCCTGAGATGTTCCATTATCTTGCACCACCGTTGGCTCAGTAGCCTCAGGTGAAGAGGGTGCAGTGGCGGCGGCAATGTTTGTACCAGGTAGCACGTCAGCGGGGGTCGTATTGATCAAGCGAGATGGTGAATCAGGAGGAAGTCGAACGGGCGCGGTTTTTGTGCGCTTTGAGGGCCTGGAATGTGCAGACATCGACTCGGATGTTTCATCGACGTCGGAGAGTTGGCGTTTGGCGTGGCTTGAACCTGCCTTAGCGACACGGCTGTGACTGGAACGGTCGCGGGTGAAGTCGGGGTACATGCGAGTGCAGAGGACGTCAATCTTCCAGTGGTTGTCGCATTCGCGTACCTGGGGGAAATGTGCATAAACTTGCGCGTGCATAAAGCGAAGGGCGGTGACGTTGCGCTTCGACCACGTCTCGGGGGCCTGACCATTATCTTGTAGTTCCTGGAAGACCGTCTTGACAACAGATCTCAGATCTTCGTAGGTCTTCTTGTCGATCACGGTGCCGTCGAGGTTTTCAAGGAACCTTGGTACGCCGCCTTCCAAAGCGAACTCATGGAGGTGATGGCGTGAGCTGTAGGGCTCCCAGGAACGCTTCTCCCAGAACTTGAGGTCTGCATGGTATTCTGGATCGTAAGTAGGCTTCAAGTCCTCTTCGTTGACAGGCGCAGGAAGAGGTGCGCGTAGGGAGGACACTCCGGCGGCAATCAAATCCACCTTTCGGCGAGTATTGATGGAGTTGCTTTCCACCTTGCTGGAAGCCAGGATATTGTAGGCATTTCTGGATATAAAACTAGTGAGTGGCCGCTGGATGCGCGGCGACAATATAGCAAAGCTACGTACTCCATGGCCCGCGCGGTTGCCGTGAGCTCGATGTTTCGTGTCTCCAACTCTTGTATGCGCATATTCAACCGGTCTATGGTACCTAAAGCCTCTCTAAACTCTACGAAAGACACTTGGTGTGGCGGAAAGTGAGGGGCGGCAAGTGTATACTAGATACTGTGACTGAAAATGCATAGATCAGCAGAACTTGCGAGAAACTCACCGGTGATTGCAGATCATTCGAGCTGGATGATTCTGTCAGCTGTGCAGTAAGGCTACGTGATAGTCCATTGGAAAATGACGGCGTGAGAGGCGTGGAACCGAACCGGGGGCTGTCGGCGATATCTGCGGTCGAGGACTTCCAGGAATCGAGCCCGGCTCGGTACTGGTGGCTGAGTGAATGTGGCTGAAGCTCAACCGAGACAAAGAGCGTAGCTTGTTGCCAAGTGAGTCACTCATTGTATGCTGTTATCGTTGTTGTTGTTGCGTTCGTGGTCGTGGTGGTAGACAAAGACGTGGCAAGGTGAAGGGTGCGACATCGTTGTACTTGCACACATACCGAATTGGGCACAGCCAGGAAATTAGGCGCCTGTCCGACGTCCGTCCGCCCTCCAGCGCATACAACGCAGCATAGACTTCTACCACATTTGTCGCCCAAGCATTCTCTCAGCCAACATACTCTGCTATGTCAAGTTCTTCTTCTGAAGCTCTCTCTGGGATTCTTGGCGATAGCGAAGACTCTGTCTCTGTCTCTGAATCATCAGGCTCTAGTACGCCGCTCGAATTCTCCTCCCAATGGATGGACGGCGCGGAACTTCGAGTGCCCGAGGCTCTCCAGAACTTCTTGGATATGTCTTCACCCATTCCAGTGTACGTGCTTGACTCATATTGATAAGTTCTGCTAACTAGAATAGCGTGATTAGTGTGTGTCAAGAACCTAGGAGCCCACTCACACCCACACGGTAAGTGCGCTCTCTCTAGAGGTCAGAAATATCCCTGACCTACCTGCTACTTGCCACTTGTCCGACAGACTCAAGCTGCATGGTCCACAAAACAGTTCTCAGGCCCTACTCCATTCTTATTTCCAGTACCAGCTCCCCGCGCCTCCTATCAACTCCCCGGGCTCTGAGGAGATACTGCTCGACGAAACGACGTCCAAGACGGTATATCTAGCCTTCAGAAAGTTCGTGAAGACAGCCAGCTCAAGCTGTGTGCAATCGAGCTCTCACCGCATACATACCGACACCGTCCGCGTCGCCTACCTCAATGTCGTGCAGGCAATGGCCGGCTTGCGTGATAGCCTGTATGCGATTCCATTGGCGGACGTGAGCTGGCTACAGGATGACTGGTAAGTGCTCTCAAGGCCAATAGGCATCTCGCAGCTTCCTCACTCGCATCTCTGTTGCAGGGTCTCCTCTCGACTTCCAGGTCTTTTGGGTGCATGTGAGGATATGGAGGGGGATGGAGATGTGGACGACGGGCTACAACTTAACATCGGTACGTCGTATGTATCGCTTCAGAACTCTCGACGACCTTTCCGCGCAGGGGATCCCGGAACCCTGTGCTCGCGTCGGGAGCAAGCCACGCCGTCGCGGGCTAACGCATTCCACCTTCGTCCCTTTGACCTGGGTGAGGCCACAACCGAGCTTGTTGTTCCCACATCCTGCCCAAGCGAAGTAGAGTACCCCTACCTTCTTGTGCCGTCCCTTGAGACCATGCTCGCGGCGCAATTTGCCCATGCAGGCACGACTTGTGTTGCTGTTTCCTCGTGTCCCCTCTCCGTCCCTTGCTGTCAACCTGCCCCGCTTGTAGTTGCCTCGGAGTAATTGTACATTATATTATTCATCGATGTCCATCTCGGGGTCCCTTACCCCAGCCATTACATCCAGTGTGAACCCCATCTTCTCCACTACAGCATAATGTAGACCGACATGTAAGTGCTCGTAATCCACGGTATAGTCGGCGGCCATGTCCATGTCATCTGGAACCATCCCGACGACACTTTTGATCGACTTCGCATCAATGACAAGTAGATTCTGAGCGCCTTGATATGTTCGCAACTCGACCATTTTGAATGAATCTTCATACAACTGCATGTCGGGGGGACCGAATACTGACACGAGCGCGACTGCGCGCTGCTGCCCTTCGGAGCCAAGCAGGCAGTAATATTTCACCTCGCCGACGTCTGTGCGGCCGTCATGAAGGAACTCATGCAAGTTGTCAGTACATTGAAGCGGTCGAGCTGAGCAAGTCACTCACCTTGACACAGCGAGCCATGCGTAGCCTCGA
>CCBP010000088.1:10112-50135 GCA_000765035.1 Trametes cinnabarina
AAATGGGAGGGAGGGAGAGGCGGAGTGGCGAAAGGGCGGGAGCGGAGGGGCTTTAAGTAGTCTACGCGAATTTGAACGAGGGCAGGGGAGAGTCCCGAGCAAAGGGCGCGATCGAGGGTTGTACTTACAGCGGCGTCTCAACCGCGTCGCGCTATCACACTCGCAGAAGCACACCACCGTCGGGCCTAGCGTTGAGTGACCATCAGGAGGAAAGACGGTTGGTCGCGCAGTCGAGCCGACGAGAGAAAACCTTAGCCCGCAGGCTGGCTCACCAAATGAGCGGGTCGTTGCGAGTCGTGCATACTCGCGCTGCGTTGATGAAGTCAACCGCGCGAGTGGGCGATAGGAGTGTACGCACACGTACGCGAGTCCAGAGACGCATGCGGTCCTCAACGAACAGCCTGGCAGAGGAAGACAGAGGGGAGAAACGGACCGTCATCGCTCCGGGAATCCGGCGCCCAATCCCTCGGCATCAAGCCCTAAGCGCCCGTCCAGGCAGGACGAGCCACGTTCTACCGCCGACACCGACACCGTCACACCGACATCGTCCCGGATAGGCACACGCTCGAGTCCAGCGCAGTCCCAGGCGTGCTCGTCGCCAACTAGACCCGCGACGTTGCTGCTTCCAGCGAACGCTCATACAACCACGCCCACCATGTTCGCATCCACGTCCTCCGCATGGACGTCCAACGTCTCCCAGCTCGAGATGCTCATCACCCGAGCGTGCAATCCCGTCCTCGGCGAGCCCAACTACGCACTCCACCTCGAGGTCGCAGACTACATCAACAAGAAGAAAGCAAATACGTGCGTCCGTCCCCGATCTGTGCTCGCCGTTCCGCCGCGTACCCGCAGTCGTCTCTGACCATCCCCGTACCCACAGCCCACGAGAAGCAGCGATGCTCATCGCCCGCCTCGTCAACCACCGCAACCCCCACGTCGCCATGCTCGCCCTCTCCCTCCTCGAGACCCTCGTCCAGTCCTGCGGATACCCCTTCCAGCTCCAGATCTCTACAAAGGAATTCCTCAACGAACTCGTCCGCCGCTTCCCCGAACGACCCCCGCCCTTCCCCGGTCCTGTCATGCAGAAGATCCTCGACCTCATCCACAGCTGGAAAGAGGGCATCTGCGTCGAGTCTCGCTTCAAGGACGACTTTGCGAACATTAGGGACATGCACAGGCTTCTCACCTTCAAGGGGTACCGTTTCCGAGATCTCCCCAGGCAGCCAACGGCTGCTACCGCGTCGGTAAGTATCACATCGTTCATAGCTATCTCTCCATATTCCAAGGACGGGCGCGTCTGATCAGCGCGTACCTCGCACGGTCAGAATCTCAAATCGGCGGAGGAACTGGAGGCAGAAGACCGCGAAGCGCAGGAGGCCAAGCTCCAGGAGCTTATCCGACGAGGCACTCCGCGCGACCTCGCCGCGGCGCAGGAGCTCATGAAAACTCTCGCCGGCGCGAACCCCGACGCCAAGCCTGACTACCGCACGCAGGCCCTGAACGAGCTCAACAAGCTCGAGAGCAAGGTCATCCTGCTGAACGAGATCTTGGATAACGTCGACACCACGAAGGGGGAGAAGTTTGTGCAGGGAGACGTGTACGACGTGAGTCCCAAGGATATCTTGTTGGCCTCGGACGCTTAGGGAACTCCCGCGCTTGACAGCAAGTGGCGTCAATATTGAAGGACGCACGACCCAAGATCCAGAAGTGGATCTCCAACGCAGAAAGCGACGACCCAGAGTCCCTAAGTCCGTCCCCTCGAGCTCCCCGTCATGCACACTTCTCACATTCCCCCAAAGACATGTTCCTCCAGATCAACGACCAGATCAACACCGTCCTCAACCGCTACGAAGCGTACCAAAAGGGCGACTACTCCGCCGCCGCGAACCCCATCCCGCCCGAGCTCAGCAACAGCGCCGCCGGCAGTAGCGCGCAGGCGATCTCCCTCATCGACTTCGACGATGCCCCTGCGCAGCCCGCCGCAGCGTCTTCGGGGACAGGCACGGGCATCGACGAGCTCGCGAGCCTGTTCGGACCCGGGCCGTCCGCGCAGAGCCCTCTGATCACCGTGCCCGTGCCGGGGATGTCTGCGGGCAGGATCAGCTCAGGTGCGGGCATGGGCATGGGCCTGAGCATGGGCGGCGCGTCGAATCCCCCACGCGCAGGGACCGTATCGCCGTCGTCTGGTGCGCCGCTGGGCTCGATTCGCCTCGGCACGCCGCAGTTGCAGCCGCAGACGCAGCTGCAGCAACAACAGATGCCACCTCTGCAGCACGCGCAGTCGAACCCCAATTTCTACGGTCAGCCGATGCAGCCGCAGGTGCAGCCGTCGCCGTTCCAGCAGCCACTGCAGCCCCAGCAACAGCAGCAGCAACAGCAGCAGCAACAGCAGCAACAACAAGCGGCGGCGGTGCAGAATGGGCAGGCGCCGGGTAAGGGGAAGGACCCGTTCGCGGATCTTGTAGGGCTATTCTGAGGATGTATCGTGTATCCACTATTTGCTATTTACCTGGCCGCGGAGGACGGCGGAGGAATGGGAGCTGTATGATACATAAGCTGTGCCACGTGCGCCGTACAACGGTTCCGTGAGGAGCGGCGAGGACGCGCGAGCGTCATGGTACTTGCTCAGTCCGCCTACGGGTCCACGCGTCGATGAGTATGACGGACACGATGGCGTCCAGATTGGCAGCGGCAAGTCGTCACCAATACATCCGCGGGACAACGGGCAGGATGGTGTGCACGAGAGTCGCGTAAGGGTGACTATATGTACATGCTGAGCCGTGCAATTCGTTCCATGTCCGCGCCGACCGTGTTCGGGTATATCGCTGCTCGCATTCATGTGTAGAACTTACGGTTCGGGTTGGGTCCGAAGAGATCCGCCCGAATCTCGGGCAGCATCTGCGCGTAAATATAAGTCAGCCGTCTGTGGTATTCAGCAAATGTGGTATAAAACACGTACCCGGTCCTCCAGCAGACGTAACCGCTCATCCAGCGTGTTATCAACCGTGATACGCTCAGTACCGCTGATGAGCTTGACACCTCCCGCGCTGGATGAAGGGGACCCATGAATATGATGATGTCATGCAGCACGCCACCCTACAATACTCACATATCGTTGCTCAGCGTGCCCTGGACCGTCGCCTTGACCGTCAGGCCACTGATCTCGTTGTACTGCTTCGTAGCACCCTCGACTGCACGCTCTACTTGAGCGACGTCTTTCTCCCGTGCGTATACGGTGACGTCTGGCTCTAGGAGCGAGAGGAAGCCTTGCACGATGACGCCTTCGAGGAACTGGACATAGCGGCCCCCGTCCTGGGCAAGTGCGACGATGTCCTCGCGGGCGGTGGAGAAGAGATCTTGGAGGTGTTCTTCGCGCTGCTGGAGCAGCTTCAGACGAGATTTGTTCGTCAAGGTGGAGTGGGCACTGTCGACGGCAAATAACGGTAAGCACTGCAGGTGCGTAACACTCTGAATAAGACGCACATCTTCTGCGCGACCTCGGCACCCTTGCGCTTCTTCTCGTATTGCGCATCAATGGCCTGCTGCTCCTGCTTCACGAGCTTGGCCTGCGTTTCCCATAAGAACCCTTCCGCACGTCCACCCTGTGCTCGCATTCACGCACCTTCTCAATGGCAAACTCCTCGTCCGCCTTAACCTTGATCTCGCGGGCCTTCTCCATCGCCTCCTGCTTGATGAACGCGACCTGCATGATGCACACACACCTACGTCAGGCACCGACCAGACTAGGGACCACAGATCACGGATGAGAAGGATCGACTCTGACCATCTTGTTCATCTCGCTAAGCACTTCATCGTCGTTAAGTGGTCTGCTCGCCATCGTGGGCTATCGTACGCGGTCGAAGGAAATGGCGAACACAGTGGTCAGGGACAAGGGGAACAACCATACGCAGAAGCAAAGCCGACTCGCCGGATTCGGAAGCGAGGCCGTGCGTGACGTGTGGTTATGTCACACTTGTTGTGACATTGTCTGTCACAACCTACTGCTCCGCCTGGGCCGGCGGCCAAGCTCGAGTGGGAACCTCCATCGATCATCATCGAGTCTATCCATCGACTGACTTACTATCGCGTCCTGGGATTCTGGATAGGCGGCCAGTTGACTCCAGAAGCTGGACGATGGACAGCGGAAGGCCAAATCACCATAGCCTCACGAATTTTGCACTCTAGGGCTGTTGCATAATAGTACATGAGAGATTATGGGCCTTACTGCCAGAAAGAACCGGAGGTTGACCTGAAATTGTACTACAACTCGTCCGTCAAGATGCTGGGGACAAATGTCCGATTTGCTGTGCAGCCCCAGAGAAGCATACATGTAAGGTCTTTTGAGCAACAAAGCCGTTTCCAGGGGGTCGACGCTGGAGAGTCATCTTTTGTCCAGGATCCCGGGACGCGATAGTATGGGTCGCGCTGTCTATGCTCGCTCTGCATTCCCTTGTGTCCCCCCATATGCTGGGATGTCAACTCTCTCTAGATGGGTGGATTGTAATGTTGCCTGGCTCCCACTAGTACTACTCGAAGGGCTCGCTGAACTAGACCTTCCTGAATTCAGGCTAGCTCGGTCAACATCTCGAAATCACTTCCCGGAATACATGACGATGCACTGTCTTTGTCTAGGTTTGTCTCGAACTCCGACATCAAGTATACCGCTGTAGGCTGCCAACAGTGCACAACTCTGGGTCCATAACCGCCAATTGTCAATGTGCGTTTGCTTCCTTCGACGATCTTTCCTTCCATGGCTTGCCACCACGGTCAAACGCGCATCAAGCCTCCAGCAATGTGGGTGCTTGTTCGATATGTAGCCGGTATCCAGAGCTCCTGTCCGCAGTGGTATGTAGCTTCTATCTAAGCCCCCCTTAAGGACATAACAACCCGACATCAATCTAGCAGATCTAGTCGCCTACGACTATGACAATTTTCGACTGCTTTCAACGGCTTGATCCTGCGCTAAGATACGTCGTTGCACCATGCACGCTTCTAGACGTCACACGAGTGATCGCAGCATGTACAACACGTCGGCTGGTTGTAGCCTAGACCAGATCCCGTGCGATTGTTTTTGAGGCCCTTAGGCCCGAGCTACTATCTCTCACAGCGGTCACGTCGGTGTGTATAGATTCGCTCTTATGTATTATGTGTTGCTTTCTAACCAGGGATTGGATAGATCTATGGCCCTGGACGCATTTCGTCGCTCATTGGGAACAGTATACCCGTACCGACCCTACGCCCGCAGATGGCAGGCTTCCCCAAGTCCGACCTTCAATAACGTGTCTCCTACCTTTGTGGTTGGATTGTGCCATCTTCGTCGTATCGATCTATGCGACTTTCCTAAAGACGACCATAGTACACGCGAAGCTAGGGTCATTCTCCCGAGGCATCACTGATGCGGTCAAACCTGCCGTCTGCGGAGATTGGCGTCTGCCTGTTCGCCTTGGACAGGACCTACATATGTCTGGAGAATTTGGACTACAGTATGCAGGCGTACCCTACGTGTACAGCTGCGAATTATCCCGCTTGGCCTCGCATAGACCGTTCGGTTTGGTCACGTACATGGCGGGTTTAATTCGCTGCTGACGAGCTCACCTCCAATGTCATATGTCCTTGCAGCATTCAACCAGGATGGAAACTCTTGACAGTGACAGCCCATGGGACAGTGATCATCGAGTCGGGTTTACCTGGTTGCCTTAGGTTGTCGTCAATGCGGGAGATGGATCGATATTGTACTACATATGAGATGATGTGCTGGTGCTTGGTGATCTGCAATTTGCTGTGAGTGTACCGTATCTTTTAAGTTATGGCTACGAAAGTAGTCGGCGTTGCGATGGTGCCGTGGAATAGAAATCGCCGTCGTCGAGCAGCGTCGAGCTCGACCGCTGCGGGAGCTACAGCTCTTTTCGAAATCTTTGGACAAGCGCCGCGCGCATGCATTTTGCACGAAATTGCACAAATGACGCGGATTGCCCCGATGGGCTCAGCTCGTTTACTACACCGCAGATTCTGCTGGTTCAAGCGCACCATTGTGTTCTACATGTATTTTTAAGTGTCTTCTGTATATATTGTGTACATCACTACTGACTGTGGGAGGCAGGAGGAGCGTCGGAAATCGACACCTCATGGGCGCCTATCGGGCGTTTAACGTCGCCCATGTCCAGTACTCTACTGTAGCTACAGAAAGCTTGCATATTGTGGAGACGATACAGAGCATGTAACCTCTACTTCCGCCAACCAACAGGGATATTATTGAGCCCAAGAAGATTGAGGATGTACTGGTAATCCATGCTGGAAAGCTTGGCTTTAGAATAGTACACCCACACTTAAGTGTCCGGGCCCGCTCACTAGGTACACCTTTGTGTACTTCAGATTGCATACTTTAGTGGATATTTATGTTACTACATGCTCGCCTGTAAACGTGTTCAAAGCATCTTGACACCCTGTTGTTGTACAATGGCGCTCATTGTTCAACGTGGGCGACGTTAAACGCCCAATAGGCGCCCATGAGGTGTCGATTTCCGACGCTCCTCCTGCCTCCCACAGTCAGTAGTGATGTACACAATATATACAGAAGACACTTAAAAATACATGTAGAACACAATGGTGCGCTTGAACCAGCAGAATCTGCGGTGTAGTAAACGAGCTGAGCCCATCGGGGCAATCCGCGTCATTTGTGCATTTTGGCGCTGAACGCGCGCGCGCGGCGCTTGTCCAAAGATTTCGAAAAGAGCTGTAGGTACGCGGCCACGTGCTCTAAACCAATCTTGAATATCGCGACACCGCTTTAGTGCGCGAGTCGTGTCTACAGGCTGTGTTCCTCTCTACCACCAACTCCCGGTCTCCTACCTATTAGCTGTCTACTCACTTTCCACTGACAGAGGCTCTACTAGTATGGCTTTGGCTCACACTCGGAGGTATCAACTGACCTCCAGCCTTCAGACTGTACAGTGGGCATATTCTGCTGATTTGATAACATGATAGTGGGTCAGATGAGGATGCGCAGACTCCGCTGATTGAAGCATTAACTGATTGTTGGTGGCGATGTAGATCAGCATGCCGAGTTGGTCCTCACGACTCGCGTTTCCATCATCGCCAGGGTGGCCTGCCACCAATAGGGTGCGCGGTAACCTGAGAGCAATGGGGGCTCCAAGACAACTCACTGCTGACAACCGGGCGCTCCGAGGAGTCTTTAGAGCGAGGCCTCGCGACCGTCCTCCCCGGTTCCCTCCCCACTTTCTTCCAGTGGCCAACTATTCCCTTTCGCACATCGCAGGTCGATTGTACAGCTCCTTCTTCTACCTTTAAGCTACTTTTCCATCTTTCACCTTCCTGAGGAGCTTACAGTCACTTTGACAACGCAAGTCCTAAGCAACAGCACGCTCACGAATCTCCACGCCGTCATGAACGCAAAGCTCGCTGCCACTCCCGCCCAAAGGAAGGAAGCCCATGCGCCTGCTGCACGCCCGTCGCTTTCTGTTCGCTGTCCCACCTCACCTCCCGAGAAGGCTGCCATCACCGAGCTCGCGATGACGATCGCTGAAGAGATCGCACGTCTGGGTCGTTCACCACAGCCGGTTGGGGTCGACATTCCCATCATACACTCCGGTCTTGACCCCCAGAGTCTCTCCAAATTGCAATCCTGGCTCAAGTCCGCACATGATTACGAAGTGAGCCTGAGTAGGCTATTGGAGGACGATGTCACGGCGGAGGGGCTAGCCGCCGATATCTTAGGTGTGTTCATATGACCTTCCGTTGTGATACGCAACTGATCTCCCTCAAGCATCCCCCAGGACGCGGCAGAGGAGGGCGCTGCCAAAACCCAAGCAGCCAGGTTCGGGTTCATTCGCTCAATCTAGGCGTGCTCGTCTGCCTCCCCGCGCACCTATCTCTGTTGACGTGACCACCGAACCGGAAGAGGTTCCCGTTACGTCCGCTGCTGTAAAGCAGTATCAGATTGCCGGCGACATCGGGATGGCTCCGTACGAATCTTGGACTAACAAGAAGACTGGGTATGAACGCCACCTCGCTCACATCCAGGATACAGGTCTGATCGCATGTGATAGCTTGATGTACGGCCTATTAGCGCTCGGTCTCGTTGGGTCGCCGATGTCGCCATCCTTCCGCGGCATGAAGTCTCCAGCAGCGCAGACCACGCTTAATCCTGGCTCTCGCCTCCGGCCCATTCCGCCGCTCGAAGACCCCCGCGCCGTCATGCCTACGCGCACCCCCCTGTTTGCATCCTTCCTTGATTCTGTGCACATGCCCGGCGTCGAACCCATTCAGTCGCCGTGGATGCCAGACCATCAGTTTGCCAGCCTCGACGGCATGTTCGCTGATATGTCGTTCCCCGAGACCCCCGAGAGCTTCTGACCCCCTCGGTCGTGGTGATTATGAATTCGGACACTCCGGATACGCGGACCCTTTACGCAAAGTGACATTCATTCATTCATTTCGTGCTTTCGCTCGCTGCATCGTTACATTCCTTGCATTTGACCCCGCATGCAATTTTCCTTCACTTCCTGCACTGCACACATGGCATCGACTTTTCACGTTCATTCTTCCTGCCTCGGTGTCGTTCATGTTCACACAAGTTTCGTATTCGTCTTTGCTTTCGCTTCGCAGTGCGCACCCCTTGTAGCATTATGTACTGTCCCCCCTGTTCAACGTTGTACCTTCCGTGTTCCATGCCTACAACGCCACGACAACATGATGCAAGGGTTTCTGTGGTTTAGGGAACCCACCTATATTCTTTTCCATCGCGTCAACTACCCTATAATGAGAAGCGTATCTGACTGCTTGCAAAAGTTGACATCTTACCTGATTCTAATTGCAGCGGTCGTCGCTAGCCGGAACCGGTGAGTGTTGGGGCGGCTGTGCACTGACAGCTCAATAGGCTGCCGCAAAATGCTTCCATGATGGTCAGATTCGCTACAACGCATCATGTCCGTGAGGCTCCGCGTCGCACCATCATGCCTTAGGTTTTGATGCTTTGACCTCCGCCAGAGTGACAGAGTCTATTTGCAGCGCCCAAAGCAGGGCTGTCGAATACAAAAGGCATGGTGGTGAGTGCCGTTTCGATGGACCCCCTGACTTCCCTCTGACGACCTCTCCGCACTACAGCCAATTCGACTCTCATGGCGTTGTTGGCAGCGCGAGCAAAGAGCCTCGCAAACACCTTCTCGTGGTCTTCTTCCCGCTCAGCACAATACGACCTATTGCTGCCTTCAACGAGCACGAAATATTGGATTCGGAAGGTGCGGCCGTGTAACATCCAACGCGCCTGTCAATTAGCTGTCGTACGACGCCCTCGACGAACCTCTCTCCTTGCCATTGGAGTGCTTGTGGGCGCTGCCATAGTCGGCTTCCTCTACATGCTCTCTATTCCCCTGCCACCGTTGTACTCTAGATTCCATGAGGCCGAATTGAGCCTTCCGCAACACGACATGTCGCTCCCGCTCCCCGAAGGAAGAGATGGGAAATATTTATGGGTCGCTAACCATGCGAGCAGTGAGTCCATCTTAGGCTAGGCTTGAACTGGGATGTCTGAGATTTGACTGACCACCGTGTGTAGAATGCGGTTGGGGAAACGCCATGCAGGAGGTGTTCCTGAATGCATACCTAGCGTATCGAGACGGACGAGCGTGAGCTGCCGCTCTCCTCAACTGGTCGTGGCTGTGATATCATTGACCTCTGTGATTAGGTTTGTGTTCGACAATTATACCTGGAGCAGGGATCAAGCGGAATATTCCTTGTACAATCTCAGACCTATCCCTTCAAGAATACCTCTCACGGCACTAATCAGAGGTATACACTGATATTCAGACCGAATCCGTATAGTGTATGATCTAACCTACCGACAGGGCCGATTGTAGGCGGGTCATTCCCAGCGGACGACCATCGCACCCCTCGAGCTGTCACTCCTGAATACTTTCACGAAGTATGCCCAAACCGAACGGTCATCAGTAGCTTCGAAGTGAACGATGCTCTGGACAACCCTTCTGCAGAGATACTCATCCAGGCATGGTCGAAGCGCATGGCGCCACACCGATGCGTGGAAGTGGACATGAGTCCTCCGGAGGTCTTCGACGAGCAGTAAGTCACGAACCTCTTGCGTCTCGGCACACACGATTGCTCATGAAACAGTCTATTCGCCGATGCCCGGCGTCTCCTAGACATATGGCCCCACTTTTCGCAGTCGCCCATTGTCCAAAGCTTCAGTTGGTCTACGCTCGTAGAGCTGGCGTTTGATAACAATCGCGAAGTGTTTTCGCCTACCTCGCCCTCCGAGCCGCCTCTTTCCTCTGTACCGGTGTCCGAAGGGCTGGCGCGATATACACCTATCCCCGGGCTTCTCGTTCTGCACATACGCCGTGGAGACTTCAAGGGGCACTGCTACGATGTCTTGGCTCGCCGGTCCAAAGGCTACACAGGCTTCAACTCGTTCCCTGCCCTTCCTGACCGCTGGGAGCTCTCAGACGAAATCTCTGAGGGCGACAAACGAGCCCTCTATACTCGCCACTGCTTTCCGGACATCGACACGATCGTGGAGCGAGTAGAAGAGATCAGGCACATTGCCACTGGCCGTGATCTCTCGCAGGTCTACATCATGACGAACGGCTCGCCGTCCTGGGTATGCAAACTCAAGGATGCCCTAAAGAAAAGACACGACTGGGCCAACATCGCGAGCAGTAGAGACTTGATGCTCAACCCAGAGCAGGAATACGTCTCACAGGCAGTTGACATGCTGATCGCTCAGCGGGGGCAGGTGTTCGTTGGAAACGGCGTACGTCTTTCCTCGTGCCACTCTCCAGCTTGAATATAGTCCTTGCTGATCAACCTCTGCCGCATGCTAGTTTTCGACATTGAGCGGAATGGTGACGATGCTACGAATGGCGAACAGCGTGTCACCAAGCGCGAGCAGGCATTGGTAAATTGACTTCCGTTAGGTATCCTACCGTAGGTGGGATCAGATGTCCGTGGCAGTCTTACGTATCACTGTAGCAGTTGGTTCCAGTAGGTCCTGGTCTGGTCTCTGAAGTATACGCAGTCATGAATTGGTCAGCCGCAGTATCTTCATGATGCAGGGACTGCAGCTGACCAATATACGAATGACTACATGCAGACTGCATCATGATGGTCATGATCATGGGGGAGAGTAACTGGTATTGCTGGCATTGTAACATACCATGAACCACTAGCGTCGGGCCTTGTGCACAATATTACACCCTTGCAACGGCCATGTTCTTGACGCTTTAATGACCGCACCGCAAGGGACCTTTGCAGCCCTTTGATAGAGGTATTCATCGGTGGAAGCCGCGTAGCCAAACTGAAGCCATCTCTGGCCTCTGCTTGCGCCGGTCACATAGCGGTATAGTAAGCGCCGTGTCCGAGTGACGATATCAGGTTGCGTGCTCGCGCGCGACCTCACTCAAACAGCTTACCAATCCTTGTTAACGTTCATTAGGAAGCCTCTCAGTCCCGGTGAATGGATGACATAGCATGCGACGTTTACATCATATATAGCAGGAATGGCACTTTGCAACTATTCATCCCCACAATCTTCACCTCAGAGTGTTTCATACACTACGTGACTACCGCTACAACGATGACGATTTCGAACGCCGATACCGTCACCGCCACCTTACAGTACTTCGTGCCTCCCGCAGACGGCTCCCGCCCATACAACTATATCTCCTGGACGCCTGACTCCGGTTACCCGCGGAGGAACTGGGAGACAGAGCCTCACGAGCTGCAGATCGAGAACATCCGCGGAAAGGAGCACACCGTTTCCCTTGACACGACAGGATTCCAGTACTTCCGTCGTGCGGTCGCTCACAAGACCTTCGAGAACGACGAGGTCATTGAGAAGGAGTACTACCCGCAGTCCATCGAGCTCGTCAAAGAGCTTACAGGCGCGTCTCGCGTGGTACCCTTCGACCACAGTGAGTAGCATGAATTTGAACGCCGTATTCCTCCAGGGTGGGGTGCTGACAAATTTCTCTACTCCAGCGATTCGTCGTCGCCGTCCTGGTGAGACAGAGGATACGCCTCAGAAGCGCCAGCCTGTGCCGCTCGTGCATATCGACCAGACGCCCGAGTCTGCCACAGCCCGAGTGCATCGTCACCTCCCCGCGGAAGACGTGCCCAAGCTGCTCGCCGGCCGCTTCCAGATTATCAACCTCTGGCGGCCAATCTCGCGTCCTGCGTACGACTGGCCTCTCGCACTCTGCGATTACCGCAGCGTGGACCGCGACAACGACCTCGTCCCGACTACGCTCAAGTACCCCGACCACGACGGGGAGACGTTCAGTGTCAAGTTCAACCCGAACCACAAGTGGAAGTACGTGAGGGGGATGGAGCCGGACGAGTTCGTCCTCATCAAATGGTGGGTCTTGTTGCCTGCCGCTCGCCTAGATCTTGGATTGCTGACAGGTTCGCAGCTTCGATTCGCGGGATGATGGTCAGACTGCGACGTTCACCCCGCATACCGCGTTCCAGGACCCGACGACGCCGCCGGACGCCCCGCTCCGGGAGTCCATCGAGCTCCGTCTCTTGGTCTTCTACGACTAGTCTGTCATTTGACTCACGAGTATGCTATGTGCTTTCTGTACCATGTCTATCAGGATAGGATGATTTCGAATCTCAGCTCGGATACCAAGTGCTATTAGTTTGTCGCGATGCGCCGTACCTCGAGGCCGTCAGGTCGACTAGTACTAGTATAGAGCAATCTCAGGCTGCCATTGTAAAATGTACAGCAAACTCACCTCGGGTCAAGATGTGTGCATTTGCATCTGTGAAGTTAGGAAAGAGGCTCGAGTCGATGCATGATCATGATGATGTTATACCATACTCTTCCCGAAACATTGGCGCCGCAATTGGAGCGCCGGCTTTTAGCCGGGTTCCTGGAAATGCCCGATTGGGTGGTTTTGGCCTGGAACCTGCAGGTCAACTTTCGTGCTAATAGCTAGCTATAGGTCAAGCGTGATGTTATCGCTAGTTGTACCAAGCCCGCGACCATCGCGCCGTGAGCGAACGCAAAGCACAAGGTACGAGAGTACTAATGTAGCACTAGGGAACTTAAGAGTGCTTGGCGCTGATATTCTGACCAATTCACGACTTGTCAGAATCCAGATAATAGGCCCATGGCTCTCTCGAAGGTGCAATGGATGAGGGCTTGGTACCATGTCCAGACAGAGATCCTTACTATTTCCTGTCATTATATAGCATCTCAACCCCGATAAGCTCATCGAGGAGGCCAAGGTGAGTGGGACATTACCCGCACGCCTACATCTCGGTCGCTCAACATGGCGTGTGCAAATCGCAGGACAAGGGCTGGCATGGCGTTCACAGTTCCACGAAACACCACACTTTGCATGCCTACGGCGCCCGCTATGGGACCGAACCAATCCCGAAGTACAGGATGCCCTCCAAGGTGGGCCTCCCCGTCCGACTCTTCGCGATGAAGTTACATGGTGCGGACAACGTGCTCGAATATTGCAGGGAGTGGACGCAGAGTCAGCGTACCAGCTCATACACGACGAGCTCTCGCTCGATGGCTCCACCGCGCTCAATCTCGCGTCGTTCGTGAACACCTGGATGCCCAAGGAGGCGAATCAGCTCATGATGGAGAACATCTCCAAGAACCTCATCGACCAGGACGAGTATCCCATGACGCGTATGCATCTCCATTTCCCGTCGCATCACCCATGACCGCATGCTGGTACTCACCATCCTGCGAATTTGCAGAGGTCCTGCACACCCGCTGCGTCTCCATCCTCGCGGATCTCTGGCACGCGCCGTCTACCGAGCAAGCCATCGGCACGGCCACGACGGGCTCGTCTGAGGCCGTGCAGCTAGGCGGGCTGGCCATGAAGCGTATCTGGCAGGAGAAGCGCAAGGCCGCCGGGAAATCGATCCACGAGCCTGGCCCGAACATCGTCATGGGCGCGAACGCGCAGGTCGCGCTCGAGAAGTTCGCTAGGTACTTTGACGTCGAGGCGCGCCTGGTGCCCATCTCGGAGGAGAGCCACTACAGGCTCGATCCCAAGCGAGCTATGGAGTACGTGGATGAGAACACTATTGGGGTGTATGTCATCCTCGGAAGTGAGTCCCTTGCTTGTCCTCCGCAGATGCACGTAATTGAGCATATGCGCAGGCACGTATACCGGACACTATGAGCCTGTGCAAGAGATGGCCGCCCTCCTGGACGAATACGAGAAGCGCACCGGCCATTGGGTGCCTATCCACGTCGATGCGGCCTCGGGAGGGTTCATTGCTCCCTTCGCTACCCCCAAACTCAAGTGGGACTTCCGGATTCCCCGCGTGGTCTCCATCAACGCGTCCGGGCACAAGTTCGGCCTCTCCTACGTCGGCGTCGGTTGGGCCGTCTGGCGGTCGCAGGAGTACCTGCCCAAGGACCTCATCTTCGAGCTGCACTACCTCGGCTCGATCGAGTACTCGTTCTCGCTCAACTTCTCGCGCCCCGCGCACCCGATCATCGCACAGTACTTCAACTTCGTGCACCTCGGCTATGAGGGTTACAAGAACGTCGCGCTGCAGGACCTGAAGAACGCGAGGCTGCTTAGTCGGGCGCTGGAGAAGAGCGGGCTTTTCACCGTCCTGAGCGACATTCACAGACCAGCCGACAAGCTCACCACCGCGATCAAGTCGACGGTCGGGTACGATGAAGAGGACGTCTCGGTGAGTTTTGACAGCGATGTAGGCCGCATAGTCTGCTGATAGTTGGCGGTCATGTGCGAGTAGAATTACGTCCCCGGACTGCCCGTAGTCTCCTTCAGGTTCACGGACGAGTTCAAGAAGGCGCATCCACACGTGCAGCAGAAATGGGTGCAGGTCCTCCTGCGCGCAAAGGGTTGGATCGTACCAAACTACGAGCTCGCGCCGAACCTGCAGAACGTTGAGATCCTTCGCGTCGTCATCCGGGAGAACACGACTGCAGTGATGGTCGATCGGCTCTTTGCCGACATCGTAAGTGCACTCCATGTGTCCTCGAAACAGGAGGCATGTACTGAAAGCAGGACTCAGATCGATGTGGTGGAGAGCCTTACCAAAGAAGATTCACCGATGCGTTCTCTGACAGGTTTGACCAGTCGGAAGACGGTGGAGAGTCACCATGGCCGACTGGAGGAGGGCTCCGGAAGCAAGCCGAGCGGAACATACTCGAGGCAGTGCTGACGCTTGAGATCTTGAGAGCTTTGAGGAGGATTAAAGGATGTTGCAAATGTTGCAAATATGCGAGAAATAGACCACAAGGATAATTCGACTGGTGTACTTGACGGGACCCACTCAGGACATGAATAACGTTGCCATGAACAGTCCCTTGGTAAGCCAATACTACGCGTAGTCAGCTGCATGGGACGAACGAGACAGAAGGAAGGAGCCGCGCTTCCCGAAGACGACTAGCCTGCCTGGTGGATCGCGGCTCCGCTCTTCTGGTCGCTCTCTGACGCGCACCTGGCGTTGTTACCTCTTTCCATGTCAAACGTCTTCATGCAACGGCGCATCCATACACCATCTTTGCGTCAGCGACGCATGACCGTCAGCCATCAATGCATCACGAGGGGCCCCTGGCCAGCGTATCGACCGACGCCGCTTCACAAGTCATTCTGACGCCCCGAAATCTCTGCAGCGTTGCGTACATTGCGTATTGATGACTTCACACTTCGCCGTCGCACAGACACGCCAGTCACTCACTCTGGTTTCGACGCGTCGAAAGCTCTGACGTAGACCCCTCGCCCTGACAGTATAAAGAGCAGAGATGGTGGCACGAGGATGAGACAAGCCCAAGTCACACCTAGCACCTTCATTCGCACCTCACCAACTCGAATTCGTTAGTTCAGTCAACATGTCCAACCCCGGCAACGTACGTGAACGCTTCCCATGATCTAAATGCTGGCATTGATCAGACCCTCTCTCAGGTCGCGCGTGGTCTCAAGGCTGCGATCTCAAACCCCAACAACTCTGAGGAGGCGAAAGAGCGTGCGCAAGAGCGCCTTCGCGACATGGAGGAGAGCGGCGAGCTCGAGTCCCGTGAGGCCCATGAAGACAACGTCGCCATCGGCCACAAGGTACGCAGCTTCTACTGGGTACCGCATCGCGTTTAATCAGACAGTACTCACCGCACTGACACCAGGCCAACCTCTCGAACCCAAACACGTCGGAGGAGGCGAAGAAGCACTCTGCTCAGGTGCTGGAGGAGATGGGTCGCTCCTGAACAGCGTGGACGCCCCATGAAGGGAATCACTATACGAGTATTGCTTGAAGGACCCTATTTGGATTTTGAGTATAAGTGATGTCAAATTGCTGTCAGAAGCATCGAAGCAGCACCTTGAGCGAGCCTGCGCAACACCGTGCGAGTCACATAACAATCCGAATAGTCATCATGCTGGCAAGTGCAATATGGTAAATGAACGCGCATACGGGTGTGCTCCGGTCGCTGAGCCTCATGCAGCCTCATGCGGAGATGCATCAAGCCATCGAGGAGCCTACTAGGGTAAATAGGCGGTAACGTATCCGCTTCGTGATTAGCATTGCACGTACGCCCGCCCTCAGATACATATTCGGCTCAGGCCTGCCCGGTCGATGCCCACTCTGTTACGTCCTCGTTAGCCACCGGCCATATGTTTGCATTACATGCGTCGTCGAGCGCTGGCTGCCTGTAAGATCCGGTATGAGACGTTGCACTGCTGTCGCGTGAGGTAAGAAATGATGCCCGCGCAGTCAGACGACCGGCAGCCAAGGGGCGGCTCAGGGCGGCTCTCGAGCCTCGGGGACCGCCGACGCCCATAACAGGCAGGTCAACAAGATCGTCGGCGAAAAAACACATTTTCCGAAGACACATACTGAGGCGCATCCAGAAAGTCATGCGTACCATTGTATTTACACATCGTCTCCCTTCTGGCGGGCTGAGCCATTGCTGCAGGCTTTAGGCTATAAGGCATCAGGAAGAAGAGGGGCCGCTCTAACCAGTCTCTCCATTCCCTCCCACCTTAAAAACCTTTCAGCATCGACGCTACCTCCGTCAAAAGCCTGGATAGGAGCGAGTACACCAACGCGAACATGGCAGCCCCAATGGAATACGAGCTTTCTACCTTCAGAGGAGACAGGTCTATGCCGAATGACTCTACCCGGGATTCCTCCCCAGCGCGCTCACATGCGTCCGGCTCGAGGCTTCGACATTCCGAGCCTCAGGAAGGCGCAACCATCCAGGAGCTCGCTCCGCTCGACCGAGGCATCCGGGCGTGGACGTTCTGCGCTTGCGGCTTTATCGTGGAGATGATGGTATGGGGCTTTTTGTTCAGGTTCGTTTACTTTGGGCGAGGATATCAGGTTTATGATATAGCTCATTCCACTCGACCTGTAGTTATGGAATCTTCCAAGATTATTACACGCACAATCCGCCGTTCAACTCATCGTCCCAGGTCGCGATCGCTGCCGTCGGAACGGTTGGCCTTGGAATCCAGTACGGAGAGGTAAGACATCGGTGGAGTTCCGTGCTTGGCGCAGGCACGAAGGGCGTGCTGAATCGCCACCACCGTAGGTTCTCTTCCTCTCAGTACTATTCCGACGGTATCCAGACTACATGCGCACCGCAATGTGGTGCGCCCTGGTGCTTTACTTCTTGTGCCTCCTGGGCTCCAGCTTTGCTACCAAAGTGCGCCTGTTTGCAAACTCTGACGCTGTCCCAGGCCTAATATCGCCCCGTACATTCAACAGGTCTGGCAGCTTATTCTCTTGCAAGGCGTGGGCTTGGGATTCAGCGGTGGATTCATGTACCTCCCGGTGATGATCCTACTCCCGCAATGGTTCTCAGAACACCGAGGTCTCGCCGGCGGGATCATCTTCGCGGGCACCGGTGTCGGCGGTACGCCTCCCATTCACTTCTCCATGGAGTCCAAACCCGCGCATGACTGACTGGTGGCGTTCTTGCTCTGGGATCTGGAACGAATAGGCTTTGTGTTCCCGTTCTTGCTGAACGCGCTCCTGAACAACGTGGGCCTGCGCTGGACGCTCCGCATCTGGGCGATCATGACATGCGTGAGCACGGGCATCGCGTTCTACGGCGTCCGCCCCCGTGTGCCGATGGCGAAGTTCCAGTTCGGCCAGCGGCGTCCGCTGGCGCCCCGCTTGGAGTACTTCAAGAGCCCGCTCTTCCTCAGCTTCGTACGTCGTCATGATCCTGTAGTATAACAGTCACGAGATGACTGACGAGACGCATTCCATCACATGGCAGTCGCTCACCTGCCTCATCCAAGGTCTCTCCTATTTCCCCGTCTCGCTCTACATCGCGACGTTCACGCAGGAGGTGTCGACGCCGCTCACGGCGACCGTCGCGCTCTCGCTCTTCAACTCCGCGGGCGTTGTCGGCCAGGTCATCCTCGGCTACCTCACGGACCGCGTTGCGTACCCGTGGGTCATGCTCCTCAGTTCCGTCGGCAGCGCGCTCGCCGCGTTCTTCCTCTGGGGCTTCGCGAGCGGCCCCGCGCTCATCTATCCCTTCGCGGTTATCTTTGGCGCTCTGGTGAGTACTTTACCACCCATTGTGAGAGATTCAGGACGGGTGGAGCTCCCGTTGACAACGACGATAGAGCGGGGGCTTCTCGTCAGTATGGCCCAACGCAGCTGTGGACTGCGCGGGCAGGAAGCCGGAAAACGCGGATATCACATACGCGGGCACCGCGATGTTCAAAGGAATTTCCGCCGTGATTGGACCCATCGTCTCCGGCATCCTACTGGAGACAGGCAAGTCGTCAGACCTCGGCCATGGGTACGGTGTCGCCGGGTATGGCGCGGTCGAGATCTTCGTCGGCTCCTGCGCGCTGGTGACTGGGTTGGGCAGCATCGTCGTTGCTGCTGCAAGGCAAAGGCTCGCCTCATAAAATGAACTCGACCGGTGGAAGATCGCTCGAGACTACCGTCAGACACGACATGAAATAGAGATAACCTCGTCGAAGAATACAGAGGAATCAAGGGAGAGTAGGTTGGTCGCCAGGCGCACAGGCACGACTAGGCATGCGTATCCAGCCTATCCAGAGTCAATACGAATACAAAAGGAATACGCGAGACGATGGACGACATGGAATCGTGCACTGTCAACAGAATGAAAGAAGCGAATCGAAAAGAGGACCCCCATGTGTAGCTTAGCCGTACCCACTTTAGAGCACGCCGTTGCCTTCATCGAGGTTAGTAGCGAAGCGTCCCTGGTGATAGCCAGGCGCGTTTCCTTCTTTGCCGCCTTCCTGTCCATCCGTGTACGCCGAGATATAGTCAAAATCGTCGTCTTGTCGGTAATGCGTGAGTGGCCTCTGCCCCGGATCCTGCGACCCCTGCTCGCCCTCGGGCCCGCCAGGACCTCCCGGTGCAGACACGCTCCTCATCATACCGCCCGGGGCCTGGAGGTTCGCGGATGGGTGAGGAGGTGGGTATGGCGAATTCGGCAGCGGCCGCTTCTTCACGTTCAGGGGCGTAATATCTGCCGGACCAGGACTCTGCCTTCCCCCTTCCGAGACCACGCTTCCACTGGCGTTGCGCACAGGCCGCCTGAATGCTGCCGCGGAGATGGTGCGTACCCCAGTAGGCACCGCGGAGAAAGATGAGTTCGAGCCAGTGGATCCTGCAAGGTTGTACAGGGAGCCCGTGTTCGGCGGGGCTAAGGGCGTCTCCAAAGGCGTCCGGAACGGCGTGCCAGTCGAGCCCGTGGTAGGTGCAGGAGAGATCCGAGGGATGCTGTGAATGGATTGCTGCATCTGATCACTACCGTCGTTGCTTCCCGAAGGAGACGCAGGGGGAGGTCCGGATTCCGGGACAGGTACCCTCGAGATAGGCGAGCTGGCGGAGCGGTCGCGCTGCCGGACGTACATACCCTCCAACTTCGGGCTCGTCGTCTGAGGTGCACCACCGGAGGCCGGGTCAAGTGACGGACGCGGGGAAATAGCACGCCTCTGATACGGATTGGTGTACTGAGGGCGCGGAGGTTGAGTCCAGTTGGGAGAGGGGGGTTCGGCTGCCACTGGGGAAGACATCATGAGCGCATCAAGCTCCCGAGACACCTCGCGCGCGGCCGCGGCATTGAGGGAATGCTCATCGAGAGGATCTTGCGCGGGTCGTTGTTGTTGTTGTTGCTGCTGCTGAGGGGGCGGCGAGGGGATGCGTTGTTGAGAAAACGAGGATCGGCCGCGATCATAATCTGCCGGAGGCGCATGCGAGGTTGGTGGACCTGGCTGGGAAAGACGAGGGGCTGTCGAGAACCTTATCAGCTAATGACTCTGCAGACCGATGATGGGAATGATGTCACCTTCAAAGGAGCCCCGAGCTTGCTCTTGAGAAGGGACATCAGCTTGGCTCGGAGGCGGACTTGGGGTCCTCTGAGCAGCAGCTTCCTCCTGTGCATGCCTCTTCTCCATCTCCTGGTCGACGTCGCTTACGCCCCCAAACCTCACCCTCCTATCGCCGGATTCGGATGTCGACTCGTTTGACTCGTCCGCGCGGTCGCCCGACATGTAGGCCAAGCCCACGTCCTCTGCCGTCGACGACGGACGCGATCCAGCTGCCTGCGTATCGTGCGCAATGGCCTGCAACGAGCTGGGAGGATTGGGCGGGGCCGCTCCAGCGGGCAGCTTGTTGCCGTTGGAAGAGGCCGGCGTGTACATGGGCGGGGGCGGGGAGTACCGTTGGGGTGCGAAGTCAGGTCCCTTGACGTCCTGTGGCGGGGGTACGGACGGCGCAGAGAAGCGGCTGGAACTACCGCTGGCTCCCTGCGTCTGTGAAGTGTCGTTGTCAATGTCAATCTTGCCTCCGAGAGCCTGCGCGATGCTGGATGAAAACGACTCGTCGTTGCGGTCAATATCGAGCGACGGCGCGCGATCGCCGTCTCGAAGCGGAGGCGCGATGTAAGGGTTCGTGGAGATGCTGCTGCCGCCAGTCGCGCCAGGAGGGGGGCGAGGACCAGCAGCCTTCACTGGAAAGGTTGCAAACCGGCCTCCGCGAGGGCTGCTTGCCTTGTCTCTGTCTATGGCACCCAGAGAGTTAACCTGCGGCGAGACAGGGCCGCCGGCATAGGTGCCGAATTCGTTCACTGGTGGGTTCTGGCTTAACGGGGAGTGTGGTTGGTCAGGGCTCATGAATCCCTGGATGTTGAATCCTGATTCTTCCACCTGAGGGAGACCCATGTAAGTCCCGGGAGGAGATGTCGGGATCGGGAAACCTGGTGGTCCATTCACAGATGCCGCAGACATCCGGCGCTGAAATGGAGAGGGAACCGCAGGGAGTTCTGAGCCCGGTAGCGGGCGAATAGAACGGTGAGAAGGATTCGGATTCGGATCAGGAGAATAGACGACTTCAGCAATTGTGCGCGCTGCTTCTGCCACGAGGAACTCGGTGCGAGCATGCCCCGTATAGTATGGGCGAGGGAGTCCAGGTTCTGTAGGTGCGGTCGGGATTTCCTGACGAAAGCGTCACTGTATGCGCAGTTGTTGAGTTCTGAATATACTCACGGCTATAACCAGCTTCCCAAGTTCTCCGACGATCTACAAATCTGCCTTAGATGGACGATTGTAGGGATAGGGTTGGTTGACTTACTGCGCCCTTCTCACAACACTCCAAGAGGCCTCCAAACTTCAGCCCCATCAAATGCCGTGCACTGGAGCGTTTGAAATCCCCCAATCTGGCCTCCTCCGTCATGATATCCGTGTCCATGACACGAATCTCGTCTCGCAGTTTGTTCAACAGATCGGTCTGTTGCTGGAGGTTCTTGTGCTCTGGGCTCATCTTACTGAGTTTGCGCTCAGCAGATTCAGCGTCGCTAAAGAGGGACCTGCGACGACGTTTGAGTTCGTCGAGCGATTCCTCGCGAGACCGGACGGCTTTCATGTGCTCTCGCACTGTGACCTCATGGCTCGCGTAGACGGCGAGCGCAGAGGAGAAGTGCAGCAGCAGGGTGGTGGATGCACTCAGGGTGTCCTATGCGATGTTGAAGAGACATCCTGAACATGGTCAAACAGCGAGATGCGTACTGAAAGGTCGTCGCCCTCTCCCAAGCCCCATATTTTGAGAGCCTCCGCCGCTTTCGTGAAATCGGCGCTCAGCCTCTGCAATCTGAGAATCGCTCGCTCGCTTAGAAGTGACGCGAGCTGAGATAACCGGTGGTGACCCACGAATTCATGATGCCCTTCTCTGCCGTGATGAGATCCTGAAGAGCACGCAGGTCTTGTTTGGCAGACAAGCCTGGCAGACCAGGTACGGTCGTGTTGTGTGCGAGCTTCCTCGCAGCAGTTTTGAACATCTTGGGTTCGTGATAGGATGCGTGCGGTGGTCGATGGTGCTAAGTACTAGCCAGTCAGAAGCTCCCCATGAGCAGAGCGTGGGCGAGAAACAGAGTGGTGTGCTGCGCAGATGACAGGAAGGTTTGAGTGGCTTGCTTCCGCGCGCAGCTCGCGGCGGAACGGAGAGAGGGAGGGAGAGGCGGGAGAGGAGGCTGGTCTATTTGAAAGCGCGTCATCGCAGCCTGCACGCGTCTCTATATATAGCGCCTCGGCGATCACGTATACTTACATAGCCCGCGCCGCTTCGCACCGCCCTCGCCCATGCACCAATACTTACTGGTCGCAGCTCGCAAGCAGATGCATGCCACAAGATGGTCATGAGATTTGTCCAGACATGGCCCTATGAAGAGATCATGAGACATGATCATCGGGTAACCATTGACATACGACTAGTATACACCACGGCGTATGAACAGAATCATGTACAGAGTAGAGCGTGGGCAACTTACGCTTAGTACTTACAAGTGAGTACTGTAAAACATCCTACATCCGGAGCGTAGAGAACGCGAGCAAGGACAGACGGGAGGGTTGCAAGAACACGACACGAAAGACCCGCCACGCTCGTAAGTACATCAACGCCTCACGACGACAGGGAAGACCAGCTTCTCCGCCTCCAAGTCCACATCACCAACCCATCACCAGTTGTAGAAAGTGCCACCCCACGCCGTGCCGATCTGGTCCAAATGTAGCTGTGACCCGTGCACGAACCGACGAGACTTGCCAAACCCATCCACACCCGCGCTCGCAGAAACGCCGACGCATACGATCGCTTCCTTCCCGGACCCATTTTCTGTGATGCTATCCAAACGCACAGCGCCCTCGGAAGGTTTGGTCTTCGGTCTGGACTTGAAGAGGCGGCGACCGGCGGCCCACGAGGACTTCTTCTCCTTCGCGGAAGGAAGTTGAGGGAGTGGTCGTTCGGCGACCTCATGCACTACGACTCGAGGCTTCTCGGGAAGAGGCTTGTCGCTCACCAACCAATCCCGACTGACACTTGAGGTGGGAGTAGAGACGAGCGGCGAGTCTTCCTCGGACTCAGACTCTTCCGGCGAGGAGAAAACAAGGTCCACGGGCACGTTGTCGCCCAGCTTCCTCCTCAAACGACGCATCTTCTCGCGCCTCATCGCGGCGTCCGAAGGGATAGTGAAAGTCGGAGGGTCGATCGTCGCAGCCAATTTATCGAATGGCGGAGAGCCGGGGATGGTTTCCAGCCGTGGCTTCCGGGAGGGACTCGGAGCAGAGAGCTTGAGGAGCGGCGGGCGCTCCCCTGCGACTGGGTACGGACTGCGCCATTCTCGCTCGGGATCGGAGACGGGAAGGCTGCGGGTGCTCGTCGATGACTTGCGCGACGAGACGGACCCTCCAGACGAGACGGAGTCGGGGCTGTTAGCACGGAGAGCGTCCATGTCCGCCTGAGGAAGAGACTTGCTGCGGCTGTGCGTCCTGAACGGGTTTCGCGTCGAGGTTGGGGGACTTGAAGGAGAAGGGAAGTCGTCACGACTCGACGGCTTTGGCACTTCGATGGGGCAAGTCAGTGATCGTCGTGATTGCTTACGAGATGTATGCTCACCTCGGTATGTCGAGTCGAGCACGTGTGGCGTGCTGCCGAGGACTTGTCCCAGCTTGTTGTTCGTGCGGATGAGCTTCGCGCGTTGCTCGGGCGTCAGCTCGTTGCGCGTCGGCGGGGGTGGGGGAAAGCGGATGACCGCTGGCTGAGGCATCGTCGAAAGCATGTCTGGATGATTTGTAGCGTAGAATGGGGGAGTGCACCAGCGCCAAGTCGATAGCAACAGCACGAATAGGAGAACCGGGGTCAGATGAAGTACAGAACTGACGATGTCGACGGGAGAGGGACAACCGAGCGTTTCAGAAACAAGACCACTAGGGCCGTTGCGAGTCGGGATGGGCGGTGAGGGTTCTTACAGTAAGCAGTCGATATTCATATACTGTACACTGCGCCTATATCCGTTGGCGGCGGCGGCTTCAAACGCAAGACAAAAGACCCAGAGATGCGTGCCCACGGTTCCCACACCCTCCGGTTTACACAAAAGCACTCATGGACCAGTCTGGCGGGAATGAAAGAGGTCAGCTCAATTTACCGCTGCAGCCGTCATGGAAGGCAGATAGAGGGGCATGCCGAGGGACGCCGCTGAGAAGACAATAAGCTATGAGCGCTTGAACATCTATGATCATGAAAGAGATGCCATACCGTGACGTTCTGTAGCTGAAACCGTTTGCATGCTCCGCGAGGGCGATTTCATCCAAGACAATAGGGTTTGCTGTTGTGGAGGCTCGGGTAGCAACCGATCGTGCTATGGAAAGGAACCCGCCGGCAACGCATGAATAGGTGTCGTAAGGTGGCTGCAAGTGGCTGCACCTGAGCGGGAGCCTCATGGAACTTCAGGTTGAGCATCGCGCAAGGCCTGGCCGGCCCTGGCCGGATCTCATAAGAAAAATGGTGTGAGATTGCGCAAGACCACAAGGTCTACATAGATCGAAAGAACACAGCCAAGTCGTCGTAGTCGCTGTTGATACCGTGTGGTCGCTGTGCTAAGTATGCAGTCCCAACATCAGAGCTGGCATGGCGCAGACGTCCGCGCATGACCCGAGTCCTGAGATAGAAGGTCTCCAGGAACCAGGAGCACCATAGACTGTATAGCGAGGGGACAGTATATACGCACCGAAGACCTCACCGACGTAGCTGGTGGCGGGTATCCAAATCCAACGGCTTACATCGCACAGTAGGGCTAAAAGTGTGGCATAGATACATGATAGTGATGCTCCATAGTGATGTGAAGTGCAAGTCCATGTCGAGTACGATGTAAACACGCCGACCCAGCAGGCGACGGCACAGCGACGGCGATCCCGTAGGCCACCGATCCTCCCTGCATCCATACCCTTGCGATCTCCATCAACTGCCCCAGAAAGATTGCCAAATGTGATGTTCAATGGCAGTTCCAGAGCGCTGCCCGGCCCAGCAAGCCACAGAGAGCAACCCAAAGTGGGCCAGCCCAAATGCAGCGCTGACTTTGAGGCCTTCAAACCAAGTGTCCATGACAGCGAGCGCAAGGGCGGTCCCCGTCACGATAGGCTGAGTGGATGTGTCGGGACATAATCGGGAAAGAGACAGGACCTACCACGATAATGGCCGTGCGGTCAACAATCTTGTCCAAAGCACACGAGAGATCGCAACCACGAGTACGCGCTGACGTACCTTGAGAACCAAGACGGAAGACTTGAACGTCCGCACCCAGATCGTTCTAGGGATGTGCGCTGGTAATCGTCGACTCCAGTGATCTGCCGCGCCAGGTGGATTACCAGAAGCATCGGGATCGCAAGAAGAAGGAAGGCGAAGGAAAGGGGTTTTCTCGCTGTCGGTGGCGTCATCGTCTTCCTCCTCATAGTGTGGATCACGGGCTTTGGGCTCATTCTGATCGTGGAACGTAGTAATGTATCCTGACGATGTCCTTTCAGGACTGATCCTAGGTTGTGGACGAGCCAAAGTGACTATCGAATTTCGCGAGTCGGATCGGGGGAAGGAGTTAGCGGGTTTCAGCTGCCGGTGGGGTTAACTCGGTTGGTCACGTACAATGGTCATGCAACAGACTTACGGAGCCTTCCTTCATCGCATTCAGCACTCGCTCAGCGGACATTCTAACCGAAGGCTTGACATGTAGCAGGTTTTCTAACAGATAGAGATATGCCCGTGGCAGCCTCCGCGACTCAAACGTTGTTACCATTGACTGGGAAGATTTGAACCCAGGATATCGCAAGATCTCGGCAGCTAACCTGTCGGCGAACTCCTTGCCGTCTTTGGGTCTGCTCGGATCTTCACAATCGGAAGAGTACCGATAGGGCAGACGGAAAAAGAGCAATTTATGCAGGATCATGCCAAGAGACCACATGTCGGCCTTCGAGTCTACTTGCAAGAGCTGACCTGTGGTAGGAACTGGGAGGGACTCCGGGGCAGCGTACTCGAGGCTGGAAGATAGTTGTTAATGATTGAAGACACCACACACAGGGCCTCTACTTACGTGCCGGTATTTCCCGAACGTTTTCGGGCATTCAGCATGTCCTGCGATGTGCCAAAGTCTGACAGCATCGCGCGAGGCCTGAACAATCCTGGATGAGTCCTTCAAACCCGATAATTGGCCACAGACAACATACACTAAGCTCCCGTCGTCCCAAGTCAATAATACATTCCCTGGCTTGAGGTCGAGATGTAGGATGGACTTATCATGCTGCGACCGCAGTATGAGGATCAAAGGATGGGGCAAGTTTCCAATGCAACTCACAAGGAAAGCCAATCCAGCGACCACATCACCAAACAGCCCTTGCACCTCTTCCGCACTGAGTAGATGTACTGCTTTCCAATCCGCGGGACCTCTGCGAGAGCCCGATCCCTGAGCGCCATACCCTCCAAGACCCAATTCGCAACGGAGGCGTTCGCGCTCTTCCGGCGGTGCTCGATGCAGGGCGCGGATTGCACGGAGTCGTGCATTCCGCGAAACTGGTTGACCCGGTGAGCTCGAAGCAGCAGGCGAGGAGGGCGATTGGCTGCCGTTGGGAATATGATGAAGATTGGGTGCGCGCCGACCAAGCCGAACATCGATGAAATCGTCAAGACTTCCTCCCTCGGCCCATTGCATGAGTATACTAGCCTGGGGTCAGTCGCCCGTTGCAAGCTGTATAACGTGTTACCTACTGCAAGGTCGGGATCCTGGGTCCGAAGGAAGAGAATTGCGCCGATTCTAGCCACGCGTGATGGTAGGTGATGATATTAGGGTGGTGCAACTTCTCGAGAAGACGAACCTGGAGGTCCCAGACAGTAAGCACACCTAAGCGAGATGTACGCCACAAAGCAGGACTTACCTCCCGGAGGGTATTGAGAAGATATGAATGGGATTGGCCTACAGCAACCTTCTTGACCGCAAAATAGCCTGGAAAGTGTTGTTAGAAAGAGGAGAAAACAAAGTGTGGCGCGCGGAATGGGTACCGAGTGGATTGCCGTCGAGGACGTGCTGGCGAAATTCTTGTTGAGGGGGCGATCAAATGCAGAGAACAATCTACACACCTGACACAAGTACACGCTCCCATTCGCACCCATACCAAGCCTGCAAACCTCCTGGAAGAACGCTTTGAAGTACCCTTCCGCCATATTGTCTGCACGGAACGCGCTAGGTCCATCGGAAGGCGCCTCGGAAGCAGGTGCACTAGTAGGACTTGAAGGCCTGGAGGACTCGTTGGCCATCTCCAACAGCTGGAAATAGTTGGGAGCAATGTCCGAAGTGCGTTCGATATCCTCGACGTCGCTGCCAATGGACCCCTCCTCCCCATGCCGATCCAAATCATCTCTGCTAGACAGGGCACGGTGACAATAAGGGCAGATTCCACCACGCGTCAGCGACTGCGTAGCGGGTCTTGAATGAGTCTGAATGGAGAGAGCATGGGAGGTGGGATTGTATAGGACGACTTGGTTCTGGACATGTAGGATGGGCTGCCACTCCGGGTCTACCGGACCCAAAGCCACAAGAGCACCGGTCGGCGAAGGAGGATCCATTTCATCGAGCATGGCAAGAGAAACAGGAAGAGAGATACGTAAAGGGGAAGAACTTATAGGTGAGGGAGGACGACATGCACGGCCACCGTGTTGGTCGTGCGCAGAGAACGTCGAGAGAGGCCTCCAGCCACTCACTACATTACGTTCCATCGGTGCGCCCTAACGCTTAGCGCCCATAGAACGCTCCGATCAGCACTGGCTACACTCCCCGCGCTGCTACGCCGCACTTTCCGCGATTCAATCTCTTTCTCGTGCTCTCAATCCTCCGTTGGATTCTCAGGACTCAAATGTTCACACTTTTGGTTAGCTTGGGTGGCTACGGAAACATGCTTCTGGTTCGCTGCGATTGTACAATAGATAGTGTACGAGAGGACTAGCATCCACTGGCACGCCTCTACTATGAGGCCGGCTCCTTCCCGACACCGGGGAACAAGTCCATTGTGGATGAGGTCCAGGACTTCTCACTCGCTTTCGACGGCTCCGGGGCAGTAAGGGTGCACCTTCCAACTTCTGCACCAACTTGAAAGTCCCATCATAGACGTTGATTTCAACACCGGCGGCACTAGTACTTTCAATAGCATCGGGGGTAATGAGGCCGTCGTCGTCGTCGTCGCCGTCAAGCGCGACGCAAAGACCGGACTCGTCGAAGTATTCGCCGCATCTCCCGCTCTCGTCCAGAATGATATTCGACAAGGCTGGCGACAGCGAGCAAATAGACGGTTCTTCGACGAATCCGCCAGTGAACATGCGAACGATGGCTTCGACTTCGCGATAGTCCATATCCAACATCGGCTTGATGGGCCTCACAGGGGCGCACAAAGGGTCGGTGGTAGGGAAGATATACTCTTCGTCAGGTCGACGAAGAGCTCCTCTTTTTCAAGCTCCTCGGGAGAAAGATTGAGAAAGATATAGCATCGATATCCTCGCGCTTGTTCTACTTGCCGTTGGCAGGGTTCCTCGGACGGAAGAACGACTCGAGAACGACGATAGCTGCGCGAAGCTCCTGGATGGTGATACGCCCCATAGGGTTCAAGACGAAGATCGTCCGGAGACTGTCGTTCGCGCCAACGGAGATACAGTGTTCTCGAGGAGGACGTCGTTGTTTCACAGTTAATCACTGTGGCAATCATCGGTCGTGGAGGCTTTTGCCCATGGGTGACGACGCGGTGATCATGTTGAATAGATGTCGTGGCGAACATTCAAATAAGGCATGCGGCCAATATCCTCGCCAAAACATGCAAGGTGGTCAGCAACTGCGCATTGGGAATAGATAGAATGAATCTCTGACCGGGACTCATGTAGTTCAAGGTGCCAGACCCGAACTCGCGGCCAGTGGGACGACACCTACGTGAGCCAAAGTCACAAAGATAGACTTCGGAACTGTCATCATTACAGAGGATGTTCTCAGGCTTTCAATCGCGATGATATACGCTTGCAACATGGCACGCCTCGACGGCGACCAGAATTTGCAGGAAAGCGGTACAAACGAGGTCATCGTTGTGGTCGTAGACTCACTCGTCCCAAATTTTCGCGGAAAGGTCGCCACCAGGGAAAATGTCGAGAATGAGGTAATCGAAATCTTCGCTTCAAGGAATCGTCCATTGTGAGGACGTTTGGGTGGGCCAAAAGAAGGCTATGAAGACAGGTATCCAAAACAACTAGGACGGGTCCCTCCCTGAGAACGGCTTTGATAGCACGATCGGTGGTGTGGTCCCGGCCTTGAAGCTTGAAGAGTCGATGGGGCGTCCCAAGTCGACAGCACGAAAGACAACGCCATAAATCGGCATTGATCTGTTTGAAATCTTGTAGCACCTCGATGACATCGCCGTTGGGTTCAGGAAAAGCAAGAGGAGCAAGACGTACTGAGCGCTAACAAACCGCACGCCGCCTAGTGACCAATATGGCAGGTGCTGTGATCATCGTTCAACGTTCAACGTTCAACATCGGACTATCCGGTTGGAGAAGCGGATCACATCATATTCACTGCCAGGTTACTCTCTGATATCAGGATCAGCAGTAAGAGAGGGGCATTCAATTATGTCTAAGCGACGTCGGATATACAAAGTGAGCATTGCGAGTAAGGATGAGGCTCCCAAATCAGCAACAGCCTGCCGAAACTCAAACGTCGAATCTCCAGGATCCGTGCGGTTGTGCGGTTTCAAGTACGCTGGCTGGAGACGAGATTACGGACCACCTCGCTCAGGGTTCGAACCCCTACAGCTTTATTTCCCCTATCGGACGCCTTCCCATGACACAAGACAGGTCCCTCGAGCACGAGTGGCTCGATGGTTCCAGAGGAGACGATTGTCGGCCCAGGGTCCTGCGCGTGAGCTTCCGGCGTGACTGGTGTTTCGTCGCTGCTGGATGTGGTCGGCGAAGACGGCACCGGTGGTAGCTGTGCGCGCCGAGTCGCAGGGCGGCGGATAGGGAACTCGTCCGAAGACAACGTGCGAGCCGAGGGGCGGCGTATCGGTTCAGAGGCGCCCTTGCGCCCTAAAGCCTGAGCGGGAAGCTGCAGGCTCTGGGTATGCTTAGGAGCATCACCCTCTGCGGAGTCGTCGGAGTCGTCGTCATAGGAGTCGCTGCTCTCGGACTCCGTCCAAGAGTCCCAACCACCCTCCGAGTCGGTGCTGTCCAAGGAGTCCGCGGAGGAGATGCGGGGGGAATACCACTGCCACATGAATTGGACTTCCAAGGGGGCAGCGTCGCGGTTTGCCTCGGTCATGTAGAATGTATCGAGGTTGCGAATCTCTCGGCGAAGTTCAGGAAGTGTACAACGGCCCTCCGGCCCGGAATGATGGTGAAGATGCGACGAAGGATTCCATTGAGCTCTTTGGAGATTGGGAAGACGGTGAGCAGGTGATCTTCTTGCTCAAGGAACGCCCTGAAATTCTTGTCATCTATCGTCGCTCTGTTCCACGGGATGTAACCCGTGACTATAGTGAGTAGAAGAATTCCAAGAGCCCAGGTGTCGCTTCGGAGGGTGTTGTATGGGTAGAGTTCGTCCCCACAGTCCACACACTCTACACCGCAATCTAATGTGAGAACAATGTAACACCGCGTGAGACTTAAACTCGTACCTGGACTCATATAGTGGCGACTGCCCGTGTTGAAGGAGGTGCTCGCTGTCGCGTCCGTTGACAGACCGAAGTCTCCAATGCACACCCGGGTGAGGTCCGAGTTTACGAAGATGTTCTCCGGCTTCAGATCACGGTGGTATACGCCTACATCGTGGCAAGCCTGAACACCATCGATGATCTGGAGGAAGACGTTCCTGATAAGCGCGTCGTTGCGGCAGAGGGTGCGCTTCTTGCTGATGTGGGTTCGAAGGTCTCCGCCGTCAAGGAGGTCCATGACGATGTAGAGGAAGTTTCCCTCGCGGAAAGCACGATGCAGGCCGACGACGTTGTCGTGCCCGGTGACCATCGAGTGCATGGTGATCTCCCTAAGATGGGAGTTCCTGTGGCCCCAATGTAGTGACAGCACCTTGATGGCCCTAGGAACGTAGTGACCGGAGAGGAGATCTCGTTCACGGGCACGATATACGACGCCGTATGAACCTGCTCCGAGGCGCTTGATAAGCTGGTAGCGGCCGCCGTCCATATACTTGAAAGTCATGTCGGGGATATCTTTGAGGATAGGAGACATGTTGGTGAAGAGGGCGAAGGTGGACTTTGAGTGATGTAGTGTGTTGTGTTCTTTCCAGGAGCACTGTGAGATGAGCAGCGGCGATGAAGAGTTTGACTCTCGTCAAATGGACACTCTTATATGCACTTTCGCCGCATGTCCGCTCTTCAGTGACGACGTACACAGATTGGTTAGATTACTAGGCCGCACGCACCTGCGCAGCTTGGATGACAGTTCCGACTGGATCGTAATTCGGGCCGACGTACAGATCCGAGTAACCTGCGTAAGGCGGCATATACTGCGGGCTCCGACGGAGTAGTCGAGATTGTGATAGCCCCTGGTTCGTCCGGTGGCTATCACGATTTTGACTACTCGTATTGACAACATCTCCACACGCCTAATATCCACTGCATCCGACCTTTACTTCGCCCGTTGAGCCTGTAGTGTATCCTCCAAGGTGTTCTTGATACCCGTGGTCCAGACTCCGAGTTCCTTCTCGAGCCGGACAATCGCGTCTCGGACATCCCTTCCGACATGCCCACCCTGATTCGCCTTGCCGAATCCGATCAACAACTCGTCGTATGCACGAACAAGTGACTCGTAGGCTAGCTTCAGCCGAGGTGGACCCGATGGCGGGAACTTGGAGGCATGAGCCTGATCGCTGGGCGGTGATGGCTCGTCCACCGCTAATAACTTGCCTAATTCACCAAGTGCGACTGCCCGTACAGGGTGACCCTTCGGTAGTAGTGCCTGAAGGCCGGCACTATATTTTGCCGCGGTGCGGACGGCCTCGTCTAGAGTCTCTTGCGACATGGAAGAGGGAAGAGCTGCAATGAGCAGCTCCTGGTGTAAGTGTGTCAAGGGTAGAAGAGGATGCGACGAAGGTGTGAGCCCGGCGGTAGTGAGGATGGGGATAAGGTTTGTGGTATACTGCTGCGCTTTTGCCGGATCTATTGGGCATGATGAAGTCAATTCTGCCTGCTTTTCGCACTGTTCTTCACACACCTCTGAATTGCAACGACGTTGCTTTGTCGAGCGCTTCCTGACCCACACGAACAGCATCAAGCACGGCGTCTACATTGGCAACGACAGCCTTGCACTTCACACATCGAGAGAGACTGTCCTCTGGAGCAGTGCATGACGTGTTTGAGTAACCCATAAGCTGAACAGATCGATGAAGTAACCTTCAGCTGGAAGAGGGCACATGCCCCCACAATTCTTCGGGCACCATAGAGCTTCCCGCGGGTCTACAGGAACCACTCTGGCGCATAGCTTACATTGACATGTAAAGTTGTAAGTCTCCTTGAGCTCTTTCTGGCGGAAGCGCTTTGGAAGCGTCGTATCGACATACGCAATACGGACCTGTAACGAAATGATGAGTATGGTTGCTGTAGTAGAAGAGCACATACTCTACCTCCTTGCCAGGCGCAATGTCTCTGAGCGCGATCAGATTCATGGAGGGTTCCTTACTGCGTGGCGTATTTGGCGCCCTGGGGAAGACTATGACAGCATTGGGCTCGCAAGAATGATTTGCGAACGCTATCGTCGGAGCGATACATATACCGATAGGAGTGAGGGAGACGGATGTGAGCGTGAACGTGTTCGTGGTAAACTGTAGGTCTCGTGTCAGACAACTGCGCTTGCCAGGAAGCCAGATAGGATGCCTACCCGAGAGATAAGGTCGACGAGATCACCAGCAGAGTTGAGGCCATAAGGCATCAGGTCGCCAGGAGAGCTCGCTCCAAGATAGCGCACGACGGAGTGTGCTAAGTGGGTATGTGACTCAAATGACGTGGGTTGAATAGAAGAACGATCTGTGGACAGCCTCATCAACTATCGCTCAGTGAAGGCTTAGGCCTCCAACTTACTTGACTGCATCATCCGGATCTCCTTCACCTGGAGAAATCGTTAACATGGTGCGAAGAGCGTTCATTTGAGCGTGACTTACCCAGTTACTGTCTGAACCCTCCTTCTGTGTACCCCACAAGATCCGTCCGAGACAGCGGACGGCATCTCCTGGAATCGATACTTCTTGAGACGGGGCGGATTCTGCCCACTTGCGAAGAGCGTGACATTCATTTTTGTGCCACGTCCAATCCTTGTTTTGACATTCCTATATAAAATCAAGGACGCGTGCATTAGAATGACTCTACGCAGCCAGTTATGTCATCATCATACCTGATTGCAGTAATACACGGTCTTACACTTTGGGCAACGCTTGAGGCCGCTCTCTGGTGCAGGTGCGGCGCATGTGGAGCAGTATTGGTCCAGGTATTGTGCAGAGATGACGCTAACATGAGGCGTGATCGACATGATGACCGCGCCTTCAACGGATTGTCATTGAGCAATTGCACATGCGAGCTCAGAATGTCAACTCACCTGCTTGCAGTGCGGACTTAGCGAAAATGCCGCGTCCATGTCGGTCAGCTTCGAGGATCTCGAGAGATGAAGGCAACGACCTGTGGCAGCCATGCAGCATGACAGGCCTGGCCTTCTCCTTCGTTGGTGCTGGCGATTTAGCCGAGGACTGCGCCTGCGTGAGGGTCGTTCCAGGCTTCTCCTCATCCTGCACTGGTTGCTGTCCATCGGTGCCCGATTCACCTGGGACTGCATCGAGCCGAGGCTTCTTGTTGGCGGGTTCTTTAACCGCAGGCGACCGCGGCACATCGTGAGGTATAGTGGTATTGACATCCACATGGTTTGCGGCACTTGGTCCATTCGATTCGTAAGGAGTTTGATTGGCCGACTGGGACAATGTAGGATGGGAAGTCGGCGCATCCCGCTTCACGAAAGAGTGCAGGTCCCTCGCTTTGCGTGCCGACTTCAGCTTTCCAAAAGACATGGTGATGGGCTACAGTAAAACCTATTGGGGGAATATCTCTAGGGAATACCGTTATACGTTTTGGTCATACCAATCGATGTCGCTAGATTTTGCATGAGATTAGTATGACGTCTTTGATTTGTGTCTGTATGCCAAAGACTTTGGATCCTAATACATGCAAACAACGCCCTGCAACGGGGTCATGAGCATATCCTTACGAGAGTCGCAGGTCGATGACAAGCATGCTTTACGACAGCTAATCGAGAGCAGAATATGTACAGCAGAGCATTACAAACGATCCCTCCACAGTGCAAGGGCCTAAATGATGCCTAAATGATACGGAATATGAGCTGAATGGTGAACAAGATAATTATTAGCAATGGTGAAACTTCTTGTGTCGTGAATGTCGTGAGCGGTCGTGCCAGTCGTAACATCGTGGGCTGTGGCGGCCAAGAGTGGGTGAGCGTGACATCTGAGCACATCACACATGTACCGACCTTTTCATGCGTGTCGGGAGCCCACAGCAGATGCGGGGGTCATGATGGTGTGCCATTATTGACGATGCTCTCGCTTTGGCCCCTTGGCCTTGCAGACGATTCAAATGCATTCGAGGGGGATTTCATCGATATGGACGAGTCATCCTGTGAGTGCTGTCGACTGAAGAAGTCGTCTTCCGCTTCGTAAGGCGAGGATGAGGAATTGATCTGTAGATAAGATATAAGAATTCGCTAGCTGAGAAACTCTTGGTGAATGGGGAACGCAACGAACGCCCGGAGATGGTTCATAGCGGACATACTCACCCATTGCCCTAATACCTCCGCCACCCTACTCGCCTCCTCCTGGGTGAAGTTCACATCCGTGCCCTCTTCCGCGTGCAGCTTCAGCAGCTCACTCAGTGTTCGCTTGCCACCGCCTCGGCCTAACGACACATTACGTCCTGGCGTGCCCTCGTTGTCCGCAGCGCCCCGCCCGGGAAAGGACACAGAGTTCCTCGGAGTGTTTGACTGAGCTGGATCTGCGTCGCTGCTCATTGACCGATCCCAGTCCTCGACGTCCAATGCATTGGAGCCGAGCGACAGCTGAGCCATCGAGTAATTGACCTGCTCCGTCGACATGAGATGCAGCTACCCGACTACCAGGAGGTTGGTGGAAAGGCAGAATCGACGATGTGCAGGCCGCGTCCGTGCGTGAAGAGACCCGAAGGAGCGTTGCAGAGCGAGAAACACGGTGGTGAGCAGCGAAACAATGGGTCGACAGGGTGCGGTACCGGGTCAGTGCTAGAGAGCAGTATGAGTGTAGTACTGACCGCGACTGGCCCACACCAAGAGCTTAACCGCCCAAAACAGCAGCGTTGATTCCCAGGCACGTGCTGCAAAAGCCTATAACTAGGCGCCCGTCTTATCCAACGCCGCGATCGCAAGCATGGCCACGCAGATCATCATCTCGGGCACTGCTCCTGGACTGCGTCGTAGGTTGGCTCGGGATCGCACCGCGAGGCCGTCGGCTAGGCTTTTGGCTACTCTTGACTTGCATGTCTGCAGTCTTCCAGCATCACGGTCATGATTACAAGCTTCTATGCCACTTTGATCCACTTCTCTTGCTTGAACCTTTCGATCGACTCACCTCATTCTGTCCAACGTCCGAGGCGTTCAAGATCTACGAGATAGATTACACGACGAGCATATCTGGCCTTGTCGCAAGCCGGTGGTGCGAATCACCCCCGGACGTGGGGGCACGCTGCGCTGCCGCTGCCATGGCGGGAGTTCAAGGCAGCGGTTGACGTAGGTGCTAATCGCGCAGATCAAGCCTTCATTCGCTCGGTACGTGTCCAGATCCTTTCCACTCCGTCCGCATTCTCCGGACTCTTGCCATAATGATACAGAGACGGCGTATTGGTCTAATTCATGTCACTGCGCCGCCCTGTGACTCTTTATGCGATACGACCTCGTGGTCGCCTTGCATCCGAAGTACGTTGCCTGTTCATGCTCAGCATCAGCCCCACGGACCTCGGTCCCTGGGAGCTTGTGGTATCCGAGCCCATGCCACCTACACACGCGAGACTACCACGAAGTACATCAGATATCAGATTTGCGGAGTGTCAAGCAACAGGGTTATGTCGCACCACGGACCCCGAATGAGGGGCTCCGGTCTACTGAACCGTGGGGATTGAAAACATCTCGCCAAGGTGCGCTTATGCCACCCTGCATGCGTTCTGCGACCGTCACAGCCCATGGCTATGCGGTATGGAAAATAATATCCTTACTCGCTTCCTGACTATGGGAAACAATTAGTAGTTCATCCATAAGACATCTGGTGGTATTTTGAGCTTGTCGAGTTGCCTTTCGGCCGCATAGATCCCCTGTGAAGGTTGAACCGCTTCATCAGTCCCAGAGTCCCGCAAGGAATGCCAATCGGGTGCGCACTCCCTCGCTGTGGCTGTCTTAGATAAGCTTTGCGGCAAAGTCCGCCTCTGGGTACCCTGTATGTCATTCCAGCGCCGTGCCACTCAGTCGCTCACATGCGGTATTTCCGCCCAAGCCCCACCCTGCGAGTTGCACATACGGCAGCTTTCAGCCTTTCACCCATCAGAGCGCGATGGGTGTGTAGCAACTTCTTCTGAGAAGGGGGCTAGAAGTATTAGGAAGCAATGCCTGGCTGAGAACGACCTGGTGGTACCCATCGCGCCATGTGAGCTCGGATCGCTTTGTTGTCCCCACGAATTGTACCGGGATCAGACGAAGGAACGTCAGAGACTCCCAGTTCCCTATAATCGCTCCCAATCATCGCCGTGGCATTTTTGCATCTTTCCCGGAACGCTTTGTCCTTTTCTCGCTCGCGAGTGTGTACCTGCTCACAGATCCCCTCCCGATTAGCCTGGTCCACGCTGCCTCGTTGGGCGCCATGTCGCCGCGTTCTTCCCCAAGTCTCGTTCCCTCTAGGCGGTCCAGTAAACGTGTACACCCGGACGCATTCCATGGCACCGAGAAACGTTGCGCGCCCCGCGTAGCATCGTGTGCGATTGATTATGAACATCGCAAGTCGTTGGAGGTCCGGAATGGCCGATTCTGATAGCTCACCGAAATTCATGTCCGTCACACTCCGGGCCACATCTGCACATTTGACACATTACGCGTCGCGTGTCGTGCGTTTTGGTTCCACTGCCCTGCGCACTGCGCGGGAGAAGGGTAGTGCGACTAGTACATAAGGTGAAGGGAAAGGCGTATTGGGCCTTCAGGTCCACCCTTCCTTCCGCACGCCTTCTCATTCCTCCCTGTGATTGCCCTCACAGAACATCTCTTCTCCCATTGTATTCAGACGATCTGCGCCTCCCGATCTGTGCTCTACTATGTTCAAGAACGGTCCCGAGTACGAAGAAAGGTATCCCCCTCCCCGATGATCGCAGCCTCACATCGCAGCTTGCTCGAAGTTGTGCAGACTCTAATTTGCGTCCGCGTCCTAGGCTCTCCCGACCATTCGCCCCGCCGACCATCACCCTCAAGCAGCTCCATGAAGCCGTGCCTAAGCACCTCTTGCGAAAGGACCCTATCCGGTCCACCGGCTATGTGCTCCGGGACGTGTTCTTCTGCGTTCTCTTCTTCGCCTTCGGCGCTTCGATTGAGCGTCTCGTCACCACCTCATTTGGCGGTTTCATCCCGCTGTCAACGTCGTGGCAGATTTCACTCGCCCGCACCACGTTATGGATGATATACTGGTGGTGGCAAGGGATTGCCTTCGCTTCGTTCTTCTGTATTGGTGAGTTGCTCTCGCAAAGTGCCGGCTGGCTCAGATGCTGATAAGGGCGTTTGCCGACTAGCTCACGAAGTACGTGCAGCCACTTTGCATTGTATTTGAGTTGTTACCAGGCACGGAAGCTCGTTTCTGACGCGTTTTCGAACAGCTCGGTCATGGGACCTTGTACAAGTCTTGGTGGGCTAATAATATTCTGGGCTTCCTGCTCGATACGGTGAGTGGCTCCCCACCTGTGCGAATTTTTGTTGTCGCCGCGGTTGGAGGAATGCTAACTGATATAATCCTTAGTTCGTGCTCGCACCCTTCTTTGCGTGGAAAGTAAGCCATAATGCACACCACGTGGGTCCCACCTAGCCTTCGCGAACGTGCGATGGACTCAACATTGACCGTCACACACAGAAAGCGGTCAACTCGATCGAGCGCGATGAGAACTACGTTCCGCACCTTCGAAGTCATTACAAGCTTCCACCCAAGGAGCGCTCTAGCACCGCCGACTATGCGGAGGTCCTTGAGGAGACGCCGCTGTTCACGATGGTCAGACTGTTCGTAATGCAAGCCATGTGAGTACACCTGCCCTGGCTGCGGCTGACGGCAGCATGCTGACGGTGCCTCCAGGGGATGGTGGTTGTATCTGACGTGAGCCACCGACACATCAGCCGCTTGTATGTATATCTCATACTGCAGTAGGTTCAACATGTTGGGATCGAAGATGTATCCTAAGGGCACGAACCACTTCTCACCCTATTCCGCGCTTTTCAAGAAGGAGCAACGTGAGTTCGGTGCTACTCTCCTTACAGCGAAGGCTCAACGTCTCTGTAGGACTGGGAATCGTTATCTCAGATATCGGACTGATAGGAATGATGTACTTGCTGTACTTGTTCGCTCAGGCCTACGGCTGGACAGCGCTGATCATGTACTACGTTTTCCCATATATGGTAGGCAACCTTCTGCAGCAAAGGGGGATTGAAGCTGACTCCACTCTTCGCAGCTCTGTAATCATTGGTATGTATGTCATTTTGCCACATCGAGTCCCATCTGACCAAATTGGACACTTTTCCGTTGACATAGGATCGGTACGTACGCCTGTTGTCTATAACGTCAGTGTTCGACCTGATCCCGCTTGTGCAGTGATGATCACCTTCTTGCACCATTCCGACCCAACAATTCCGCATTATCGCAAGGAAGAATGGTCGTTCCTGAGGGGTGCGGCGTCCACGGTGGACCGCCCAACCCTCGGGTGGATAGGCCGTTTCTTTTTCCACAACGTGCGTCTGCCTAACCGCCGCTGCTGTTTCGGACAATGATTGACATGGTGGCGTACGCTCCGGACAGGTCGCGCATGACCATGTCGCTCATCACTTCTTCTCTCACGTTCCGTTCTGTAAGCTTCTCAACCCTTGATGAACCTTTCGATGGGTATTGACACCGACCCACTCAGACAATCAACCTGCGGTTACCGAGGCTATCAAGACCGTCCTCGGTGCAAACTACAACTATGACTCCACAGTAAGTCTGAACCTCACGACGCTTGCGAGGCTGTCTCACCTCATTGCATGACAGAATACGTTCTACGCTCTGTACCGATCATTCACGGAGTGCGTTTTTATCGAGGAGGAAGGTTCAATCGTATTCTACAAAAACAAATACGGCATAGCCGCCCGTGAACTTGCGGGAGACGCGGTTGCCGCCATCAAGCAGGGTGGATGGGACCAGGAGAAACAGGATGACCTATCAGAAACCGAATCAACGTAATTGGTTTTGCAAACAGTGTTTATAATATATATAGTCTGCACTCCCTCAGCAGTATCCCCTAGACATCATTATCAGCTGTATATAGTTTTATTTAGTGCGATATGATTGTTCCATTTTATCAAATTTGGTCTAACGTCGTCGTCAAATTACTCAATCGGTTAGTAACTGTT
>CCBP010000088.1:50934-98056 GCA_000765035.1 Trametes cinnabarina
ACGACGCTTGCGAGGCTGTCTCACCTCATTGCATGACAGAATACGTTCTACGCTCTGTACCGATCATTCACGGAGTGCGTTTTTTATCGAGGAGGAAGGTTCAATCGTATTCTACAAAAACAAATACGGCATAGCCGCCCGTGAACTTGCGGGAGACGCGGTTGCCGCCATCAAGCAGGGTGGATGGGACCAGGAGAAACAGGATGACCTATCAGAAACCGAATCAACGTAATTGGTTTTGCAAACAGTGTTTATAATATATATAGTCTGCACTCCCTCAGCAGTATCCCCTAGACATCATTATCAGCTGTATATAGTTTTATTTAGTGCGATATGATTGTTCCATTTTATCAAATTTGGTCTAACGTCGTCGTCAAATTGCTCAAGCGGTTAGTAAACTGTTGCCAGTTACCGCCACAAACGACACAGCCACCGAGGCCGCCGGAACGGGTGCGCCACCATGCTTCGCGAGTGCGGGGCGTTCTTGCAGGTTCTTGCTTCCCATTTCCCCGTCTTGGGACTCGCACCGGTCAGATGATACGACACTACGAGCATCGGCGCGCTCTCGTCGATGGGCATTATATATACAAAGGTGACGACATCCTCAACGTGCAAGCTCATGATGTAGCAGAACGCAGCTGATGTTCCAGTAGTCGGTGCGAGTCAAGGCTAGACTTTCGCCCGTCTCCGCTTTCAATGGCTCGGTGCGGACGCCTTGTATGTTTATCGGTGGAGGAAAAGATCACGAGCTGACCGGCGCATGGTCGAATCCACCTGGAGCGGCCCGCCTTTCACAGAAGACCTGCAAGCGTCGTCACGCGGCTGTTGCATACCTCCTTCGGTCGAGCGCGAGCATATGCTCTTTAGGTCTGCAATACGTCAGAGGATGTTCTATGTTCACAGTTGTGCCGGTTAACGATGCGTCCGTTACTCCGGTTGCACACCGGGGCTTACATTCTTCCTCGTGGGCGGGCCGCTCAGTACTATAAATCATGGCTACGGAGTACGCTCGGCAAGCTCTCTTCTCTCCCGGTCTTGAGGACGGACCTCAGCTGCAGGAATGAAGTCGTACTTTTCAATCAGCGTTTGTCTCGGGACTCTCGTAGCCCGATGTCTTGCTGTCACGGTGACCGTCAGCAAGACTGCTAGCCACAGCGTCCCGTCCACGCTATGTGCGTATATCATTCGATACATGTACCATGACTGCCCGCTCAATTCTTTGATCAGATGGCCAGATGTTTGAGGTGCGTACGTGTTTCGTTTGATGATTACTCTACGGTGATTTATCGTGCAACACGTGCAACCCGTGGTCGTGAACATAGGATATCAACGTGAGTTGACCACACATAGTACTGCCATGCGTACATTACAAGTCTGACTTCCGGTCACTTGATGGAACACAGCATGTGAGTGACAGCAACACCCTCCGCTGTCTAACTTCTCACTTCCTTTCTCGACCGGATCAAGAGCGGAGACGGAGGATTGTACGCAGAACGTGCGTCCAACTCCCTTGCATCTTCATTCCCATTGTAAAAGGCATTTTCCAGTTCTGCAAAACAGAGCATTCCAACAAGTCTCTCCCAGTGAGGATTCACTCAATATTTGTCTGTACATCCCTGACATCGGAGTCAAGATACAACCGCCGCACTGACCGCGTGGCATCCGATTAACAATGCGAAGCTTGTCGTTATCGCGGACCCGAATCCAGTCTCCAATGCCTTGCCCAACTCCCTCCAGTTCTCAGTTCCGAGTGGTGCGACTGGACAGGTTGGCTTCAGTAATGAAGGCTTCTGGGGTCAGTCCTTCCCATGCTGTCGTTCTCCTGAGGAAAAGCTGAGATCGTAACGAGTCCAGGCATCAATGTGAACTCGTCATGGACGTACAACGCCTCATTCTTCTTCCGCTTCCCAACGGCTTCCGGCTTCTCAGGCGCGTTGACCGTCGGATTGCAGACAAGCTCGGGGAAAGTGCTGGCGCAGACCTCCACGCAAGTTCACGGTTCCACTACCAAGTGGACGCAGGTCAACTTGAAGCTTCGCCCTACCGCCTCCGCTTCGGACGTCAACAACAGCTTCTTTGTTACGATTGACGGCGCGGCAGCAGCGGGTCAGACCATAAACTTTGCACTATTCTCGCTCTTCCCGCCTACATTCAAGAACAGGCCGAATGGAATGCGCATCGACATCGCCGAGGTCCGTTGATAATCCATGACAGCAATCGAAGCGATCTGCGAAACTTACTCTGGTGATGATAGACTCTGGCCGAAATGGGGCCGGCCTTCTTCCGCTTCCCAGGGGGAAACAACCTGGTATGTGCCTTCTTGTGCGCGCTTGTGTTGACAGATGCACCCTGATAAGCCATGTTCACCCGAATAGGAGGTACGAGAGTCCACAGACATGGCATCAACAGTGACAGCACAAAGTTGCCTTTCAGGGTCAAACCACGGCGACCAGATGGCAGTGGAATGCAACTGTTGGTTCTCTACTTGACCGCCCTGGGCGCGTGGGTGATTGGGGATATATCAACACGGAGTAAGCAATCGACATCCATTGAAGGGAACCCCTCCTCACTCTGACACTTGGGGCCGCGCGGCGCAAGTGGTCTGGGCCTTATGGAGTACCTCCAGTTCTTTGAGGACGTCGGCATGGAGCCAATCATGGCAGTTTGGGCGGGTGAGCACGGTCTTCACACCCGAAATTTATTCCCTTGTTGATGTGATATCTAATCGAGGTTATTCCCTCGGCGGCACTTCTCTCGCTGAGAATCAGCTAGCGCCTTACATTCAGCAAGCTAAGGATCAGGTGAGCATCTTCTCGCGACCATCGGGAGATGTCGTTCTTTCTGACGCTACTTTGTAATCCCGAAAGATCAACTTCGTTATTGGGAACCCTGCTGAGAGTGCTCCCGGTGCGTGGCACCCCTATTATATGAAGAACATACGTGAACTATAGCGGCATTGCAGCGGCTCTCCGCGCTTCCCTCGGCCACCCTGAACCCTTCCAGCTCCGCTTCGTCGAGGTTGGAAACGAGGTGGGAGCAATATCATAGGGTTGGATCCTTCAGTTACTGATAGAGCATGAACTTCTCAGGACTTCTTCGCTGCTAACACGTAAGCGATGCGTGTGTTCGGGTCCTACGCACCTCTTACCCGTATTTGTAGCTACACCTACCGATGGAATGACTTTGTATCCGCCCTGCAGGCGGAGTTCCCACAAATAAGTGAGTCGTTGTCTCTAAAGCATGTATTCTCCCAGGCTTTGATCATGTCGCCCTCCAGGGTTCATCGCTACTACGGACGCTTGGGACCCGATCTTGTCACCTGTTCCTCAATCGTACGACGTTCATGTCTATCAAACGCCGAGTGAGTGCCACGCATTTCCACGTTCTCGCGTTCATGCCCTCACACCGCTTATACGCAGCTTGGTTCTTCCAAAATGCATTCTATTATGATGATTTCCAGGTATGTCTCTGATCCCTGCACGAACCAATGGGCGTGTGCACATCACTGAGATGTTGAATCCAGCGGAATGGGACTACTTACTTCGAGGTTGGCATAATATCCTCATCATATGCGTAACTTCGCGCTACCCGCTGCTTATAGGGAGAGTATGCGGCCATTTCTACCAATGCAAATGACATATTCGGGACGCCGGCCGATGGTCGACTGACCTTCCCCACGATGCAAAGTGAGTTGCATGCTCATGAGCTTCTCTCAACGGTTCTCATATGTGTTCAATCAGGTGCTTCTGGGGAGGCTGCCTTTATGACCGGATTAGAGCGCAATAGTGACATCGTCTTCGCGGCTTCCTATGCGCCATTGCTCCAGGTGAGAATTCATTTCTCATCGATACGCTCAGTACAGTAACATCTCCGCAGCACGTTAATTCCACGCAATGGGTCAGTCTTACCGAGTCCTCTCTGGACGATCAGATGAATTTCACTGACTAGCTCCTGCTCTGCCCAGACCCCGGATTTGATCTCATTCGAGTACGATGCAACGCGCACTTTACTTCGCATGTCACATTCTGATGCAAGGCATTCAGCGCTGGATCTGTGATCAGATCGACGAGCTTCTATGCACAGAAGGTATCCAGTACGCTAGTCTTTGCTAGAAGAAATGCTGATGTGTTTTCCCAGCTTTTCTCGCTGAACCGAGGGGACCAATATCTACCGAGCACACTTCCTACTAGAGGCGATACTCTCCACTGGAGTATCACCAGGTCATCTAGCTCTGGGCAGACATTCATCAAGGTACCACTGCCACGCATATCGGAAGCGCAGCATCGATTGACTGTCTCATATAGGTGGCGAATGCTGGAAGCTCCGCCGAGAGCATTACTTTCCAGCTCAACCAATTCGGCTCGGTAGCCAGTGCCGGTACTCTGCAGCTCCTCACTGGTGCCGAGACCGCAAGTAACACCCCCGATGCGCCGGAGACCATTGTGCCCAAGACAAGCACCATCAGAACCGGCAAGTCGTTCACGTACGATGCCCCTGCGTTCAGCGTGAGCGTCATTACCGTGACGACGCACTGAGACCAAGGTGGACCACATTGGAAGAATGCGACTGCTATCCCGTCATGTCATCATTTTGATTACGGAAAAGAGTTGTGTTCCAATTAAGCCAATTGTGAGAGCAGCCAACTAAGATGTGCGCATCTACTGTAATTTTGTGAGATCTATCTCCATCGGATCTTCGTCTCCGAACTCCTCGAATGTGCGCTGGATTGCCGGCAAGTATGTGTTCAGTTTCCAAAAGTCGCCTAGGCGTAGTCGGGCGTAGTCGAATGCGAGACCGATTAGCGGTGTGTCAGCGGCCAGGCCGTGACGGCCCTGCGTGGGCGGCATGCCAGGGTAGCGCGCGGAAAAGTGTGTGAGCAGCAACCTTTGAGCGTGCATCCTGGAAGCGAGCCAACCGTGAGCACGACAAAACCAGGGAAAGTCACGCAGCGATAGGTAAGACGTACCGCTTGCCGATGTCAATCGCCTGCGCCGACGTACTGTGAGCCTTCTCGCGGGCTAGCTGCTCTTCCTCGGGGCTCATACTGGCCTCGTGAATAAGCAATGTCGCGTCACGGCCGGCCCTAACGAGGTTCTCCGTCGGCATCGTGTCCGCGGAGAATCTGCAAATGGGAGAATTGAACGATGCGTTAGTATAGTGCTCCGACTTCTATTCCACCGCTCTTGTTCCGCTCAGCGTCTGCAAGGTATGACAGTACTTACGCAACACTCCAGCCGTCCTCGTGGCGAATGACGCAGCCGTAGCAGCGGATGCGATGTACGACATCTACTGCCGTGAAGCTCTGCAAGCCGAGCGCGCGACACATGGCCTGAGCGTTCTGCCGTGCTCTAGGAGGATGAGAAAGGCAGCAGTCAGACACGTAAATTTATTCAAGTGTGGGATTCACGAAGGTCGAGGACGCACGCATCGAAGTCCATGAACGGCTCGTCCACCAACGCGCTGCGGCTGTAAGGCTTCGGACCCCGCCAGTTCAGTACGTCAGAGAGGATCAAGACCACGCCGTTCGGATCGCTCAAACCGGCATCCTCAAGCTCCTGCCGTTCAGTCAGGTACATGAGATGCGAACGAAGCCCAACGACATAGAGCGGTTCCGAGGGAGGCGGGTTCATCTGGTGGGGATAAACACGTCTGAGTTTGGAAGGAGCGTACAGGACGTTGATTATCGAGAGAAGCGAATGGCACGTACCAGAGTGCGCATGAGCAGAATCTTGGACAGACCCATGTGATGGTCGCCGTGCATATGGCTCAGGAAGATGCACTTCAGGTCCCGAAGGACCTGCCATACGCCGCCCGTCCGGGCAGGGTCGTTACCGAACGACCTTGCAAGTTGTCCCCATGTACCCTCTCCGCAATCAAGCAAAATATTGCCACGTCCGGGTATCTGGATGAGCGTACCGGAGACTATGTTTCCCATCACGGGTCCGTCAGCAATTCAGCGCACCTCGAAAGTCAAGAACTTACCGTTGCGCAGCATCGTCGGCACGGCACTCCCCGTACCAAGCGGGGTGATAATGACATCATCCCCTGGTTGGGAAGTTGGGCTCCCGCGGCCTATGCGCTCGCTGATCTGTACTTTGACAGCCGCGAAATCCTCACGGACCGATTGTGACAGCTCTGGAACCTCGCCTCTTTCGGCTAGCGCATTGAACTCGTCTTCTTTCGACCGGTCATCTTTGGTAGGAGGTCTCAGTGGGCGTACGTGAGTGATTAAATTTCGCTCCGCAAGAGTCGCCTTAGGAGGCAGTCCCGTCACAGCTGTATGGATAATGAGCGCAACAGAGCACAGTGAGATCAGCGGGTACACTTGCAGGAGAAGTCAAGCGCGGGCGCCAGGCTGTACTTGGGAACGGGGAACATATCCGCGTCAAGCTGATTCAGCTTTGCTTGTACCAGGGCGGACTTTCTAAAAACGATTCGGTCTGGCGTGTACAACCTTGAGGAAATGACGTGCTGCGTTCCCCGCTCATTGAGCGAACAGATTCAAGTCGAGACCCGATCTACTTACATGGGTCTCATCCGAAAAGCCGTTCATGAACTCTTTGTACCGTTCATCTTCCAGTACACCATCTCCGCACAGGTGGAAGACGGCGTGTACAGGATGCTCCTTCCTGCTCGCTTCCGTCTTGCTGCGGAACTGCGAGAAGAATGGTGACTCGGTGAAGGATGTCATCAACGATGGTATGTGTGCCGGCGTTGGGACGTCCAAGATGAGCACCGACTAGGGCGGAAATTAGTCACGCCAGTCATTTGCCATAGCAGGACAATTTCGTTAATCTCACCTGCGCTACCTCGCTTGGACCGACGCATTCTTCCGGCTGGACCGTTCGCTGGATCTTGCCCCCGTTACCGTCGTCGACTTCAAAGGTGATTGTCTCGCCTTTGGTCAGCTTGCCCCGGATAGGGCCTCGCGGCACGCCCAGCGCCTCCGCCTTCTTGACGTCGAATTTCCCCCTCGAGCTCGGCCCTACCAGCAGGTACGCAAGCGTCGGCAGCGCGGGCGGCGCGCTCGTATCCCCCTCCGCCAGGGGAGGCAGTCGCGAATGGCGCTTTTCCGGGCCTACAAGGTAAGGCGGTGCTGCCCTGGCGGGCTGCGACGCGCTGCCCTCAGCAGCCTCAGATGATTTCCCGGTCGTCTTCCTTGCTTGCACCTGCGCGAGCCGCGCACGCTCCTTCTCTTTTCTCGAGAGCGTAGTGTCGAGCAATTGGGGCTCTTGCAATGGGAACATGTCCTGCAGCATCAGCTTTCGCCATTCCTGCGCATCCTCACCGACGAGCGAGCGAGGTTCAAAGGGAGGAGAGCGCGCGCGTTGAGCGAGCGAGGTGGAGACGGGGGATGCGCTTTCGAGTGTGTGGTCCGTAAGGGGCGGGGTGCGGCGCTTGAAGGGGCTATCTGGGGACGCCGTGCGCCTTCGCTTCAACGGACGGTCTGCGGGCCTATCCGCGCCTTCTGCTTCCGTATCTTCTAAGGTCTCATCAAATTCCGGGGTCGGGTACACGGGTATCCCGTACACAGTCAAGTTGTCATCCTTGAACACTGGCTCCGGTGGCTTGTTACCACGTTCAAGGGCATGTACGGGTGCAGAAGGTGCTTCAACCGCGTTCACCACCATGGTTGCTCTGGTATTCACATTCAAAATCGTTGACGGGAACTATACAGCTTTGCACGTACCGATAGGTGAAACCTCGCATGGTGGCCAAATAATGCATGAGACCATACGGGCCAACGATGTCCAGCCTCGGCACCGCTGCATCCGCGCACAACATTAACACTCCTGCAAAACCAAGCTATTAGTTCCTATCTTCCATTGTCATGTGCCGCGCGGAAAACAGCCCGTTAAGCGAGCTCGCGCTACGCCATAAGACATGCGGTACTCACCTGGCACTCCACCACACCGGTGGGTCCCCGCAGCGGTCAAGAACAAGCCTTTCGATCTCCGGAAGCTGTGGTGACTCTGGAGCCAGGCGCGTCCCGTAGCCTCGCTCGCGTTGATAATATACTTCCCTGTGTCGAACGCAACGACGAGCGTTGGTTCGGTGTCGGAGGTCGCTTCAGAGAGAACGGACACATTCCAGGCGTGCATGGCGAGAGTGCTCCGACGGCGCGAAAGTTCTGGAAATGGTCGATGATCAAATGGGTACACTGAACGTGCAGGGGCGGGACGGGCTGCTAGGAAGGAGGCAAAGCGGAGGGTGCGAATGGCCCTATGACATATCCCAGCCACCTTGAAGAGAGACAACTTGAGCGACCTCGGGAAAACGACAACTTGGCCAAAGTATGGGTCTGACTGGGCAATAAAACCAAAGATGTTGTAGGATAATCAGGAGTCACCGTGGCTGAGTCCGGTGGTTGCGTTTATGAGTAGGTCTTCATACTCGGAGGGGGAGTCGGCTATAGCAAGGGACGAAATATTGACAGCAGCCGGCAAATTCCGGATCGCCCTAATAGGCAAGTCAAGTCGTTTGCTCCCATCGGCATACATCCCCCGGTTCCAGGGCTCCTGACAACATCGAGAACGGATTGGCATAATTCCCCGTCAGAATCATGTCAGTGCATTCCCTTTGTTTTTCGCTTTGACAGGTAAAGTTATCAATTCCTTCTAACACAAGCTGTCGGTGCTTGCTTGGCTGCAATACCCTGTTCTCAAACTATGCGGTGTGTTGTTTCATTCCGGCGGTATGTCATGACACGCCAGCACAGACCCCAAGCATTTGCGATGTTCACCTACGTTGCCATGACCTTCGGGAACACCCGTGCGTAGAGGTAAAGACTGTATTCGGAAAGGAGCGGGAGGCCAAATATCATCCTACCCATATAGAGCACGAACTTGTCCGCAGACGAAGATCCTAGGAGGTAGATATAGCGGCGCAGAGGGGAGGGGGTAATGTACTACCTCGACGAGGAGTAATAATATAGGTATGCAGATATCAGCGTCCGTCTCCGGAACGCGCAAGAATGTCCCTTCTGAAGATGACTGACAAGGTGTCACAGAGCTCACTGCAAGAAAGCAATGACCGCCATGAGAGCGCTCGCTACCCCTCCAACGCTGATGGCGTTGGACATAGCACCGTTGTCCTTGTTCGCACTGCCAGAGCTAGTGGGCGAAGCAGCACCAGACTGAATGGTTCCAGAAGGAACGCCGGTGCCCGAAGAGTGGACACCAGTCGCGGTGCCCGAAGCGGAGCCTGACACAGCGGAGGATGACCCCGGAGGCGCCGCGGCAGCAATCTTCGCCACGTTCGCCCACGCAGCTTTGGCGTTTGTGCTGTCGTCACCCTGCTTGTACGGGATGAACGATACGGCGCCGGTGCTGTCAAGTTGGACAAGGGCAGTGATACTGGCCGCGTACTGCGCCTTGGGGTCCTTGGTCGTAGGGCCGGCGAGGGTCTTGGTGCTGTTGTTCTCGACGTTGATCACATAGGTCATCGAGCCGTCGTCAGGGATAAAGGCGAACTCCTGCTGAACACCCTCAGACTGGAAGAAGGACGCAGTCTGGCCGTGAGTGGCGGGAACGCTGAGCCATCAGGAAGAGGGTACGATTGCGCCTGAGGCTGGAAGAACGAGACTGAAAAAATGGCTGTCAACCCGCGAATACGAGCGAATAGTATTGATGATACGAACAGTGAATCACGAAGATGTCTGCAGATCCAGCAGGAACATCAGGAACGTCGAGGAAGTGAATGTGGTTCTGCGCGAGGGCCATCACAGGTTGGTAAGAGTCGGGGTAAGGCGACTTCTCGATGTCCTGCCAGGCGAGCGCAGATGAGTTCGCGGTCTTCAGTTCGCCCATGTCGAGGAAGAAGAGCTCATTGTGCGAGAGTGCATAGAAGACATTGGTGTCGTGGTCGAGGATGGCGTTGAAGGACGAGGGGTCGAAGTTGCCAGTGGTAGTCTTCTGAGTTGACCAGGCCTTAGCGCCGGCGTCATATATGTGGACGTCGGACGGGTTGGACTTGTCCGCGTTCATGAAGTAAATGGCATTGAAGAACTGGGCGAGGTAGCATGTGGTGCTGGTGCCATCGAAGGGGCTGCAGAAGTAATTTGAGCTCACAGCGTTCGGTGAATTAATCAGAGAACGTACGGTCGTCCTGATGTTGTGATGTCGCTAGCAGAACCTGGATGGGATACAATGTTTAGTATTCCGTAGTGCACCGCGTCCTTCTCAGATCGGGAAGACTGACCGCTAGTCCACGAGTCCTGTTGGCCAGCATTCCAGTCCTTGCCATTGAGACCGAAAGCCAGGAGGTTGAAGTCGGCATCGAACGCGACGCAGGGAGACGCGACGACGGTTTTTGAGACAGTGAGGAGCAAAAGAGAGACCAGGGTGGGTGCACTGAACATGTCGGAGGACGGACTGAAGGAGAAGGGTGAGCAGAGAAGAAGAGAGACGAGTGTCAAGAACACATACACCACGGAAAGGTCGCACATCACCAGCCACGTGCTCCCGTGCTATTCTTGGCGCAGCGAAAGCCTCCCACAGCCTCCTACTCGCGTCTCTCACATCTGCAATAACTTTGAATTCTTGTTATGACCTGCTCAAGTCATCAGTGATGCTTTCTCGTGACTGTACTGGCTGATTGGCAAGTCAAACGAAGTGTACGGCGGCGTTTTCCCCCTAGAGTACCAGTACAGGAGGCTGTGAGATTACATGATTCCAGTGTCCACATTATATGAAACAAGGAGTACCTTGGACTTACCTCATGTAGCGTAAATCGTTGGTGCAACCACCGAAGGATTATCGATTAAGCCTTGAGGTACTTATTAGCGCACTCTGTACTTCGTATCATTGACTCGCATGTTAGATTTGCTTCAAAGGATACTCGGGAGCGCTCGCAGCCTGTATTCACCCTGACACTGCTCTGCATAGGACTGTTCGTCAATATCCCGGCTGGCCGATCGATCAATATTTGGTCGACGCAACTTGGCGGGCCAGGGCTTTGGCTGGTATGTACAACTGAGCATGGTCAATGATATCGATCAACGGTCGCCAGTATCGTCAGCCCCAAGTTCTAATACACATACATATGAATACAGGAGATGCCTTTCGTCGACCTGCCATCGCCCATCTTCGCTCTCTGTCTACTGCTGTTCTCCACGCTCTGTTGGTCGCGTCTACTGTTCAGTCTGTGTTTCTGTCTTCTCCCCCACATATCATCTTGCTATCGGTGCTGTGATTATGGTCACTCGGAAATCTGACAGCCGCCTGTTGCAAGGAACTCTGCGCCTTCCTGCTCGCTTCTCGCGCCGCTTGCACCGGCTCACCTCCAAATCCATTCAAATTTCTACTCCAGGTGTGCATGGCACCTACGATGCGTCCATCGACCATGCCTCCCTGGTCCCGGTCGTCTCGAGCTATTCAAGGAATCCTTTTGAGGTCGTAACCGGAGAGTGCAAGCCAAGCACCCTCACAGCGTCTCTGTTACCCCTCTCCTTTGCGCAGCGACGTAAAGATATACGGGAACGTCGAGAGGGCTTCGAGATGGATGAGGACCCCATGCCTTTCGCTGTTCGCTGTCAAGCACTCCTGCCTCTCGATATTGCATTCTCGAGGGACGATATCCGTAGACGCCACGAAGGCTTCGAAGCTGCCCCTTCCATCCCCGCTCAATCTCTATCTCCGCGAGGTGAAGCCTCCGACCGCACGGAGTGCTCTGCGAGTGCAAGTCCCGCTTCTTCATCTTCGGTCTACTCTTCCCGTTCAAGTATCCGGAGCTGCGGTTCAACGCCTTCCATGCTCCACACTCGATGCTGCGCTCGCCCTGGCATGTCCAACGGTGCCGAAGGCCTGGTTCCCTTCTGCGACTCCCGCTTTCTGCAGGACTGCGTCACCGCCCGTTCTGAAAGCGGAGTCTACTCCGGTTGCTACGGCGGGTCTTGCGAAAGGAGTCCGAATTCTATCTCCAGCTCGTTCGACGAAGAAAGCTTCATCCGGATGGCGGAGGCCTCCCTCGGCTGGTGACTGTGTTGGGCTCGCTCGGTTTTGCCACTCTCGTCATATAAACTGTTATCCGTCTTCTCGAATTTTACTGGTCATCCTGTCATCGCCACTCGCAACCGCAGTGGAATGCCATCGTTCCGACACGTTCGATCCTTCTTGCCCCTGTGTGAAGCTCTAGACTTGGCACTCGATCCGCAGCCTCAGGGTAGCCACTCTGCCACAGATGCTGACACAGGAATCGACTGTGTGCCACGCTACGCTGGGCGATTGCCCTTTCGTACTGTCGCACATCGGCTGCAGCATCATCATGTCAGCCATGTACGACGTCATGTCATCCCGGGCCTCACCGCAGTCCGATTTGCAAGGCCGCATAACAGTCCTGCCGATTGCCCTCCCTTGCACCAGATTTCAAATTGGCCTAATGTAATAAAGCCCACCCCTGCCTCATTCAGCAAGAGCCGACGGGAATGACAGGACCTCCCGTCGCGCCTCGCTGAATGGGGTCGATGCTTCTTTCTTCCGCGCGCATGCTGGGCAGCGCATCTGGATGGGCCGCCTTTTGTATGCCTTCTGTGGGATCGCCCAGCTGGGGGCCTAGCAAGGCTCGGGATAACAAGTAAATCGTACAACTTTGTCGCTCAATCTCTTGCTAACCTCCTGATCTTACGACCTCATACCCACCCTCCGCAATGTACCACAGCTCTCACATCCCTGACCTTGTAGGTCACTCTATCGACGGTGGTCGCCTTAAGCTCGTCGACACCCTTGGGTCGGGCTCAAACGGCGTAATATTTCTCGCCGAAGATGTCCAGTCCGGTCCCATTCCTACCCAATATGCAGTCAAGTGCGTCGTGCGAGCCGCCAAGAGCACACGTCGTTACACTCTGCAAAGGCAAGAGATCCATTTCCACCGCCAGCTCTCCTACCACCCCAACGTCGTCACTCTCCACAAGGTCATCGAGGAGAAGTACTACGTGTTCCTCGTCTTGGACTACTGTTCAGGCGGGGATCTGTTCAACTTCCTCCAACATCGTCGAGACTACCGTGGCGACGACGCGTTCGTCAAGCTGCTGTTCCTCCAGATCCTAGACGCCCTGGCGGCATGTCATGCGGCGGGGATCTACCATCGCGACCTCAAGCCCGAAAACATTCTCATCAGTGAGGATGCACAGCACATATACCTTACGGACTTCGGGCTGGCGACTCCGAACCTTGAAAGCAAGACGTTCGGCGCTGGAAGCTCGCTCTACATGAGTCCCGGTATGTCGTTATCACCACGCTGTCTGGGTTGGCTCACTTATAAGGACGTCTGTAGAGTGCATTGGTGTCCACCCATCACGTCCCGCATACAGCCCTCGAGCGAACGACGTCTGGGCTCTCGGTGTCATCTTTACGTCCATTATATCTGGGCATAACCCATGGAACCAGGCATGCTTGACGGACGCTTGTTACCGCGCGTACTTGCGGAACGATCGCTTCCTGATCGACATGCTGCCCATCTCGCCCTCCGCGAACCTCCTCCTTCAGCACATCTTCCGGCACGAGTCCATACGCCGCATCACTCTCACCCAGATCCGGGACGTCGTGGAGGCGATGGACTCGTTCTTCATGCGACCAGACGTCATCGCCAGTGGTGGAGAGTACCTTCGCTCTTCGGCCGCGACGTACTTTGAAGGCTCACCATTCGCTGCGCACTTCCTCCCTGCCTCGCCCTCGGCATCCCTCGTGCTCATGGAGGAGGGAAACGCGCTTGTGAACGGACACCCCGCGGGAATAAACGGGACGGACACGCCCTCCTCGGAAGAGAGCGACACGACCACTCCTCATACGCCTCAACCGAGTGTGCAGCAGCCGCAGCTGGACGTGGTGGACCTGACCGACGCGCCCTCCATCGTGCAGTCTATGGATCTACCTGCTGCGGGGTCGCTGAAGCGACGTAGGTCGATGTCACCGGGAAGCTTACTGCGGAAATTCGTCGACAGGTTCTTCACAGATTAGCGTCGTCTATGTAGTAGCAACCTTCTGTCAAGGGTCCACGCCATTTTTTTATCATTTCCATCCTGTACCATCATGATCGTTTTGGCAGTGTCATCGGTACATGTATCCAGCGCAACAACCTACTTCGTTTGCCTCTTTAATCGTCATATTAATCATATCGAAACAAGTGGAGCAAACTCTGAGCCCGAGCATCGCAAGCTAGTCGGTATCGAAATATACGACACACTGATCTATCAGGCATGCCTGCTATGCTGTAGTATCTACATATGGGACCCCGCCCGTCTGAGTTCAAATTTCCAAGTGTGTTGGATGCCCGTAGCACCGAGAGACAAGTAGCAGAAGCACTCGCAGCGCGGTCCACGTTGTTCATGCGCCGACCCACCAGCTTTCTCTGACATCGAGAACTGATGCTCTGTGACAAGAATTCAAGTTACGACCGAGGTAGCACATCCGACATAGCATGCCTCTATCCGGAAGCATGGATATGCCTCCAGACGGCTACCGAGTTGTACTACAGGTCCACAGTCGAACGGTTCTAGGCGACGGCTCTCGGATAAAGGGCGTATGAATGCCGATGGGGATGTTCAATCCTTTGAGAACTCCTACCAATGTGTGGGTCACTCCGGCGGAATTCTTGCAGCGCGTCAGTCATTCCGAGCGTAGAACGGCTAGATCTGACACTCGCTGTTGCAACAGAATGGACTCATGGATCACAATATCCGCACTCGCAAAACATATAATGAGGCACTTTGCCCACCACATCGCCATCGAGTTCAATTCGTCTTGCAGGTCAAGTCAAGCCTCCACACCTCTCGTCCCATCCCCATCACCACACCCATCCACCTCGCTATCCGTTCGCTGTCATGGACGACGATTGCGCACCATGGGCTTCCGACCTCCTCAACAGTACCATCAATGAGGGCCAACTCCGCCTTGTCGAAATCCTGGGCGAAGGCGCTTACGGCGTCGTTTTTCGGGCGATCGACGAGACCTCCCCCACGTCCTCTGCGTGCCCGGAGCCAAGGCAGTTCGCCGTCAAGATCATGGAGAGGGCCGACTCTCGTACCCGCCGCTGGCGTTACCAGCAGCGAGAGGTCGCAGCCCATCTCACTGTCGCGGACCATCCGAACATCGTCTCTGTTCACGACGTCTTCGAGTGCGAGTTCTTCATCTATATCGTCCTCGAGTACTGCGTCGGGGGCGACCTGTTCAACCCCATGCTCGAAAATCGGGTATATTGCCGCAATGATGCGCTCGTCAAGAGCGTGTTCGTCCAGCTCTTGGACGCTGTGCAATACTGCCACAACCATGGGATTTACCATCGCGACTTGAAACCGGACAATATCCTCACCAACGAGGACGGATCGGAGATCAAACTCGCGGACTTCGGTCTGTCCACCATAGCGAAGTTTAGCGACGCCTTCGGCTGTGGTAGTCAGAACTATATGAGCCCTGGTCAGTGATGCTTTCCACTCGCTCGATCGTGAGGTGAAACTCACATACAGTTTCAGAGTGCATCGGCGAGGACTACGACTTCCACCCGTATTCGACGGAAGCCAGTGACATCTGGTCTCTCGGTGTGATCCTCACCAACCTCATCGCTGGTCGCAATCCTTGGGACTATGCCTCTATCAACGACAGGAGCTTTATGCGCTACTTGGCCAATCCGGGCTACTTGCGAGAAATTCTTCCCATCTCGCAGGAGGCATCAAATGTCCTGCAAGCGGTCTTCACTACAGATCCGGGTCTGCGCATCACTCTCAACGCACTGCGGGAGCGCGTTCTTGCTGTGGACACCTTCTTCATGACCGAGGAAGAGATCGAGCGCGGGAGCACGTACGTCAAGATTGCAGCTGCAACGTACGCTCCTCGTGGGACAGACGGCGAGCTTGTCAAGCAGCTGTCTATTGTCACAGACAGCGAGGCATTTGAACTCCTTCAGCAGAGCTCTTCAATCACAGAGAGCCGCATACCGGAGGAAGCCAAGTTTGTCATATGCGCGTCCTCGGGAGTCTCCAGCGACGCTTCCTCAAGCACCGAAGAGAGCAATGGTCCAGTCACGCCGGAAACGCATGCCCAAGATTCCGTCAAGCTGCAGCAAGTACCGGAGCTCGGCGAAAATGAGAAGATTGGCACCCTGGTGATGCCTGTCATTCGCAAAGGTCGTACATTGCCTGCATATTACGACGAGATACCTCCTCCTATCGCGCCGATGGTCTTGTAACCTGTGAATGTAATTCAATTCATGCCTCACGATTCATGCTGCACCCTGCTGTTTCGTCACGTTATCAGAACGTGGGCATCACTTCTAGAGGCGGCGTATGCAGGGAAATTCTTCTGCTGGCAGCAAAACATGGCGCGAATGGAATAACTTATGCTACAATCCTGTGTACGAGCCTTCAGTGATGTCCATGCATACACTCATAAACGCAAGCACGCACCGAATCACTCACACTCACTACGCTTCTTGCCAGTGCAAACACATCATGAGGTCTCAATGAGCTTCCTAGCCTCCGCTGCGCGCTGCTTGAACTCCTCGATCCTCCTCTCCGCGTCCGCCTTGAACTGAGCATACTGCACTTCCATCTCCCGTCTAATATACTGCTCCAAAGTCATGTTGGCTTCTTCTTCTGTCAAACTCGTGAGCCTCTCCAACGGAACCCGAGCAAGCACAGGATGGTATGTCCGCGGGGAGGCCGACGCGGTTACCGCCGGCGCGGATACATCCACGTCGTCATTCGCACCTTCCACTTCATCGTCATGAGGACGAGCGGGAGAGACTGGGGCTGAGCGGTGAATTGCTGACATGGGCGTGCCGGGAACCTCCGACTTCACGACGACGCGCGGAGGAGTGGGCGAACGAGCAACCGTGACCTGTACAGGTTCCGTCGGCGGAGCATCATGCATAGGAATATCCTCTCCATCCCCCTGGTGATGATGCCTCGCTTTGAGCGGTATAGCGACCTCGACCTGCAGTTTCTTCCCAGCCTTGATATCGGCTTTCTTGGCAACACCCGCCGATGCGGCCCTTCCAGTCGACTTGGGCTTTATCTGAGCGTCGTCTTCCGCGTCCGAGTCGATCTCGATCACCTTGAGCGGGTCTTGGCTGACAAGCTTCTGACTCGACGCCCTCCCAAGGGGACGAGTGGACGAAGCGCGAGATGTCGATGCTGAGCTTCCGTGCGCATGGCCATGCAGCGCAGGACTGGGTCGCTTGGCCTGACCATCGTCGCCTATCCGCTCAGAGGCAGTCGGTCGCGAAGCAGTTTTATTACCGTCGCGGCTTGCTGCCCGCGATTCCTCCATTGGAGGACGCAGGGCCCGGTCTCCGTCGACTTGCATGCGATCAGGGTCGGCCGGAGGCTCTGCTGTGGCATATCCCGCATCGTCTGAGAGTGATGGGGTACGTTTCGATGCGGCTCTCGGCCCATGTGGGGATGGACTGCCGCCTTTAGGATGTGAGCCACGGACGGGGGCGTTGTAATGGAGGGAAGGCGAGTGGTCGGGTTGCATGCGCACATCCTGTTCATTATCGGCTTCGGGACGCGGAACAGCGGAGCCCATGTGCTTCGATTTCGGTGGCACGGGGGGAGGATCACCTGCGTCTTCGTCGTCTACAATTGCTGGGCTGGCCTTTTGTTTCCCTTTTCTCTTCGGCGCAGGGGCAGGGGGGATCGCTTCGACATTTTCCTCTTGCTTCACTTTCGTTTTGGAGCTCGATTTGGTCCGCGTATGAGTGTGTTTAGAGCTAGAAGGAGCTACGCCCTCGGTTTCTGAGTCTAGAATGGCCTTAGAACGCGTGCGGGTGTGAGCCTTCTTGGGCGCCGCTGCAGGGGGTGGCGCCTCGACCTCCGATTCCACATCAACTTGGGACACTTGGGGAGCAGCTGCCTTCGACTTTCCAGACGGCCCTGACTTAGAGGCAGTTGCGTTCTTAGGCGGCCGACCTCGCTTCCGCTTCTCCTTAGCGGGCACCTCTTCCTCTTGCGAGTTCTCCTGCATCTTCAGGTCGTCCTCGGGTTGTGCGGAGCGTATGGGTTCTTCGTCCTCCTCTTCGGCGATCGCGGAGACACGTGATTTAGACCGCGTCGCGGCTTTCCGCTTCGGCTTAGACGCACGACTACCAGTCTCGCTCTCGCTTCCGACATCGGTCTCCTCAAGTTCGGAGCTCGCAGTAAACCTACTCTCTGAAGTCTTGCCGCCAGTGCCTCGGGTGGAACGACGTGACCCAGGAGTCTTCGCTGGAGCAGAGGATGCACGAGAAGACCTTGACTTGCTTGCGCGCCCACTAGATGCCCTAGAGGGAGCCGTTCCTGAAGAGGGTACAGCTGCAAGTTCGTCACCCGACTCGTCCATCGCCTCAGCGTCCGTATCCCTGTTTGTCTGCGAGGCGGAACGAGAGACCTTCGATGCGCTTCTGGATGTAGGGCGCTTGGTGGTGGATTTGCTCAGCGACTGCTCGGCATACGCCTTAAGAAAAGCGCAAGGCGTTTTGTTCTTCTTGTCCCGTTTCAGGTGCTCCTGGCTGTCGACTTCTGTAAGTGGGAGGCAGAGTGCTCGTAAATCATATACTGACTAAGGGTCATCATCCGCGTCCCATCCGCTTAGCGATAGATTGCAATAGAGGCAAATGACGGTATCATCGCCCGGCTCTGCTGCGCTCCAAACAAAACCCGCTTTCGCGAGCTGCGCCTAATGAGATAAGGATGGCACGTTCAAAATGTGGGACTCACTGCTCTAGAATTTGCACCGTGTCCATTGATACCATCGTGAGGCCATTCGGCCAAGCTGAATGTGTCCAGTCGAGCCTTTTCCATCGCTTTACTTGTGGGATGACGCGCAGGATCCGAGAAGTCATATCTAGTTAGCAGTCCTGTGAGCTATTTGGCGCAGTGACAGTAGGTAAAACGCGTACCTTCCGTTGCCCCGAGGCTTCTGACACCTCAAGGCCGCCCACGCGCAAACGCTCCCGCATTTAGCATAGTGGATCTCAAAGGGGTCATCCTCGGGCTCCCAGCTGCCCAGACTCTTCTTGCACATAAAACAAGTGACGTTGTCGGGGTCTTCAGGACCTGGGGTATAGTAGAAACCTGCCTCGGCGAGGCTGTTTGGAGTGGCTTTCCATGTCGGAGGATGGGGCCACCGTGATGCTTGTTTACTTGACGATGCCTTTGTACGCTTGGATTTCGAGAAAGACGAGAATGAGTCTAGACGAGCTTGAAAGTACTCCATATCGGCGGCGTTACAGAGGTGAAGAGGAGGGGGAAGACGGAGAGAACCACGTTCGACGTCGAGGCGCCCGTTCAGCTCGGAGTCGCGGCTGTGACGAATGGTGATCACACTTGAGCATGATGTGACAGTCTGTGACAGACCGCGACACTACCGCGACTGCAGTAATTTACTAAACATGAGTTCGGTCGCGATCGCCGGACTCAGCTGGAATCGGAGACCCTGCAATCGTTCAGCCACCGTCCTCTTCCGCCGTCCATACGTTGTCCTAGTTCTGTTCTTCTGCTTCATCTTAGTCTTGACCCTGCTCACATCTTGGAGCTTAGGATTCAGGCTCTATACTCATGCAGAGAACCTACAGTCGCAAGAGGCACCAACGCCGCTCCTACCCAACGGAGAGTGTCGCGGCAAGCTCAGACTCGGACGGACCGTCCTCGACACCTACTCAGATTGGACCTCGCAAACGGCAAAAAGTCGAGGTAGAGGTTGTGATTAGGTCCCCTACAAGGAACGCGCAATCTCCGAGCTCAAGCAAGCAATCTCGCAATAGCAATGGTGCGTTCAATCGCTCTCGCGCCACAAACTGTGGGTCTCATGGCCGTAGCAGAAGAGGGCACGCACGCACCGCCTGCCTCCCACCTATCTAAATCTCTCACACGCTCGCTCACGTCTGCTGCTGAGTCTGCCGAAAGACCGTCCACTCCGCCGCGAAGGCCTCTTGCCCGTTCTGTAAACATCACTGAAGGCAGCCCGCGTTCCATGGCGCGCAAAAGTGCAAAAGACCTCTCGAACTTGTTCTCCTTCGCAAGTGAAACTGCAGATGCTGGGCCGTCATCTATACCTGCTAAAGCTCAAGGTGGAATCGCCAGACGAATGCTCGCCCGTTCTCGAACCGAGACTACCGTCATCAGTATCAGCAGTACTAGTGACCAAGGGTCTGCCGGCGCGTCCTCAGTACACGCTACACCGTCCAAATTACGCGGCTTCCGTTCCGACAGTATCATTGCGTCTCCGTCTAGAAGACAATCTACTCCTTCGCCTTCGAAAGCGCAGCCACAGGATAATGTCTCCTCCCCGCCCATACTGCCAACGCCTGTGAATGCGAATGCTAACGTGAGGACGTACGCCGGCACATCGCGTTCGTTCCTGGTGGCTCTGCCTCAGTCGCAAGCGGGTACACTCGGTCTGGACACGCATGCGCATAGCTTGGTTGACGACACTGGACCCACATTTGGAGCGTCTCAGGAAGATGATTTCGATATGCGGGAGTCGTACAAGGAGCTGCGCGAGCGTTGGGGTGTGGACGCATCCGAAGATGACCCGCGTCCTGTCTCTTCTGTGTCTGCGTCTCCATCACCTAAGGGCAAAGGCAAGAAGAGGAAGGGGATGCCAGATGATACACCTGTGAAAGTCTTCGCGTACGGGATGACCAATGACCTCAAGAGCATAACGGAACTCAGGAGCAAGGGAGAAAGTCGAAGGTTCCTTGACGAGGTGGGGTATCTTTTCGAAGGGCTTGATGCCAAAGGCGCTCTTGGAGTGCGCAGGGGCAGGTACGTCTCTGCTGATTCCAGCCAGGGTGAGCGTGATCGTACTGACGAGTGATTGTAGTGCTTTGGAAATCGTTACCAAGATGTGTGACGTTGACTTTGCACGTAGAGCGAAGACGACAGACTTTCTCGGTCGCGCTTGGGAGGTCTTGCGAGGAGCCGGTGCAGGAGATGGCGACAAGGTTCGTGCCCCCTGATTATGCAAATGTGATAACACAGAGCTTACTTGTCATAGGTGCTGGATACCACTCTAGCCTTTTACGCTGCCCTCGTTGCACGAGATCCCACTGATCTGTTGGATCTCGCCGCGAAGTCCGATTTCACCTTCACGCTTCATCGCATGTTGGCTTGTCTGGAGCGTTCGAATGACCCTCTGTGGTTGTTGTCAATGAAAGCCGACAATGCCGAACTTAAGGCGGCGGGGATAACTAAGGCAGAGACTACTCTGGTATGCGCATTGTCGACGCCTCCAATCTAGCTTGATTCACTTAGAGGCAGTTAAGCAATCTTCACCGGCTAGTTCGAAAGAAATCCGGGCTCTTCGATGAGAGCGATACCGTGCGTCAACACTAACGCCTTATGTATGCGTTCATACTTAGTTCCCGCAGATTTCCAGCCGTCTTCTGATGTCCCAAGCGCTTGTGTCTGTTCTCCCGTCGACTCATAGGTTTCCTCAACTCGGCGCTCTACTTCGTACTTTGCTATCGGAACTCACTCTGCTGCCATCGCGCGTAGACGCTTACGTTTCCGGCCTGTCGCTCTTCCCTCCGCCAGGTCCTCTATCACACGCCGATACCCCTTCTTTGCTTCATCTAGACAACTGTCTCCGACTGTTTGACTCGTGCTTACTGGGATCTTGGTCTGTCTCTGCGGAAGAGGTGGAAACTCTTTCAGTCAAGGTCGAAGAGCTCCGTCAACGGCATCTTGTGGAGGGGCTGTTAGCCCTCTGTGTCAGCTGTGCAATCATCCAAATGGACGGAGAGCTCGAAGGTCATCGGGCTGTCGGTATGTAATGCATCGCTCAACACCTAATCATCATGCTCATAATCGATTCAGCCGGGAAGTGCATGGAGTCCGCGCTCCGTGTGCTCATCAATTTAACACACGACGACCCCGAGTGGTGTCAGGCTATCCTGGACCAAGGTTCATCAATGGCTGCCGTCATGCAACTGGTCATCATGGCGCATCGACAACGTCAAGTACTGCAAAAGCAGGTCAACGCGGATGAGGGTGACGATGCCGATGCCGATACCGCAGCACGATGGCTCGATCGCATGTGTCTTGCGCTTGGGTTGCTGACCAACCTTGTACAAGCCTTGCCGGACGCCAAATTGGCCATTACTGAAATCCGTAAGCTTTGTACTTCTTATGTCCTCAACTTTGCCTGAATGATGCCATGTAGTCATTGATTTCGACTGTCCCCACAAGCGCGGTTGCGTGCTTGGCTGTCATTGTCCTGGTCGCACGAGCGCCCTCACCTGCCTTGTGCAGGTGTATGCAGAGCACGCCTCATCGTCAAGCGAACTCGATATCGTCGTGCGTGGACATATGGCGATCCTCCTCGGCCTCCTCATGGAGCACGCACCCGACAATCAACAAATCCTGCTTGAGGTTCTTCCCGGAACATCCCGTCGCGAGAAACTAAGCACCCTCCTCCAACACGCACAGGAATTCACGCTATTCTACGTTGCGTTGACTCGGAAGATGGCACAGGCAAGACATAGGAGCCAGATGGCGGAGGAAACCCCCTCTGAGGCACACGAGGATACTCATCCCTCAGCCGCGTCAATGCGTCGAGACTCCAAGGGGGAGGCGGTTGCCAAGGGCGTCGTAATATTCCTATCGAAGTTGAAAGACCGGAGCTCCTGATGGGGTCATGCTATGACTATGTAATAGGTTGCTGTAGCGCCGCATAGTGAGTCTGTTCGTTTGGAAGAGATTCGTTGTATGGAGCTCGTAGGGCGAGCCGCGGCGCTGTACGATGTGCCGCAGTAGTACAAGACTGAACGCCAGCTTGAAGTTGCTGCGGCACGAGCCGCACGACAACCAACCGCGTTCCTCACATAAGCATTGTTCATGTGACCGCGTCGCGACGCGTTCAGCGCTCAGGAGGTTGAGGTGCGCACGGCAATTCGCGGAATCAACCCCAACCCTTCACGTTTCCGTCACAAGCAACGGTGTGTTTCGTTCTCTTTCTCGTCCTGCCTCTTCATCCTCGTCTTTCTTCTTTCCCGGCGACCACGACCACGACGACCACGACGCCCGACACGATGGCCAAACAACCCATGATACCCGCCTCCGCCCCGAATTCTCCTCTCGTTCATCGGAACAAGCAAAATCACAACCCCTCCACGCCGCAACGGCCTCTTCATCACTCTGTCACCGTGCGGCACTATACCTCCCCTTTCACCCCTGGGACCTCGCTTTCGACGCCTTACACGCCGCCCAGTCTCCGATCTTTCTCTTCAACCGCTTCCAGCCTTGCGACACCAGCGTCCGCAGCACCCGCTCCTCGTCGGCGCGGACTTAGTCTCTCGCTCTCGTCTCCCGTGGTACCTACCCAAAACTACCAAAACCGCAGCCTCGCCGACATTGCGCAGAACTGGCGCACAAGAGCGAATGAAAATGGCATCAAGGTATCTCCCAATGATGTATCCAAGTATCAAAGTGAGTGTATGCGCGTTACCCAGGCTACGACGGGTTTGGACCTTTTGCGCGTGAGGAACTGATTTCAATCTCCTCTAGTCGATGACAACAGCATGTGTGATTTCAGTGCATCTTCTGTAGATGAATGTATGCATTGTACCCTGGTCGTATGGTCGTTGCTCACCACATATACAGCGCTACTTCCAGCCCCGTTTTTGTCCAATCAACGGCGCGCCCGAGCTTTGTCTCAAGCTTACGCACCGCTCATTCCGGTTGCTGAGAACTCTCTTGCAACACCTAACCGTTCTGTTCAATCTGCCGGCATCATGAACACACCACCTCCACAACCGGAGTATCGGCTCCGTGGCAGCGTGACCGACCCTGCGCATATGCGTCGTCGGCCCGTCTTTGAGCAGGTTCGCTTCGGAAATGATCATATGCATTGCTCCCACACTCACCTTGTTTTGCAGACGTCGGAGCTGTACGACATAGACGAAGACGACTACGCAGCCTACTCTCAGGTCTTTGCTCCGCCCGCCCACTCCCAGACCCTTCCTCTTGCATTTCATGACCCGTTCAACACTTCCAATCTCTCTGTCTGTGCCATCGCAAATATGTCTGAACCAGTACAGCTGTACGAAACCCCTCAGTACTTCCCTCCTCCTCGTCAAGCGTCTGCTGCACCGCCTACCTGTTCAGTGTGCGGTCTGGCTAAAGGATCTCTGGCTATACTCAAGCCTTGCTCGCATCCTCTTTGTTCCGCCTGTCTCACGAGCGCGCTCAATATTGTGGGCGAGAAGGATATGGAATGTGCGATGTGCCACACGAAGGTCGATGACTTCACACTGTCCAAGGCGTCACTCGATGTAGGCGCGGCGGGCAGTTCGGAGTCAAAGTTGCAACGCATAATCGAAGAATACAGTGAAATTGAAGATTTCGACAGTGGGATCGGTCTTCTTCCCAGTGCATTCAGTGGCAGACAATGCGACGAATTTGGTCTTTTCGAGGACGACGAGGTGTTCATGGAGCGCGCCCAAGGTGCTTCGACGCCGGTTAGCGCCGGTCGGATGCCCACCCGCAATAAGAACACCACGAACGAACGTGTCGTCCTGCGCATTGACAATGTCCCATGGGTATGTTCGCAGCTGTATATGTTCAGAACATGGTCTATAACCTTTGTACGTCTATTGCAGGATATCACCCCGCCGGCCATCGCGAAATGGCTCAAATATCCGGTGGAACGCGTTCACGTGTTGCTCGATCGCAAGGGCAAGACCCTAAGCCACGCATTCGTGGAGATGGTCGATGAAGATGCCGCGAAGGCCGCTCTGCGCTCTTCCCAGAATTCTGTTCTCGGCAAAGGCAAAAGGGCGCGCGGGGTAACCGTCACTAGGAGCAGTCAAGCTGAGCTCATGCGCGCGGTAAGACCCGTTCTACAATCATCGGGATGATCTGTTCTGATGCTCTCTTGCAGCTGTTCCCTTCATGGCAAGGAACTTTCGAAGGGTCGCGGCCTTCCCTTGCAGGTCTGAGCAATGAATGTGTCATTGCGACGCTTCAGCGCGGCCTGCTGTCGGAGGCCGAGCTGAACTCACTTCTGCACCTCATCAAATCACCGGATGTACGTAGTCCTATATGTCTCAATCGTTCGCCACGCTAATCCTGCTATAGAGCCACTTCCTGAAGGTCCCCTCGTTACCTTTCTACTCTCTGATCAGTATCTTGTCCAAGTTCCCCGCGGACGATAATAGTCGGGTGTATTGGTCTGAAAATCTACGAGATTCCCTATACAGTGAGTGAACACCACGTGCACTATGTGGCCAGCTCATACTGACCTGTTTCTAGACATTACACACAGTAAGTCTGTCGATAATTCGGGCCGCGGGAAAGTTGGCTAATATCATCGCAGCCGCGGTCCAGGTTTTGATGACCCGGATTGAAGAGAACCCTCTGTCGGACTGGGCTACTTTGGCAACCCAGATCGTCCGCGCAGCGCTTGACTGCCAAGGTGCGGCTGGAGCATTCTCCTCATTCGACACGCGCTGATGGATTTCGACGCAGCGTTTACATCTGAGCAAATGAGCAAACTATCCGACATCCTTGAGGCCGCCCTCCCTCGCTCTACGTCTTCGCCTCCTCCGAGTCGTTCTCCAAGATCCAGGAGCTCTGCATCCAGCAGTCGTCAGTCTAGCTACGGCAGCCGTCCCGTTCATTCACCAGCCAGTTGCCGAGATGACGCTGTAGGTGATCTCGCAAAGGAGTTCGGCGTCGATCCTCTGGTTGTCGAGGCGCTGGCCCATCGGCTTGCTGGGATCCATCAGTGATGAAACATACAGGCCACCTTCACTCTCTTCAAGCATGTTACGGCAACCTCTCTACTTCCACGGACCCGCTCTCGCATTCTGCGTCCATAATGACCTTCACGATGAATGGTTTAGCCCGGACTTCAACGTCAACCATTCCCCACGCTTTTCCTCCCGGACGTCGCTATGTTGATCGTAACGCGCATTCTAAGATCGTACAAAAATTCGTCGTTTCGTTATCCGCTATGTGTCGCATGTCGTATCCTCGGTGTTCTGCCTGTTATCGTGTTTTGTCATTCGCATTGTTGAGCTCGTCACAAGCTGAATAAGACCAATATGTGTATGTATCCCCCTCCATTGTATCCATGCAATCTTTCGCAGTAAGTCACGTTCGCTGGTAAGATATCAGCTGACGACTGGCTACCCAGTCGCGGGGTTTCGTGAGGTGAGCAACAAGCCTGAGCACTTTTCCGCGGACTCGCATCGTCACGCACGGTCGTGGAACGTGACTGTATCTGTACGTAGCAATCATTGATAACTGAAAGAGAAGGTGGGTGTGCTGATCTCCTGACGCCCCCGCACATGCGCTAATTCGGGCCTGTTCATATAGATGCCGCGCGGTCATTCACACCCATGATCGGGTCGTGTCCTTCCAGGTTGGTGCGGATACGCAATGCGGAGATCCGCGTCGCGACTTACAGGCGTATGTTTGTGCCCTCTCGCACCGACGCAATGGAGACGAGCTCATGGTTCAGTGATTCCCAAGACGCGTCCCTTAGACTCCAGTGACTCCGGTATATATAGCGACCCACTCGAACGCAAGCTGGCCACCTAAACTCTAGAGCGGTCGCAAGATGTCTCTCAAAGCCCTGCACGCTGGATTGCTCTTCGCGGCCGCCCTCGTTGCCGGTCGTGTGGATTCAAGCGTCGTCTTCGACGTCAGTTGACTAGATGCCCTCTGTGCCACGGCGCTCACGTCACTAATGTCGGTTTTATACCTTAGTTCCCGGAGTACCCTCCTCCGTTGACTCCACCACCTAATCAAACAATAGCCGATTCGGTCGCTACGCTGCCGACCCATCAGACTGGAGGCGATCCTGCTCTGGAGAGGGCACTGATTCACTTCGATACTGGCAAGTTCGGCCCTCCGGTCCAACTCGTGCATGCTTACTTTAACTTCTGGCCTACTGTGAGTCTATGGGTCTTGCCCACTCTGTGGAATGTAGCAAGTTGTGTTTATCAAGTATAGGGAGTGGCAGTCAGCAGTGACGGCAGAATCTTCACTTCCTTCCCTCGTGGTAACGAAACGTTCACCCTCGCAGAAGCGAAAACCTCGACAACTGAGGTGCCCTTCCCGGAGTACTTATCTCGAATTTCCTTTCCTCTTTCCTGGTCCCTCCTGACAGCACTTCCAGCCAGGATACCAACACACCTCCCATGTTTATGAATACGTCAAGCCCTGGATTCAGTATCGCGACCGATAAATTCATCTTGGTGCAGTCAGTAATCGTGGATGGCAAAGATCGCATCTGGGCACTCGACGTCGGGCGTCCTCGCGTCAATGGGTCCACCCTCCCGGCCGTCCCGGGGGGCCCCAAGCTCATCGGGTTCCATCTGAACGGAACCAGATTCGCTACGATCACGTTCCCTGCATCAGTGGTATTTGCGGATTCCTCGCTAAACGACGTGAGGATCGATCTACGTGGAGACGGCTTCGCATACCTCCCCGACAGCTCTCCGCAGCGACCTGGCATCGTCGTGGTGAACTTGAAAACCAGACAGTCTTGGCGCCATCTTGACAATCATCCTTCAGTCACTACGCAGGTTGACCTTGTTTCATTCCACAATGGCGGTGAGTGTCGCCTTACCGCCTTGCGCCCTCCGAGAATCATAATGATGTCTCGATTAACAGTTCCGACCTATATCCATCCCCCCATCTCTCCCTTTGCAACGACACCATTCAACAGGGTGAATTTGATAACCATACTTCGCCGTTCCTCAGATTGCTGACCATGGGAATCTCAGTTTGCAGCCGATGGCGTGGCGCTCTCAGCCGGTAAGTCAATAGGACCTCCAAGACAGTTGGACAGAACAGAACAACCCATAGATGGCGATTTCTTCTATTACGCTCCACTCTCTGCTCGCCGGCTTTTCCGCATACCAACCTCGTTCCTCAAAGTTCAGCCATCGGCCCTGGACCCGAACGCAATCCTCTTGGCGAACCAAGCTGTGCAAGACCTGGGTGACGTTGGAAGTCATTTGAACGGTTTGGAGAGCGATGATCAAGGCTTCATATATCTGACTGCCCCCGGTGCGTTGAATCAGCAAGGCCTCGCTGTAGGGGAATTCACATCTGGAATGCAGAGCACAATGCGATTAATCGTTTCAATCCGAAGACGGGCATGATCGAACCTTTTGTCCGTAGCCCCTTCATACAGGTGAAACCTCTGAATTACTTATGGTCTACAATTGCCCATGACGGTCAACCTACAGTGGCCTGACACCCTCGCTGTGACGTCGCTCAAGTCCGGAGGAAATTTCCTGTATTTCACTTGCAACCAGTGAGCCTCCAATCGATATCGTTCCCATGAGGTTTGCAAACCCACTCACTGTTTTGGCAGACTTTGGCTCAGTCCTGACTATCAGAATGGGTGAGCGGATGCCTCATTGCCACCACTTCTGCTTCGCATACTGATTGCTCTGTAAGAACCGATCTACGTACTAAACCCTACGCTATGTTCCGGGTCCCGATTGAAGGCGGTAAAGCGAACCAAGTGTAAGACGCTTCGCTCTGTACATTTGCAATACCTTCGCTTCGCTCATTCAAGTTCGTATCGTTCAATGTACTGACTGGAGGTAGACTCGTCAACCCTGAACTCGCGAAGTTCCTCAGGCTAATGCAGTCGATAGCGGAGCTTCTGCGCACTCAGTCAATGATGCATCCGCCGCTCCCATCTATCCTCTAGAATTGAGACGGCTTCCAGGGGATGCTCAGCGATTGAAGATGAGACTGACATCCAGTCGGCAAACCGGTTCAGAGAGGCGTACCATCATGTTGCGTTCGTCGTCTGCGTCATGTCGCGCCCCTTTTCCGAAGGGGCCCGGCTTTCCGACCCGGATTATATCACTGGCTTTATGCAACTTCCTTGGCTCCAAGCTGCATCTTCTGATCCATGGCGCGCCGTAATGTGACCAACGTTACCACATAGTGGAAACACTCTGCAGGGTTATATAAGGGGTCGACGTGCGAAACACTAGTGTAGCAACGAGCATGCTTCACCGTGCCGTCACCCTGACTGTAGTCAGCACGGCCATGGTTGCTGTAGCTGCCCAAGGGGATTCCAGTGTCTTCGACGTGAGTCCTCTAGGAAAATCACTTTCTTGCCTATTCTGACCTCGCGGCCGTAGTTGCGGGAGTATTCACCCCATTGACTCCTCCGCCAAACCAGACAATAGCGGATGCTGTCGCTACTCTGCCTGTCAACGAAACTCGTAGCGACTCTGCATTGACCGATGCTCAAGTTCATTTAGACACTGGCAAGTATGATCCACCGATCAAATTCGTCCATGCATACTTCAAATTTTGGCCTACGGTAATCTCCAAGCTTCGGCTATCCCTGTCCTCTCGAAGCGGTCATTCACGTTCGCGTTGGCAACTATGCCTAGGGTGTCGGTGTGAGGAGCGACGAGAGGATCTTCATTTGCTTCCTCCGTGGTAACGAGTCGTTTACGCTTGCAAAAGCGAACAATCCTGCCACCGAGGTACCATTCCCGAAGTACGCCGCCTCCACCTCTGGTTTCGGCGAGTTGTAACAGTTGACTCGGTCACCAATTTTGAACGCAAGAGCCAGGACGTGAAAACTTCACCAGCGTTCGCAAACAGGTCTAATCCTGGGTATAGCATGGTAACGAACAAACCCCTGTTTGTTCAATCGGCTGTTGTGGACGGGAATGATCGTGTTTGAGCGCTGAGCGCTGAGCCCTCGACACCAGTCGCCCTCGCGTCAACTGAACAATGTTTAACGCAGCAACTCCGGGTGGACTGAAGCTGGTAGAATTCGACATCAACGGCACGACAATTGCTACCACTTATCCACCTTTCCGACTTCCGCTGTCGCCGCGGACTCGTCCTTTAACGACGTTCGGTTCGACCTCCCAGGAGCCTGAGGCTTTGCGTATATCATTGATAGCTTTGCACAACACCCCGGCATATGATTGCCATTCTGAGCACTGGGGAATACTATCATTCGTGGAGGCAACTTGATGGACATCCTGCGGTCTCCGCCCAGAGTGATTTCATTCCTTTCCACGACGGAGGTGAGCTCGACACCGTGTCATACCTCTCTTCGTGGCATCTCATATCCATGGAGTCCCGACATATCTGCATCCTCCGGTACTGCCGAATGTGATCACCCCTTCAATCACGCAAGTGTTGTATTTCTTCTTTTCCTGATCATAGTCCGCTCATGTTCATAGTCCGCTGTCGATGAAAGTGCGCTGTCTGTTCGTAAACTTGCATCACGCGTATTCGATTTATCTCCTTGATTGAATGTCTTCAAACCAGATGGCGGATTCCTCTGCGTCACGCCCTTGGCTGGTCGCCGCCTATGACGTGTTCCGACATCCGTTCTGAAGGTCCAACCATCGTCGGACAATCCGGACGCTATCCTTCTGGCAAACCAAGCAGTGCAGAAAATGGGCGACATCGGAAGCCATACAGATGGGCTGGAGACCGACGACAAGGGCTTCATTTGCCTCAATGCTCCAGGTAAGCTGCGATGTATGCCGTGCTTTCTGCAAACCGCTCATAGAAGCTGAGTATAACGCCATCAACCGCTTCAGTCCCAGGACGGGCAGGGTTGAACCATTCATTCGCGATCCCGAAATCCAGTCAACTTGTTGCTAATACTTGTCGGTTTGACAGGACGCTAAGCTCCGCAATTTCGGTGGCCGGACACGCTTTCTGTCGTGACACTGAACTCGGGTGGAGGTTTCCTGTACTCCACGTTGAACCAGTACGTCCTTTGAATTTTGATCCGGATGCCGGCGCTCAGACTCACGGCGTATAATGCGCAGGGTGTGGCTCAACCTGGACTACCGAAATGGGTCTGTCTTGCTATGCATGTGTCGTGGTACTTCGTGAAACCGTATGCCCTATTCGGCGTGCCTATTGATGCAGAGCGACGCAGACGTAAACTGGCATATCCTACCCCAGGGGTAGGCCTTGCCATAGCAGCACGCTGCCACAGACCATGATGATGGCGTCGCGGGTAGAAGTCTGGGGATGATAAACACAATGCGTATATAGAGCATATCGTCGTAATACACGTACAAGTTTCCTAGCCGAATCAGTGACCGACCAAATCCATTGGTCTCATTCAAAACTTGCGATTTCGCATGCTGTTCCCCTATGATGACGGAGGGTGCCTGAATGGAGGGTGCAGGTAGTGTGGATGGTCGTCAGTGAGAGTGTATGAGCCTGCGAAATAGCTGCGACGTACATACGTGACTCGTGGCAGGTGCTCACATGGCCACTACCTAGTTCCGAAATGTTGCGCGGCGACCTTGGATACAGCCTCCGGAGTCTTGGTGTCGCCTAAGGGTATCGCCCCGAGCGAACCAGCCCCCACAATCCTCACAAGGCCGAGTCATTGACTTGAGGTGAACCTCGGCAATATGCTTGGGTAGGTTCTCCCATTGCATGGTGTCGCTTCCGCAGGTTTGGCTCCATCTACATGGTATCAACTCCTTTGCAGACAGCGGCGGCGATCGATTCCTGAAGTGGCATTGTCGGAGGTGTTCTCTGACTCCCCGCACCGTGACGTCTGATAACTGCTGGCCGCAGTTGTCCCACTGGCAGAACTTCGAGGATAATTCGAGAGGATCTGCGGAAACGTTCTGGCGTGGTACATTGGGTTCTGGCTGCGAGGCGAAGACGGATTCTGCGGGAATGCCGGCGGTAGCGCCGCTCGATGGATGAGCAGAGATGCGATTATGATTCTCTTGAGGGAAGTAGGGGTAGCTGGACGACTCCACGACGTCAGCGTGACCTCTTGTGGATCTGTCAAGGTCTGGATGATTTCCATAGGCAGGGAAATGGGGGGCGGGCAACGACTGCGTCATGTTTGCCGCTGAACTGTCGTCAAGATTTGTGTCAGCGACTATACGAGAGAGGGAGGCTTGACTGACATGACGTACAATCCGGAGGAGTTCAAAAATCGCCGGTGATCTACACCCGACCGATATTGGGATTGAGATGGAACACCAGAGGTGTGTCCTGTTAGGTGGTATGACATCTCGTCGTGGCCGTAAGACGCTTGGTCACCAGTGACCAAACTCCCACCGAGAGATGCTTGCCAGGAGTAGTCAGAGTTTGAATTGCTGCATAAGAGATTAGCGCATGCTGAAGGAGCATTTGCATAGATGTGCATACGAGTATATCGAGCCCTCCGAGGATCCCGTGGAATATGGTGGGCTTATGCTATAAGGAGAGAGGTAATGGTCATGCTGAGGGTACTGTGGCAGGTAGTAGGGCACCGTGTTGGATGTATTCCAGCTGCGGAGGTGTCCACAAGTTCCGATTAGACGACCAGGGCGTGCTACAGTGCATAAGGCGAGAAGAGATATCTCACATATGAGCGACCTCAGAAACATTCTCAGAGCTGGACTGGGAGTCCGTTCGGCTAGAGGCTGGCCCTGGTACCAGGGGTTTGACGGGCGAAGACATTCTCGGGTGTCGAATTGTCGGCGACAGTGGTGTACTTGATACACCGAGCTCTTACAGAGGTATCAAGCGATGGGGAGAAAATGTTTGAAGACGGGAAAAACTCCTCACCTTATATCACGTCGTTGGTACTGTTCAACACGAGCCCATGGCATTGCATGTGCGCTTACTGAGGCTAGCCCAGGGTCACAAGGCTTTCATGAACTGCAGGCATGTCAGTGAAGGAAGCGGGGTGACGAGCCAGAGAAGACCGCGAACCATCTGTCCCGGCGCTATCTGACGGATATGTGAAGACTTGGGAGTTGGACAATGCAAGAACGTACCACAAGCGCACAGGTGCCGTGAGAGACGCTTGTGCCCAACCCACAGTTCGCGAGGACTCCGGCGCGAGCGAGAATTGGATACACTTGAATGTGTTCCGAGGGCGTTATTACACACGGGATGCACACTCTTGCGAGACGCGTTGTTTTCACTGTGATTACGATTTATTTCCCCTTTATGGCAGTGCGCCGGCGGCACACAGAGGTCGTATCTGAGTGCGCATGGGTAATCAGTGTGTTTTTGGAATGCTCCTAGAACGGTCCGAAGATGCAACCCAATAATTAACGCTGCTCGCTATCCTCGATCGTGAAGCACTGTTGCATGCGCGCAGGTGGAAGATACGTATCGATTGCGAACATGCGGCAGCACCATCTCGGAAAGCAGTCCGGTACCCTGTTTCCTAAGCAGTAGCCAACCAGCATCGACCTGGGAGCAGACTAAGCTGCGATAGTGTTTGGGGGAAGGGACAATGCAAGTGATAACGGCCATCAGGGTTGACGCTCAGACGCCCCCGGCTTCCGTCGTTGGCTATGTGACAGCCGATGATCCTGAAGCTGAAGCAAGCAGACGGTGTTTGAGCGTTCCGAGGACACGTAGATGGATTGGCAAGAGATACAGTTACAGCATACTCGAAGCCCGCCGACCCTCTGCCCCGCTACCGCATTGCATACGGGTACAATACCTGGCCTCGTGTGCACGTCACCAGCCCAGGCATTTCAAAATTGGACGGTTGAAATTGTGAACTCACCGCATTGCACAGCGATACCCCGACGTCAGCCCCGAAGGCGAGCGATTGAACAACATTGCACTGCTGGGCAGAGCGATGACAGCGCTCAGTATACCGATAGCGATGATAATGGCGATCAAAGCAGACGAGGACGTGGGACCGGACCGGTACAATACGGCAGTATCGACAGTCTCAGGCCTCGACGCAAGGCACCACCGATCCTACTGTCCATTCGAAACGTTAATGTCCTGCGAGTCTTGGAAGCTTCAGTCGCGAGGCTGCCGGGCGCTAGCGATAGACTATCCATCTGCAGCAATGTCGGGAAGTGAGAGTAAACAGCAGAAGCTCAGGGACAGAAACTCTCACCGGTCACCGGATCCATGCCGTGGGATGACTCCACGGAATCATCCCGGACATGAAGGGAACGCGCACCGTCTGAACAGCGAACTGTGTAAGTGAATAAGATGAGAGCCCAATGAGACGTGACCATCGTAGGATGGGGATGTAGTAGCGCATACTGAGGGAGACACGTGAGTACCGCAGGGATAAGGGGACAGCCTGCAGGATCAGAGCGATGCATCCGAACCCCAGATGTCCAAGGCAAGGATGAGTATGGCACGCTCTATGAATGGAAGCACGCCTGTTCGTTCGCGGTCGGAGCGCCCAGTCAGCCATTTGCAGCACACTGGCTTGTGAACTGCCGGAATAGCCCCTATCTTGATGAGACAATTAGACCATAGCAGCCAGTGCTTCCGGTGGAAGTTAAAGTCGGACGATATTCAAGGTTGAGAGGACAAGCCCGAAAGTACAGCCAGGACTGGAACACAGCGAAAGCACTCGCGCCGAATTCATTAGACCGCAGCACAAGCCGCCCACCCGCGGGTCCATCTCGAGGGCCATGCGTCTGGACAGCCACAATAATACAAGTAGATACCGGGAACATCCCCAAGCACCAGCATCGCTAGATTCGCACACAGATTTTCGCCGGAGCAGCTCTAGAGAGAACAGCCGTTCCGCAAGACGTACATCGCCGACTTCAAGATTTCGAGACATGGACGCGACAAGGGTGGAGAAACACTCTGATCGAGACAACAAAGACGTCAGCGGACAGTGGATCATCCAAAACAGCACACATACCGATGCACAAATGTGTCTCGGTCGATCACCCACTGGAGTGCGGGCAGAAAGCTTTTATGTGACGGGTCAACGTGTCCGCACGCGCGAAGTCCGCACCACAGTAGGGACATTGCTTCACCATGTTGCGCAAATGACATTCGGCGATGTGCTTCCCATAGCTGGACGGGTACATGTCCTTCCCACAGGGCCTCGCGCCCCACAGGCACTGGTTGCGGTTTCGATTGTCGGTGACTTGGACGTTGTGATATTGCTTCAAATGACGAGCGATTCCAGCCGGCGTTGTGTCCTCGAGGAAAGCGCGGCAGGATTCCCATTCGCAACGAGGGGCGCTGGGAGCACGAGGGCCCGTGGACTCGACTGAGTCGACCTGGTATCCAAGCGGAGCAGATAGGTTGGAAGGAACTCCTGGGAAGGAGGGCGCCATGGCGGCGGTGTAGGAGCTGCCTTGCGGGACTACGTGCAGAGAGGAGCTTTGGTACGCAGTGGCTGTATACCCTCCATGTGCGGGTTGTGGGTGATCTTGTCCATGATGAGGGTCCGAACGACCGTACGACATGGCAGAGGTGTCAGAGTAAGGGGATTGACTGCCATGTGGTTTCCTCAAAGTGGCCGGTGATCTAGCGGTTGAAATATCAGTTCTATGGCACTTCGGAGCTGAGACGAACGGATCACGCTTACTCGTTGCGAGGTTGCCAACCATTTCCGCAAACAGTCGGCGCTTCCGTCCCGAGTAGAGGCGCAGACCTTTGGGGATCTCAATGCGTATTTGCTACGATTAGCAACAGTGATTCTACCACTTACAAGGACTGGACATAATTATGGAACTGTCTGCCGTGGAAGGCGCTTTGATCAATAGCAGAATCTCCGTAGGAGACGTTGTTGACACCAGCTCTTTGCGGAAGGTGACCCTCAGGAAGGGGTTGATGCAATCGGCGCGAATGCGCGTACGCGATATCCGAGGAGCTATATCGCAGTATTGATTAGACAATGCTGAGGATACAGAGGGGCATTACGAATCATACTCGTAATGAGCGGTCAAAGGCTGACGACGCCCAGTCTCCGCGGTTGCGAAGGACGACCTGTACCCGTGGGAAGCGTGGTGGTCGAGAGAATAGTTCATGGCGAGAGCGTGGTAGACGTCAAGCGTTATAACGAGTGCAGTAGGGGAGGGTGGCAGAATACGCAAGAGGGAGGCGAGTGTAGTACGGGCCGCCGACCACCACCTTTTATAAGAATGACCGCCCGGTGATGAGATGATGCCTGAGTGTCATCGACTCTCGAGCAGGTGTGAAGACAGAAGAAGGGGATACGACACCGCCGTGCAGTGAACGATGCCCCGCGCGGCGCGCGGAACCTGGAATGCCAGCGTGGTTCTGTTTGGAGATGTGATTGCAAGCGCGTCGAGGCAGGGTTTTACTGAAATGGCCCTTGAACTGCCCTTGATCATCGTAGGAACCCTAATACGGGAGCGTCTAAGTTTTTGCGCGACCAATGCCCCGCTATTGTGCCCTGCGTGAGCATCTCCAGCTGCGTAGAGCCTCGAGTCAACCAGCGAGCCTCAGGGATAACTGCAGCCTACTGCAATAAGCAAACCAGCAGGACCTCAAACTCGACAGCGTTCTACGAGCAGTCGTTCAACCAGTTGGGAAGCGCGGGAAGTAATCTATCCGAAACAGCTTTGATAGTGCGGCATCTCTCCAGCGACCCCAGCCTGGGGGTCTTCACCACGCAAGTCGAAGATCACTCAGTCGAGAACCCGTCAAGGCAGACCACTTGGGCCAGCAACATAGGCCCGCAAGAACACACAGCCATTATCATCGTAGGATCACATCCCAGTCCTGGCCAGCACCAAGGATAAGACACGCTAACGAATTAACAGAAACAGAAAAACCCAGCCGCGCAAAACCAAGTTCCACCGGATGCCAGGGACTATATCGCCCAAGCAAGATAATAGTCGAGCCAACAGGAAGAAAGGGAACAGGCCGTGTCGATGAACAGATGGAGAAGACGAGAGTCAGATGGATGGACGGAGTACAGGGTGAAGATGTGTACAGCCGCCCAAAGGCGCTTAAGCTTCATCGGAGAGATGCGTGAGAGCGTGATTCTTAAACTGGACGCTGTCACGTCCAGCCGCGTCCGAGTTCGAGTCAGCTCGACTCTTCGTCCCTCCGCCATTCTCCACCGGCAGCCTCAACGTAACCAAGGTACCGCAATGGGCGCGAATCTCTCCGCATAGCCCTAGGACCCATATGGCACTCAAGGGTTCGGCCACGATTGTTTATGAAATCTCCGTGGTTCTCGCTTTTCATGCAGGGATCTTGCAGTACTACTAACTGTACCCTTGCACTGTCGTACCCGATCGATTGCTGCCAGAGAGGTTCCGACGCGCCTGGAGAGGTCTATCAGTCCGAAGAGTCAGATATACACACCACTTTGAACGCTTAAGGACATCCGTATATCGTCATTGAGGGCGCTATCAAGTATACCATCCAGTGTCTCCGAGCTTTCGTCTCATATGCACTTGCTCACAGATCCCTCAGGTAGTCCATAGATTGTCGTGGGCACGCCAACTATTGATTGCCAGTCAGCATCTTCGAGCCGAATCCTGCACCGCGGAGGGCGCTACGACGGGGTTTCCCAGATACGACCAGCCCGCCCCATGACGTTGAAAGGTTCAACGAACCTGGTACACCGGTTGATGCCGGTACAGTGTACGTCCATGACTACTCTGGCGTCTCCGTCAGTGATCTAGGCGGCTATTCAACCACCTACTTCGACTGATATAGTGGCATGTCACGTCCATGCGGCCCTCGGAAGTGAGACTGCGCATTGTTGTTTTGTAGCTGCTTTCCCTCATGCTTGACCTATCTTCCCATTGACGTGCAGCAGGAAAGCCTAGGCTGAATCTCACGCTGTTGTGAGTATGGGCGCATCCTTTCTTCTAATCTCCGGTGCTTCGCAGCTAACTAGCGCCTTCGCCACGAAGCCCGATAGATTACAACATTGCTGTCGTTTCCAGCTTGCGTCACCAGCGCTCTCGGATGCTTCTGACGGCAACAAGGCGGCTTTCCGATCGGGACAAGGGCTCTAAAAGCACACCCAGAATGTCACAAGAAGTGTGGAGACCTATAACACTTTGGGGTGAAAACTACGAAAATGATCGTGGGCACGACCACGCTTGCGGCTATCTGTAGGCCAGAATTGTTATTATTACATGGAGCTCGAGCCTCGAAGTAGTTTTCGAATGCTGATCCTCCTCAATATCGACTCAAGCCATTGTACAGTCGGTCATAATACTCGAGTGCAATGGTTTCGCCAAAATACAGGCAAAGCAAGGACAAGAGAACGGGCACCCTCCGTTGTGGGAGGAGCTACTCGCGTAAGGGTCGAGAAGGTATGTTAGATGCACCCTTCGCTCCTGCACTGACATTCATTCGCATGTGAATCTGCACATCCCATGGCCATCGGTCTTCCTCAATTGTCGCGGCTTCGTGGCGTGACGAGGGCGGCTTCTTCCATGATGCGGAATTCGCAGGTCCAACAGAGGTTCCCCATCTCTGAAGCCCCGCATGGTACCTCGCCGGTGAGACGAACCCTCCAATACCAAGTTCTTCGATTAAGACACAGACGCGGAAAGGTGGGAAGGCGTGACCCCATCGATGCTCCTCTGAAATCTTGCGTTGGTTCACACCTGCCTCGCACGACATGACGCTAGTGCGGAGGCGGCCTGCAGACTCTGATGATCAAGATAGAGCCAAGCTACTTTTCATCGGGCGGTGTGGCATGGCTCGCTTCCAATGCTGTACATCGCAGGCTCTCTGTGATGTTCTTGCTACGGCACTGCCTTTGTGGGTCATGGTGTGCTCACGCCAGTGTAGGTAATGTCAATGTCTCTGTTCCATCCAGCGCTGTCTGATGTTCGCGCTCCGGCTGTTGTTGTCGTAGCCATAGCCATTCCGTAACCCACTGTTGTCGGTGACAGCACTGAATATCATAGAGACAAAGGGGTCCTGAGTCGTTCCCAATGCGTGCGACAGCGCACAAATCCATGCGTCAATCATTGTGGGCGTCATTTCAGCCCGAAGGGATAAGGTCGGTCTGCTCAAGGAATCCCAACACTTGATCGGGTCCCTATAATGCGTACCGCCTTAGTATCGTTGATGGTTAAATTCTAACACTGTGATGATTCTGCGTCAGCCTTGAACCGTACCCGTCGCGCTCGAATAAGTTGGAATACTCTATGAGTTGAATTATTGAGAGCATGCTTGGCGAACTCAAATAAATGGACTATGGATCCGCATGCTGAAACGGACGAGGGTGCCCGTGACGTGCGGCGACGCGCTGCCGACGGTGCGGGGGCTACACCACGGGGAGCTTTTCACTGTAACAGGGGGTAATATCTCCTGGAGCGTTGGGACCTCCAGCGTTTCATGACCCACCAGACGCTAGCCCACATCGCTGCCCAATGCTGCCCAGTGGCCTAAGACGAGCCACCAAAACAACTTGCGGGCCTGTCTGGGTGGTCACGCTGTGACCGATCGCGTTGAGATCGGGCATTATCACGTGACTGACTCGGGCGACGCGACATGACTTATTTAAACTTGTTTATTGTCACACGCATGCGGCTAAAGGAAATCCAGGAAGCGCCGAATTTGCAGCGTCGTCTTTGCCCCACACTCAGCCACAGGACTTTTCACCATCACCACTACCACCGTAGTCCACGATGCAGACGGCGGTGTATATGCCTCCAGCGACACCTTCGCGGTCTACCTATGGATCTCCTACGAATTACGCGCATCTTCCCCTCCGCTCATCCCCACTGGCAAGCCCGGGCTCGTCACCAGCCGCCAGCGCCAGCGCCCGCCGTCGTACGCAGTACAAGTCGAATCCATTCAGCTCTTCAGCACCTCAGCGCGTCCGTGAATCCGAAGCACAGCGCAGACGTCCCAGTGGGAGCTCTAGTTACGGAAAGGGCGAAGGCTCAAGCGGTGGCGCCGTGCCAACGGAGGAGGCGCCCCGAAAGGCTTTCCTCCGGGAACGCCTGAAGGCTCGCTGCATTGAGAGGGCGGTGAAGAAGCGCGAGAGGGCTCTGGCGCGAAGATCCAGGCACATGAGTAGCGAGGGAAGCAGCGATGGTGTGGACGAGATGATGGACGAGGATGAAGAGGATGAAGATACGATGCTTAATGACGAGGTTCGCGCCCCTCTTTAACTGTATCCATTGTGGCACATACTAAACGACCCTCCTTCTATGGTAGCTCTTCCACCGAATCGTCGAGAGTGCAAAGCACAAACAACGACATGCGTATCGTCTATCTTACGCGTATGACGTCGGCTCGTCGTTTGACCCGGATCTAGAAGACGTTCAAACGTGGGAGGATGAGTTACAAGGTACGCTTGACTTAGCTATGCTCGTGGGCTCACAGAAGATTGAGCATGGCATTCTCCCTAGGCCTCAATGCCAATCTTTCGGTTACGCCTGATGATCTGTTGGACGAAGAGCTGGAGGCATACGCTGCGGAAGCTGAGCTCAACCTCGATGACCTCCCAGTCGACGACATCTTCAGCTATAGCGACCTCGATGACAGTGGTTCTATGGACCATGACGAAGACGTTGACATGCATTGATAGGTATCATACCTCTGCAGCGAATGGTCTGTACGGTCGGTCTACCACCATGCGTCATCCACGTTCTCTACGGTAGTCTTCAACTCGGACGGTGTACTTGTACTATAGCTATTCTGGGGTGTGTATTGCTCCGACAACCGCCTTCTTGCCCTTGCTAGCGACACCTACCGAACGTCCTACACCCTCGACCCTTAGCGAAACCTCCCTGTATATTACATCCTCCCACGTATACACACTCCCCGGAATCCTAGGAACCAACGATCGCGACTCATCGGAGCGCCTTGCGAACACTCAGCACCTCTCAAAGACGCGATATAGGTCCGGCAGATCGGCTACCTGAACGACATCGCGATCCAGCAGGCTCTTCGGCGGCGTCACGTAGCGCGCCATCGCGGGGAATAGGACGTGTTGAATCTGCCAAAGCACGGCCTTCCTGGCGTTCGCCGCCTCAGGGTCCCCTGTACTCGTTTCATGCCTATCCTGAACCCCGTCGGCGCTCTGGGACGCCGGAATGTCGGTCCCGCGGCTGTCCTCGTCGGGGAGGAGTGGCTCGGGGACGTAGAAGTAGGCTAATTCACGGAGGAAAGTTTCGAAGCATGCCTTCTCTTCTGTCCAGTTCACCTGGGGACCGAGTCGCATCAGAAATAGAGGGAGCTTGTCGAGGTTGGGCGTGTAGTCGCGCAGCAGCATGGGCAGCGTCTCGACTCGGCCATCATCTGAGATGGCCAGGCTGAAGTATTCTTGAAGCATCTCGCGACGGTCCATTAGTAGCTTGACAATACGCTGCGGGAGAATTAATTGTGAAACGCGTGAGTGGTGAACAGCGCAGAGACGGGAACGACTCACGTCTGTCACAGCTTCTTTCGCCAACCCAGCCTGCTCAATCCCTTCCTCCGCGTCAACGGCCAGGGCGACAAGCATGCGCAGCTGCGGTGCCGGGTCTAGCCGAATGCGTGAAAAGTCGCCGAATTGTCTGAGGCCGAGCTGGTAGAACAGTTCCGCGGCTAGAGCGCCGTGATTCAACAGATACAGCCGCGTACCATGCTGCACGAGCGACAAGCAGCGGGTGGCGTCCACGACGCCGACGAACGTATGCTTGGCCATGATCTCGGCGAGCTCTAGAATTGAAGGCCCGCGGAGATTGAGGTGGTTGTAGATCAAAACAAGCAAGTAAGTCGATGTATAGTCGAACGAGATAGGAAAGTAACCGATACGCACGATGATGCTGCGCCCTGACGACATCCGCACGGAGGTCCTTGACAGATTTCAAGAGACATTGTGATTCCCTCGATTTCCTTCTGCCTATCTTTCAGTGCCGGCTGCGGCGTCCCACGGTGCTCCCAGGACCAATTTCGTCTATCGCCGCTCCCGGTTCGCTGGGACGGGTGAATGACAGGGAACATTGAGTCGAGTGTTCTGTCTTTCATGGACGTCCGGACTTTGTGGTGGGAGTACACCTTGCGCGACACAGGTTGAGATGCGGCAGCCATAGACTGGCTCGGCTCAGGCGCAACGCCCTTGCTTTCTCCGGTCTCTCGGGACTCCTCGTCTTCCTCCTCATCCACTGCCTGCATCTTACGCTTGCCCTTCGACTTCTGTGAAGGGACTTCCGCGATGCCGCCTGTCAGCAAGGTCTATCACCGCATGGTAAACATCTCACAATAACATCGACAGGCCGACAGCCGCTCACCTGGTATTCGAAAACCCTAGACTGGCTCTGTCCAATGAGTGCCTCCTGGATTGCATCCGCTATTCGCTCGATGATAGCGTCTTCGTTCAAAAAATGTACCTCCTTCTTGGTCGGATGCACGTTCACGTCCACCGAGCGCGGATTGATTTGCAAACTGTTGGGCATCATTGGTTTCAGGCTGGCTCATCGGACGCCATGCTTACTCACCTCAGATAGACGAACGGAGATGCTCCTTTTGCCAGGACACCATTGTACACAGCCTCTAAAGCCCTCTTGATTCTAGTCGACTCAACAAGCCGGTCTGTTGCAAGATAAATTGGCATGAGAAACCGTGTTGGTGGATGCTTGAGCGATGATCAGAACTCACGGTTTATAAACAGCAATAAGGTCATTTTCTTCGCCTGGTGGTTAGCATTCGTGAAATATGCCTCTGCGTTCCAGGATTCGTCTCCCTCAGAATCACTGTCATCGCTGGTATGACCTGATGTTGAAGTAGCCTTGCCCTTGCCCTTTCTGGCCGAGGACACCGCTACTTGCAACAACTCTTTAGCCAGCGTTTGACCGTACAGAAGACGTATTGCCTGCAAGGTTGTGGAGGTTGAGGGTGTCGACACGTCTGGCGATGGGCTCCCAGACTACAGAAACGTAAGTTAGGTATTGCATACTAAGGGTTGTATGCGTACCTTTTTGCAAGTGAAGGAGACATGCGGGTTGTGTATGGCGTATTTCGTTACAACGTCTAGTATTCGAGTGTATTCTTCTGACGATCCCCGTAAGGCGGAGAGGCGTGTCGGAGTGTTGTAAAACAAGTTTTCTACCTTCAAACATATGTTCAGGAACTCGCTGAGACAATTGAGCGGCATACACCCACAGTGATAGTAGTCCCATCGTTGCCTGCACAAGGCTTAGGATCCGCATTCGTGCCGGTTTTGACCGGAATAAGTGTGCCATCCGCATAAGACGCTCTGGGACATGTGAGAAGGGAACACACTATGGAAAGCTGCGATAAGACGCCTACTTCCAGGCACAGGTGTCTGTCTTGGTCTTGGTTACCACGGTCAGATTGGACACATAAGATATAGACGCAAGGGCTTCTCCCCGAAAGCCATACGTTGTCAGTCTGAATAGGTCCGAGAAGCTCGACAACTTTGATGTGGTGAAGCGTTCTGCAAGAATCGGCAAGTCTTCTTTCTGGAGCGGATGCATCAGCCATACAGCGTAATCATGGTATTGTCCCGTCATCATGGCTCACCCGGATGCCGCAGCCATTGTCCTGTATTTGCAGAAGCTTCATCCCGCCGTCCTTGACCGTTATTTTGATGGAGGTCGAGCCAGCATCGAGGCTGTTCTCTATCAACTCCTTCAATGCTGATGCCGGCCTATGAATAATCTATCAAAGTCGTTATTGAGTTGCTCAGTGGTACTGAGACCGGACCAACCTCTCCAGCTGCTATTCGATTGATGACAGCCTCTTGCAGACGACGAATCGGACGTGGACCTGGCGGAGACGGAGAAACTGGACGGTCGCTGGTGGATGCATTCATCGAAGGTAAACGTAAAGGGGGCGAAGTGTGACTGAATGAGCGATCACGATGGTCGTGCAGGGTTTATGCGGGTCGGCAACCAAAGGACTTCACGGTCGTGGTCCAAACGCGGTGTATTGCTGCCAGCTTTTTGTTCGGGACACTGATGATGATGTGGATAGTTGAGCGCAAAGTGAACAATGTCGACGAATTGCCGCGTACGCTCTCCAGGATGTATCAACGCGTCAAAAATCAGAAACTTGATTCAGAAGACTCGGACTAGGAGAAGGCAAAGACGCGGGTCGCGACGCGTCCATTTCGCGCCCATAATGAGGGTCACGTGGGCTCTCCCCAGATTACGTAATAATGCCATCCGCCCATGGTCTCAGCGTCACGGACATCGCCGCCGCCGCTGAGCGAATGAGTGGGAGCATAACTCAGCCATCTTTCGTCCTCTTTCCTTCTAATCTCTGCATCTCTCTACCTCTTTCCGTCGCAACCACGCCTTTCACATCGCACTCGACTCCCGACACGCTCAAGAGTGACGTCGCAGACGTCCGGAGGTATTACGCCCTCTCCGGAGCCTCACGAGCGTCCACACGAGCGTTCTCTGCAACATCGTCAGCTGTAGAAACTCCGAAGCCTCAAGCATCACACCATTCCTCCCTGACTTTATTTTCCTCGTAAGACCTCGCGACCCGCAATGGAACCCGAGCCGCCTACAACACCGGTGCGTGGGCGGACCATAGCACGTTACCCCGCAAATCTTTCCAAGGGCGAGCCTGGACGCGTCCCGTTACATCGCCGTGGTACGTCCAAGACTTTGGAGACCATGGAGGACTTGCTTCGGGATCACGGATACAAGGAGACCAGAGTCTATACTCCAGAGGCTGAGCGTCTACAGTCCCTCGCGGACGAGCAGAAGAAGCAGAGGGGGACTTGGCGCATCAAGGACCTTCTTTCTGGGTGGATTACTGGTCCCGAACTGACCGAAGCCTCGAACGGAGAGGCAGGGAGTAATGGCCCCGAAGCATCTCAGCCATCCACCTCCCACCCGTCATCCGCGCGCTGCACCTCCCCGGACTCGCCCCTGGGCCACAAACGCGCACCTCATCAACGCCGGACAGCGCAACCTAGCCCATCTTCGCCCTCTCATTCAGCGTCTAGCGCGACTCTGTCATCCATGCTGAGCGGTAATTCGGACGGGCGGACTGTCAGCTACCAGCACGCACAGCGCCGCATCCACCACCACCTCCCCGATCTCCAGCAGCAGCCCTCCTCTACCAGCCTTCGGACGTATGCGCAGGTTTCCGCCGCGCGCGGCTACCTTCGACACATGGCCTCGGCTCCGAACATGCCAAAGCGCGATGCTACTCCGGCGCGCCAGACTTCTATTGACCGGTTGTCTTCGCTCCTCAATCCACCGGAGCCCCCCGTGCCGTCGTCTTGGCTGGAGACGGTGGCCAAAGCTGTGAGGAAGTCAGCCGACCTTGGGGCACACGTTGGGGGCCCACTTTCCCGACCTGCCAGCCGCCAGTCGATGAGGCCCCAGCGCGCAACGAAGGAGAACAAGTTCGCCCTTGCGAATCAACTCGCCCGGCCGGCGCATCCTCATGGTCGTAGCGTCTCCGGCCTTCCCCCTGGTTCGGCATTGTACATGCAGCGATCACAAACGGCGCCCGGAGCCGTTAGCACCGCTCACGTCGTGTGCAGATCCGCCCCAGGCTCACGGTCTACATCCCGCGTTGGGGAACGCAATGGCCCCAGCGGCTCTGTCCGCGCTGCTCCTCGGAAAGATCGCTACGACAAGACGCGGCGTGGTTCGAGAGGTGCCAATGCAGACAGGGTCCCTTCCCTTGCTGCGACGCGCGTGGAGAATGACGGATGGGACATGCAGTGGGTGGATGGACAGCGTGTTCCCCTCCTACTGGGTTTGGACGAGCGGTCGCACGAAGCTGAAGACGTCGAGTACGACGACGACGAGGATGACGGCGAGCTCGACCTTGCGCGGCTCCTCGTCCCCGCCAGGCGGCAATATTCAATCCAGAGCCTGCGTCGTCACCTCCACAACTCGCACACGCCGCAGCCCGCGTCCCTTGACATGAGCCGTGTGTGGGAGGACGAGGAGGGCGTGCCGACTCGGGGCCGTCATAGGAGGTCCGAGACGGAGGACGCGGATGGCTATCCATTCGGATGGGGCTCGGGGGCCCCGAGCTTTGGCCGGACGGACAGCAAGCGCAGGCGGGGCCTTCCCGGCGCTTGGTCAGGGCTAGCAGGTAACAGCAACAGGTCATAGTGTTGGCTCGTCACCCGCTCGTTCTCGACCGTGCAGTCTCCTTGGGCATCTCTCTCCCTCCCTACCGCCACAAACTCCGCATCTCACGGTATCACACCTTGTCTCTGCTCGCTTCTGGTTGTCAGTGGTACCCTGCATTCTGGAGCATCCTCCATCATTGACTGTGTATTATATCCTGGCACGTTGCGTCTTCTGCTTCACCATTTCCACTCACGGTACATACACTCACACGTTCGCTCACATTGTCTGCATCGCACCCACTACCCCCGATCCAATATGACTTATCTTGGACTCTAATAACGCTCGTTTCGCTAGACTAGGGCTCAGCCGCCGCCGTTTATACCGTCGACACGCTCACATAATATCCACCCTCTTTTTCTGCCCCAGCGGAAGCATCAACATACCTCTCTGTGTCTTTGTCGTTTCTTGCCCGTCTGTCCGTCATCGATTCTCATAGCTCAAAACATGGAAGAAAGTGTAGAAGTATAGTCCTCCCCTCCCGCTCCAGCCCCTACGTTATACAGTATGGTAACACGGTACATACCACGCCCACGGATTTACAAAGCAGTCCCGCGACTCCCGCCCCGCCCGTGCGATCGTCTTCTCCCGCTGGAGCCCCACCGGCGGCGTTCATAAATGCAGGTGCATCGCTGTTTGACGTGCCGTCTGACCGTCATGTCCGCTGTTTGGCGAGAGAAGCCTCATGGCAACTCGCGATTGCGCCGACGTCGTGGTAGGTGATATCGGTGTGGATCGCCGGATACGTACACGTACGCACCTTCTTGGGATGCGATGCGTACATATGCACCCATGGTGGACCACGTCCAAATGAACGGTCGTCTCGTCGCCAGGCTCAGCGGTCGAGAGTTTGCACTCCCGTCGAACGTATGGTGGGTCTTCTATTGTGGGGATTCTAGCCTCTAGCAGTACAGCGACTGTCATGTTCACTGTATCCCCAATGCCCCGCAGCAGTACCTGACTTCTGAGGTAACAACTTGAGCTGAGCCCTTCCAGCCCTTCACTTTGCACATGAACCCATCGTCCTCGCTCAAGTGCTATACTGCTGTATGACGCTCATAGGGTCCTTGTACGTCGCGATGGGAACGAAGGGCACGTCATTCAGCCTGGCGTTCCCCAAGGTGAGCACACGGGGTGAAGCAAAGCGTGCGCCGGCATCGCTCACCCGAACGCGGCGGGACCGCCGCAGGCCATGCCCTCCGGCGTCGTCGTCCAGCTCGGGTGGCCCGCGAGCGCGATCACGGTGACGCGCAGGCCGTATCGGTAGTCCGGCGTTCCAAGCGCGGCGCCGTTTCGCGAGTCGAGCACGCTGATCAGGTCGGGCACGGTGACGTGGATCTGCCGAATCTCGCGAGCTCAGAGGACGCTACTGTCA
>CCBP010000089.1:9130-26570 GCA_000765035.1 Trametes cinnabarina
GTCAGAAGGTCAGTGTTCATGATCGTCGGCCAATTTTGTGTAGGCAGTGATGCCGACTTACGCTCCGAAGACCCGCAGATAGTGCAGCTGGCCCGCATTCTTGTAGAGGCCGGCGGATTCGCCATTGACGGTAAAGTTTTTGAACTCTTGCTCCGCCCATTTGCTGCTGTACTTGGTCTTCATGATACCCAGCTACAAAGACATTGAGTTCGGCGTCTGGCATGAATTCTCTCGAACCGCTCACCATCGCCTCGACGCCGAAGTAGTTCAGTAGATAGTCCTATAGCCCATCACGGACAGCGCGTACATGCGTCAGACCTGGCCCTGACCACAATTCACGAATGATTCGACACACGTACCGCATCGCCGGTGTAGAGCACGGTGCGCACGCCGTCATTCACCACGGACTCGAGCGTCGGTCTCGAGTTCTGCATCCACTCTGATTGGAACTCGAAGAGCACCCCCGAATTGACCTCCTGGAAGTCGCCGACCGCGCCGATCCTGGCCTTGCGCGCCGTGTCGTTGGCGTACGTCGTGATGTCCGGCGGATAGGTGTCCGTGAAGTCGGCGAGGATGTAGTCTTGGTCGCGGTCGCCGGCGAGGCGGTTCCCGATGTCGGCCACGCAGTTGAACTGGGAGGTCGCGCAGATCTGGGGGTCGAGCGTGTCGTAGCATTGGACGATCTGAGGAAAAGTGTTCGGTAGTCAGTGCCCAGCTATCCTTGCGACTAGGGCAGCTCCTCTAGTACCTGGTCACGGCAGCCACCCGTCTCGTTCCAGCTTTGAAAGGCCGAGGCGAGGGTGTCGTTCGTGGCGGTGGGGAAATAGCTGGGATGATGGATGTTATCAGTCTTCCAGGCAGCGCAGCGGGAGCGACGTACGGGTTGTATTGCGCGTAGGTGAAGTAGCTCTCGTATTGCACTAGCGGGTCCTGCAGTACCCAGGTTCAGCCAACAACGAAAAACGGGTCCATCGAGCGCGTGCTCACCATCAGACCATCGCCAATTCCGAGGACCTTCAAGTTGACCGGGTGAGCATCCAGGCTGCCATTCGCAATGCGTGCATTCTGGTCCAGGAAATGTCTGACATCAGGTCGCTTCAGCAGCCTGGACTTTAGCACTGACAGGCTCTTGGAGCGAACCTGGAGAATGCGGGGCCAAAATGGCCGCCATATCTAGGGTATGACTATGAGTAAAAGGAGGGTATCCGGCTCGACCTCCTAGGGTTCCACTCACGACTCGGTCCAGATAGCGAAGTCGTTTCTCATAAATTGTGCAAAGCGGTGATCGTCGAAGAGGATTTGCAGGAACTGAGCGCATCGTCGGTGAGAACGTCGGCGTTGTCCTGATATGACATACGCTTACATGCCAGACATCCTCAGCAGCTGAGAACGAGTTGTTGTAACTTTTGCTGCCTTGCGAGAAGCCCGCCGGTATGGGCTGGTCGAGATATATCCTGTACGCCTCTGATGTTGAGACAATCAAGGCCAGGCCATGGTAAGACCAGCACGTACATGTTGGACACGTTGTTCCACGAAAACGGGTTATAGGAAACACTGGTCGTGTCGTTGTTGATCCGACAAGGTCCATGCTCTTGGTATAGTCCTACAAGACCAGAGCTTCCGGGCTACGACGTATACTCTGTCAGTCGTATCACTGGGCTTTGCGTCGGTCAGCGACATCACAACTCACACCTCCTTGCAGCCACAGAGTGAGCGGCGCGGTCTCAGGATTCTCCCGAGCTTCGAAGAACCAAAACCTAGCATTGAGCATCAGCAAAGGGGGAATTCCACCACTACTCGAGTAGTAGCAGACAAGCTCTACTGACCACAAACTGTTGTTCTTGTCCAGGTCAGCATAACCGGATGCTTGGTACACGCCCGGCGTCGTTTCGCACTCGCCGCTGTTCTCGACGAGGCGCAGCTTCCCCGGTGTCGGTCCAGCGGAGAGAGCAGCGTCAACCTTGTCTGCGAGTGGATTGGAGAGCACGCCCAGCACGGGCAACATCGCCAGAAGCACGGCGGTGAGACCTAGCAACATGAGATGGTCAGGTCACTGGGAGGAAGGCTTGCAACTAACGCCTGAAGCTCACTACCCATTGAGCTGGGCAGTATATATACGTCGTCCTAAGGGGAAATGATTGGCGAAGGTTGAGCGAGTGGATCGTTTCCGGTCCCTGAGCGCGTTCGGATGGGGACGGAGACGAGGACGGCGACGACCACGATGGAGAAAGACCGCCGCCTTCGCCCAGCATGATCTCGCATGCAAAGCATCAAAAAAGCCACCAACGCTCCGATGCGATGGAATTAGACATAGGTAATTTGATGATTGAACAGCACCGTCAACGTTCTGTCAAATGGGCCGACCACACACGGTTTCCGGGGACTGTGACGCGAGGAGACAAAAGCGAGGCTGAGATGAGCCATATTTTGTATAGAAAATATACTCGCAGGACAAGTAGTAGACATGGAATGTCAGCACGTCCATCTTGAGGCTATGAAGCCGTATACGGCGAAGTCCAGCAGTGGAAAACTAGGAGCTACATCATATATAGTAGAGCAAGTGGACAAAAGTGGGGTATAGTACGATACAGGGGCGAAGTCGGTTAAAGGTACAGAAGCACTACATACAGGACATGGAGAACAAAGGGAAGGTCCGAAGCATAATTACCGGGTGATGCATATGCACGCCGAGTGCGATAATTAAAGGTCGAAGTCATCGTAATGTGTGCTGCATGAAATGCTGTGGCAAGTGATCATAGATAGATATTTACGCATCTTGCCTAGAAATAGCTGTCAGCTCAGCAGCATGCAAGGATTGGGAGGGAGGTCTCACTTCGCTTGCGCATAGAACGAGCATAGGGGGCTGGAGAAGGTACATAACGGCGCCGCTGGCGACCGCCAACGGTGTGTCCAAAGTCAAGGAACGAGCCATATTGGAATCCCGCATAATACCTGTGGTATAGGTCAGCGTCAAAAGGACGACCCTGTGATGCACCCTTGACGTACCTTTCCGCAGGGTCAATATCGTGAATGGCAAGATGGGACGCGAGGCTTCTGATGTTAGGCAGAATGTCGCGGCATCCTGGCCGCTGGCAGGGGATGTCTCGGTCACTCGCGCAGCGGATCGCCATCACATATGCTTCCCGAGCCTAAGCGAATGATTGTCAGCGTATTTGGGCGTAAGCAGAGCAGATATGCTCACAGCTTGATCCATGGCGTCAGCTCGAGACTGCCTGTAATGCAAGCGCGGGCCAGACATTGCGCTAACGGCCGTGTCGATAGACGTTCGGGGAGAGAGCGCGTCCACACTGGGCAAATCCAGGTATGTGACCGACGACGAGGCATAGGTTCGCGAATGGTCATCGTCATAGTGTGATGCTCTGTAGCGAGCAGCAATCTCCTGGGCTGGACTGCTGTTTCGGCCACGCATGGACGCGGGCTTGTCTGTCGCGATACGGCGCGACCACCGAGAGCGAGACATGGACCATGTACTCTCGTCATCATCGTCCCCGTATGCACGCCGGCCATACAGGGGGTTCGTATCAAAGACCATCCCGTAACGTTTTCTGCGGTCGTAAGGTGTAGTTCGTGGAGCACGCAGTGGACGCTGGGGCAAGGGCTTGCTGATGACCAGCATAGGCGTGTTGGCCAGCGACATGCCAATATAGTTGTGAGCAGTAGCCTGCATGGCCGGGGAGTAGTACTGCCGAGACATTGCGACTCAAAGGAGAGAAAGACCAGTGCTCGAGGGGATTGGAAAGGCCTGCAGCAAAGGGGCTTAAAGCAGCAGCGAGAGGACGCTTTGCCTACCCATCTCTCTTTGTCCGCAAGCAGTGTGGCCCGGAGCGGGACGCAGCCATTCGGAACTCCATGTACACCTCGGACAGCGAGCCAAAGCGGTCCATAGAGCATCCAAGCGAGCTCTATACAGCCGGTAGAGAGACCGCCTGCTATGTCGTGCGGGACAAAGCTTCGAGGTCGACTAGATCAGGTAGATGGGGCAGTACTGGTGACGATTGGCTCAGAGCGTGAGAGGGATTGGCCCACATCTCCATAGCAGTCGCGCGCAGACGTTCTATCAAGCGATCCTGTTGTGTACAACATGACTGAGGGCGCAAGAAAGCAGCAACTTCCTGAGAGTGTGGCTGAGCGAGGTGGTGGTCGCGGTGCAAGAAGGAAAGGGTCCCGACCTGGCCAGACGCACGGCGGAGGCGCTCCCGGCGGCAACGCGAACCTCCCTCGGAATCGCCACACTCACTCCCGGACGGCCACTGTGCAGTCGACAACTCTCGCCATGTCGCTCACATCTGCTTCGCTACGGGCTACGCAGCACGCTTCACGCCGCTTGGGAGCATTGGCCCCCGTGAGCCATGCGTTGTCGCCTCCGCACCGAGGGCAGAAACGCTCGCTGAACACCCAACCGGCGTACGAGGGGCATGTCCCGCTCAACTGGTTTGAGGCCGGTTTCCTCACAGTAGGGTCCGCTTTGATGGCGCTTGCGAACCCTCGTAGGGGAGGTGCGTGGTCGTCTTCTGCGGTCAGAGAGCATGACCCCTCAGTCCACCAGATATGGTCGCCGCGCTCGGAGACTTGACCTCTGGCCCCGTGCTTCCTCGTCTGCGCGACGCGATGTTGGAAAGTGCTGAGGGCCGTCAGATCCTGAAAGACCGACCAAGAGTCAACTCCCACACCGTGGACATGGACAAGCTCGCTCTCCTCCCCGAAGGTACATTCGGAAACGCGTACGTGACCTGGCTCGAGCGCTGCGGCGTCACCCCAGACACACGAGAACCGGTACATAATTGAACAACAGCTCGATATGTAGCTCAGCAAGCTGATAAGTTCTCAGGTGCACTACGTCGACGACCCCGAACTTGCCTACGTCATGCAGCGCTACCGGGAGTGTCATGACTTCTACCACTGCATCTGCGGCCTGCCTGTGAACGTCGAGTCCGAGCTCGCGCTGAAGTTCTTTGAATTTGCCAATCTCGGCCTCCCCATGGCTGGCTTCGCCGCGGCGTTTGGACACCTCCGCCTCACACACGCGAAGCGGGAGCGTCTCTTCCGCGAGTTCGTGCCCTGGGCGATCAAGTGCGGCAGCTCCGCGCAGAGCCTGATCACGGTGTATTGGGAGAAGCGGTGGGAGCAGAATGTCGATGAGATGAAGAAGGAGTTCGGCATCTGGGACCCACCCGAGCCGCGCTGGAGCAGGCCGCTCAGCGAGGCCAAGGCTGCAGCCGCGAAGAGGCAGAAGGCGGCGGAAGCCAGGTTGCAAGAAGCTTCCTCATAGTCGTATATATACACAGCATATTGTTTGATTTGTGTGCACACTACCATCTCTACGACTCAGCGGACATCATGCGCCCCTTACTTCCAGTACGACATCCCTTAGCCTCTTGATAGCCTCCTCAACGTCTGACTCGTCCAGGAGGCTAAACGCAGCTCGAACGTAGGGAGTCTTCCCTCCGTCTGGCAGGAAGACCGTTCCTGGCAGGGCAAGTACGCCCTTCTCCAGAGCCTTAGTCCGGATGAGGCTTTCAGAATCTTCCTCCTCCGTGCCTCCCGCTCCAGGAGTCTTCAACAGCAACTTGAACCTAGACGTTCAAGCGGTCAGCCTTCTCACCAGCACAGCTCTTATCAACCCTGACCAGAAGAACATGCCAGCTTCCGGCGTGTCCCATTCTGCGAGGCCGTCGAGATACTTCTTCATGAACCGCTCGAAAACATCGCGCTTGCCCTTGTAGAACTGCGAGACGGCGTGCGTATGCGTCTTGAAGTTGTCGTAGCCCCACGATTCGAGCAGCGCGACCGTGATTGCCTGCGTCAGCGACGACGTCTGCAAGTTCGCCACTGCGGTCTGCAGACACCGGAGAGTATGATTGCCTAAGAGAAAGAAAAAGGCGAAGTGCGGGGCGACGACGTACGTGCATATCGATGGCGTTCAGGATCGCCTCGGGTCCGCACGCGAAGCCGATGCGGAGCCCGGAAGAGAGGATCTTGGAGAGACTGTCGAAGCGGATGACCCGCCCCACCTCGGGCTGCTCGAGCTCGAGAGAGAAGTACGAGGGTGGGCGTTGGGCGCTACCGAAGTACAAGTAGTAGTACGGGTCATCTGTGGTTACAAGTCACCGTTAGCGAATACGGCGGAAGCGCGCGCGTAGGAGAGACGGACCTTCGAGTATTAGGAAGTTGTGCTCCCGCGCGAGCGCGAGGACCTCCTTACGGCGCTCCTTCGAGGCGGTCATGCCCGTCGGGTTTCCGCCATACTACGTGCACTCCGTAAGAAGGGCCTTCGAACGGGCGATGCTGCTGAGGTGTACGTACAGGTACCGTGTAGAGCACCTTAGGCTTAGGCTTCCCCACTGGCCAGTTCTCGAGTGTGGACCTCAGGGAGCTGGATTGAATGCCCTGAGAGTCGGTTGGCACAACTAGCGGGTAACGCAGTTAAATGCAGAATCTTAGATAAGTTTATATCGACGCCTAAGATGTGCGCACCTATGAACTGGCAGTTGAGAGATTCAAAGGTCGGCAAAATGCCTCTGTAGAACAACCGCGTGAGCAAACCGACGGCGGCAATCCACGCATATGTCACGCACGCGTATACGGGCGACTCTACCAGGACCGGCTCTCCAGGGTTCACCAGCGCAAGAATCGCCTGCCCCGCAGAAGTCAGAAAACCGTTCCGCGCCTCTTCCCGCTTATCCCCTGGCCCACCTTATGAATAACATCCTGCGACCCAGACCCCACGCTGACCCTCCACCCCTCGCCCTTCTTCCGCCCATGCTCGCGCGCTTGGAGCCCATAGATCCACTCGCACAAGCTCGGCAGGCCCGCCGTCGGGCCGTACTGCAAACCCTCCTGCAGTGCCTTGCCCGTGATCTCCGTGGTGAGCTCCCGTGCGGGGTCGCTAGGGGAACGCGCCTTGATCTGCACGGACGTGAGTGGGAACGTGGCGGAGTTGGGCTTGCCAGCGAGAAGAGAGATCATGCCCGGGCGGGATTCGAGCGGGTAGAGCCCGCGAACTGTGAGGACGTACGAATGGCGGTCAGGCGGACGAAGAGATGGCGGGCGAACCGTAGAGACATACTGGGACTTGGTTTTCGCGCCTTGGCGGTGGCAGACAGGAAGTCTGCATAGTACTGGGACGGGAGGGTCTGCACCATATTGGCGTAACGAAGTGTTTTGAACGTCTGGAGGCGCCAACGGGCGCAACAACACATTTGTTAGTACTATCCTGAGACTCATACATCCACTTTAGAGAAAAATGACTAACTTACCGTATATCCTCGCGCTTTGAGCTTCTACAAACTGTAGGACACAATCATTGCCAGGCTCGCTACTACATAAGCGCAAGCCGCTGTGGCTGCCACCGCAATGCAAAATCGTCGATCATCCGGGTAATATCATGGCCATATAAGGCAGGTGTTATGGAACACGGGTATATTATCATAATATTGAACGTATGTCAGCGTTCGATGATTTGGTGCATGTCCTGCCTGGCCTGAACTCCAAAACAAATCATTGTTTTGGGAAGATACGGAACGAAGGGTGAAATTTCCGGTCCGTTGTGCGGTCATACGATAGAGAAAGGGCCACAAGCCCCTGTCTAACCCAATAGCCTTTGTCTCTCTCCAGCACCCTCACCAGTTTGCTCCGCCTGGCCCTTCCCAATCAACCTGTGCACACCATGCACCAATCCATACGCACCCTCCTTCACGCCCTCCAGGATCTTCCCCGCAACCCAGTTTCGCGCCCTGTACACAGCGTGCTCCCGCGTGTCGATCCGGTCCGTGCGCACGCGGTGCTCGTTGTCGACGACGACAGCGAGCGCGAGGATGGTGGTGACGATGGAGGAGAGCGCGGTGCAGGAGGAGATCATGAACATGATGACCATCTGCAGCCGCGCGGCTTGTTCGACGGAGGAGCCTCCTAGGATCGCGCCGGTCATCATGCCGGGGATGGCGATGATTCCAATGACACTGGTACGGCGGAGCATAGTTGGATAATGGGCTATGCGGTTTAGGACGAGAGCCGACTGACCTCATCTGGTTGATGTTGGGAGTGAGTGCTAGTCGAAGGGCATCTCTTGCGATAGGCTTGCAAGCTTCAAACCTGGAGGCGCCGAATGCGAGGAACATCTCGACCTTGTCCCTGTTGTCGCTGAGAACGGGTTAGCAAGCTTGACACTCGATGTGAAGGCACAGGGAGACCCACTATAGCTCCTTGAGCACATAAGACACAGACACGACGATGCCGGAGATGGTTGCACCGCAGAGCATGCCGACCACTGGGACTGCGCACAGTCAAGGCGCGAAGAGAGTCAATGGAGTAGATCACATACTGTACTGTTCTGGCTTCCAAAATGGTTCGACGTCCATGGCAAACCGGATGCCAACAATCGACACAGGTATGGTGGAACCTAGCATTCCGAGTAGTACTGAAGGAAACTACACGTTTACAGTAAGTACGGGAGCCAAACCCCCAGAGGAATGCTAAGCTGACCATATAGTCGTAACGCTTCTTGGACTTATTCACAACTAGAGGCCAGTATTTTTAGGACTAGATATCACAAATTGAATTAGGAGAACTGTTCACCTGTTTCTGCTGTGCCCATGAGGTTCAAAAGGAATGCCATGCCAGCTACTGCCCATGGATTGTTCGTCTCGAAGACTTTCTGCAGTATGAGGGCCACAACGCTCAGCTGAACGACGCAGCGCACTGCTGCTGTAATGAGCGAGCTGCCAACACCCAGACCAAACGAGGTTGAGAGGAAGCCATCGAGGAGGATGAAAGAAAATGCGAGTCCGACGTTGGCCCAGGTGAGATGAGTAGTGGACTGGTGGGGTCCCCCGGAGTCCATAACGAACAGTCAAGTCCTGGAGTCAATATATGCGGTATATATTGTACCTTGAGCCAGCAGTCACAGCAAGAGCGGATACAGAATCGTTTTACGGCGCAAGAGATGGTTGGACGAGTTCATTGCGCGCGTTGGCCGCCTCAAGCCGGAAGAGCGCATGACCTCATCGTTGGTTGGGCGTCTATCTAATCAAGCAGACCGAGTTGGATAAATCGGGATCTGGATCAGCTGGGCCAGTGGGCCGGCGCAGGTCCGGTGACTCCGTTGCCCTTCTGCAGTGCACCGACTCGGCTCGGCAGCGTGGTCCCATCCTTGCTCATCGTCCACGACGACGAGCACGGCCTTTACCCTAACTTGCACGCACTTCCTATCTGATACGGCTCCGTTCTTAGGAGCTGACAACGAACCTTAACTGTGCTGCTGTCATCTCGGCTTACTTAACCCGCACGCTCAGAGGGAAGCGGAAGACCAGTACCCCACATCCAATGATGCTTTCCCTCGGGCTGCCTCGTTGGATTCTCCCGACGTCCTTGCTACTCCTATGGGCTCAGAATGCGCAAGCGGCTGGTAACAGAAATCTCACCTATAGCTATCCGCTGCAACATCAGTACCTCTCAGTATGTTTGCTGCCACGCGTATCATTGGCTTCTCTGCTTAACAAATCGCCTATTAGCCTCTGGAGGTCGTCAGCAACAGACCGGGTACACGCGTTTTAACCCTCTCTTTAACCTTCCGAGACTCATCAAGGACGTGTAGAGCGGTGTCCACCGTGCTTCAATTGCCAGCTGGACGCGTTTACCTGCGGCAATTTCGGAGAGTGTTCAAAGTTCGACGGCCAGTGTAAATGCCCTCCAGGTTGGGCCGGCATCGACTGTTTGACGCCTCGTATGTGGTGTGGGCAATATTGGTTGTTCAGCCGCTGATATCGCGACAGAATGCGACTCGCTCGCGGACGGGGAGCATCGTCGACAGCGTGAAGAAGGGAAGCAATGTGAATGTAAGGATGGCTGGACTGGTATCAACTGCAATGGTACGTCGTGCCTCTCAGCAGTTACGTCCTGTATCTGATGCATCTCGTACAGTGTGCCAGACGGACAACGCATGCGTAGGATTCCCTCTGCGCGGACAACCCATCGGCGATGACGACAGGGTGGGCAACATGACATGTTACAAGGGCGGGGAGACAGTCTTCAACAACCATCAGATGTGCAACGTCACCAGTATGTCTCTTACATAGCTCGCGCGCCTCAGAGATATCTACATAACGTCTAGACCGCAAGATCCTTGATATGCTTCCCGGTCGTCCGCCTCAGGTCACCTTCAGCTGTGACAAGGAAGACAGTACCTGCCAGTTCCAGTTCTGGACGGCCCAAGTCGAGTCCTTCTATTGCGAGCTCCGTGAATGCAGCTCGAGGGCGGAGCGAGAATATGGCAAGAACTCGACTTTCTACGAGTGTGACACACTCGAGTGCAAGTGCGTGCCTGGGCGGTTCATTTGCGGAGAGGATGGCAGTATAGGTAAGCACTGCCTTTCCTTTCGTCATGTAGTGCTGGAGCCCATGGGCGCTGCCAGATATCACGGACTTTTTGAAGGAGGACATCAAGGGGCCTGCCTCGTTCTCCTGCACCACTGGGCAAGGATGCAAGTTTGAGGAGCCAGGCATGAACGACCTCATCATGACCTTCTTCGGAGACAGCTACATCACACTTCAGTGTGAGGGTGGCGAATGCCTGCACTACTCTCAGGTTCCTGGATACGAGGTTTGTCCCCGTTGGCGCTATGCGACATTATGCATGCTAACAGATGTGCAGCCCCCACCGAAGCCAGATAACAGCGCATTTGTTGCTCTCAGTATCGCAGGTGCCGGGGTCATAGTGGTTTTGGTTTCCGCGAGTACGTCGCTCAGAACATGGCTCATCTAGACCGTGAATGCTGACGCAACCATGCAGTCCTCTGGTGGGCCGGCAGAACACGCTCGAGCGACTTCGGCGCGATCCGTCTGCCCGAGAACGAATCCGCCAAGCTCATGACAGACCACGTTCCCGCCTCTCTACACTTCTCGAACATCTCGTACACCCTTGGCGGGAAGACAATCCTGGACAACATCTCCGGGTGCGCGAAGCCGGGACAGCTGCTCGCGATCATGGGCGCGTCCGGGGCGGGCAAGTCGACGTTCCTCGACATCCTTGCGCGGAAGAATAAGAAGGGCAGCGTGGGCGGGACGACGCTCGTGAACGGGCGTGCGATTGCGGACGAGGACTTCAAGAAAGTGACGGGCTTCGTGGACCAGGAGGACATGCTGATGAGCACGTTAACCGTGTACGAAACGGTGCTGTACTCGGCGCTCCTGAGGCTGCCAAGGGAGATGAGCCTAGAGGCGAAGAAGTACAGGACGCTGGAGACGATGAACGAGCTGGGCATCCTGGGCATCAAGGATTCCAGGATCGGCGAGACTGGTGAGCAGCATGCCGGGTCGCACCTGAAGACGACTGACTCCTAGAACAGGTCGCCGCTCGATTTCTGGTGGTGAGAAGCGTCGTGTCTCTATCGCTTGCGAGCTCGTTACGAGTCCATCAATCCTATTCCTGGATGAACCTACCAGCGGTGTGTATATTAACCCTCTCACTTTGCCAGCTGCGCTGACTGTAGGATAGGCCTCGATGCATACAACGCGCTGAGCGTCATCGACAGCCTGGTTTCACTTGCCCGCGACTATAACCGTACCGTCGTTTTCACCATCCACCAGCCGCGCAGCAACATTGTGTCTCTTTTTGACCAGCTGATCGTGCTCGCGCAAGGGAAACTGATTTACTCTGGAGAAGCAGACAAGGTCACGGATTACCTCGCCGATATTGGACACCCTTGCCCTCTCGGCTTTAATGTGGCAGATTTCCTGAGTACGATGTTTGGCCCCACCTGCGAATCCTTCACAGCTGATCACCGCGCATTGTAGTTGATCTGACGATGCAAGCGGGTATGGAACCTCGCTCTCTCGACAGTCCGCCTGTCGAAGAGGTACAACCGAGTGATGACGACTCGAACCTCGGCGACGAAGAGCGTGCTCTCTCGCGCGCGCGTTCCCGCACCCGTTCGTCTTCCATCTCTCTGCACCCTACGCACTGCGCCCCTCACGCGGGTGCAGACGCAGGCACGGGCAACGGCACGGAAGCGTCCACGACCCGCGCGCCGTCGATCCGCTCCTCAACGGCGTACATCCGGCGGCAGACGACGCGCCTACTCGAGGCGATCTCGCCCGCGAGCCAGGTCAACGATGGGCCTGTACCGCCGAAGCTCGCGGAGCTCATCGACGCGTTCAAGCGCAGTGAGATCGCGGGACAGCTGTATGCGGAGATCGAGGAGGTCGCGAGCGCGCCGGCGGTGCAGGGTAATGGGAATGGCACGACGGAGCTGCCGGACGTCGCGGTGGAGAGCAGCCTCTCTAGAGGGAGGAAGCGGGCGAGCTGGGGCACGCAGTTCAGGATCCTCAGCGGTCGCGCGTTCAAGAACCTGTACCGCGACCCTGCGTTGCTGGCCACGCATTATGTCGCCGCTATTGCTGTTGCCGGTGTGTTTATCTGCAGTCCTTTGTGAAGACGACGGCGTTGTGCTGATGGTGTGGTGCAGTGATATGCGGGTTCTTCTTCCAGAACATCACGAACGACATCGCGGGATTCCAGAACCGGTTGGGCGTGTTCTTCTTCACGCTCGCCCTGTTCGGGTTCTCATGCTTGTCGAGTCTGAACCTCTTCGCGAACGAGCGGATTCTGTTCATGCGGGAGCGGTACGTGTCCTTCTCTGTGCAGTCTGGGACGGCTCTCCTGATATCATGTCCAGCGCAAACGGCTACTACTCACCCCTCACCTACTTCGCGTCCAAGATCCTCTTCGACATCCTCCCACTGCGCGTGATTCCGCCGCTTGTGTACGGCGGTATCATCTACGGATGGATCGGACTCGTGCCCGAGGTAGCAACGTTCTGGAAGTTCCTGCTCACCCTCGTGCTGTTCAACCTGACCACCGCGAGCGTCATCCTGCTGCTCTCCATCGCGTTCGCGAGCACGAGCGTCGCGTCGCTCATCGGCACGCTCATCATGCTTTTCAAGTGCGTACACTCTCCTTTTTGTAATCAGTCGTTCGTAGGGAAATTTACCGTCGGCACGATCATAGCTTGCTGTTCACCGGGCTGCTGATCAACCGCAAGTCGGTGCCCACCGCGTTCCAGTGGCTGCACACGGTCTCGTTCTTCCACGCCGCCTTTGAGGCGCTTGCGGTGAACGAGCTACGGTACCTCCAGCTGCACGAAGAGAAGTACGGCGTGAACATCGACGTGCCCGCCGCCGCCATCCTCTCCACGTTCGGTCTCCGCGCTGAGGTGAGTCGCTCGAAGGTCGCTTTGCTCTAGGCCCGTATGGGCTGACAAAGTGTTGCGTGTAGTCGTTCTGGTGGCCGAACATTGCGCTGCTGGGTATCTTCTTCGGGACCTTTACCGTCCTGAGTTACCTCGTTCTCCACTTCTACGTCAAGGAGACGCGGTAGTGGGATCTTCTCAAAGTGGGGGCTACGGTGCATATTCGGTGGTCACTGTTACGGGATCTCGCTGACGTTACCCATCTACGCTGAATTGTGTGGTCGATTCTTGGAGCATGGACTTTCCCGGAAGAGGTCCTGTGTATATAGTACTATACACATTGTAGAATGTAACCGTATGTGCGTGGTCGTTGTGTGGGAGCGTCCGATATGTTTCAACTCGTTTTGTGGAACTAAAGGTTGACGCACAGGAGCAAATGAGTGCTACAATACGCGCAAGAACACAACAAGATTACTGCTGGTGGGAGCTCTCACTTCATTGGCCCTTGACCGGGACCTCTTCCTTCTTCGGCCTCGCACCAAATATCCCCGTGCCAACTCGGACGATATCACTCCCCGCAGCGAGCGCAGCCTCGAAATCGCTTGACATGCCCATGCTCAGCAACAGCCTGCCCTCCTCTCCCCACTTCCCGTCCTCACGCCTGAACCCCGCACGCTCGAGCGCCGCCTCTAGCGCATCGCGCGTGCCGACCAGGCGCGCAAAGTCCTCGTTTGGCTTCTCCGCCGCGGCGAGCGACTCGGCGAGGGAGCCGATCGTCATCAGGCCCTGTAGGTGCAGGCGCGGACACTCCATGAGTATGCGCTTTGCGAGCTGCACGAGCTCGGACGCGTCGATGTCGGCTTGGGCGGGGAGCGGGGCGGGCGGAGAGCCGGTGGTGAGCGGAGGTACGCCGGACTTGGCGTCCTCGCCGGAAGTGTTGACTTGAAGGAGGACGTTGAGCGGTGTGGGGCGGTCGGCGGGGAGCGCTTTGTGGAGGGCAGTCGCGCCTTTGACGGAAGAGACGGTTTGGACCGCGTAGAGGTTCGGGATGGCTGTCCTGCGAGCTGTCAGAAGCAATTCGGACACCGTGGATGAGCATGATACGCACAGGCTAGGATCTTCGCCTTGTTAGACTGGAGGCTCCCGATGAAGTGCCATCGGATGTCCTGGGGCAGCTAGTCGGTCCAACCTCTCAGGCCTCTCCTGATTCACCCTCATGCTACGGGAGCACACGCACCTGCGCCGCCTTGTCCACGAGCTCTTGCACATAGTTTTCGCCAAAGTCCCTCTGCCCGGCGTCATAACACGCGAGCACGTCCGACGCAGGCTTGTACTTCGAGACCGCGACGAGCGTCGCGGGGCGCGTGCGGGAGGCCGTCTTCGCGCCGGCGGCTTCGACGCGCTGGCGGATCTCTGCGAGGGATTCCTTGAGCTCTGCGGCGCGCTCGGGCGTTGCGTGGCCGATGGACGTGGTCATAAGTCGGGCTCTGAGGCTATGGGTATGCTTGACTCTGAGGTGTTGAAGGAGGAGGAAGAGACGCATGAGATTAGATTAGGCACTTCTTCAGCCGGCAGTGCGCGCAGTGACATCAGCGCCGAAGCCGCTTGGTAACATAAGTCGTATATAAACGGTACTGTTCGTCTGTACTCGGACACTCCACCAAACGCCGGTCGCATGCTGTCGGTTCTCATAGGTTCTCATTGGGAATAGCAGGCGTGACAATCTCGCGGACTTATAGCCTTTCTACACACAGTGAATCGAGATTATCCTTCTAGATCTCCTGCGAGATGAGGCGGTCAGTGCTACAAAGAGGATCAACCTCAACGGGCGTACTTATACTAGGCGTGGGTAAGCTGCGGGTCAATCGAATGCTGAATCATCCTCACGCCTTCAAGCTCCAAGTCTCGCCCGGCATCGCGCTCTAGCAGCGAGCGGTCACAACTTGGCCTTCACCTCCTCCTCAGAGACCTGGACGACACTACATATGGACAGCAGCTCAGTGAGCAGATGCGCGCCTGCTACACAGCGCGAGGGACCTACAGCTTGCCAGTGTTTCCCCCGGAGAAGAGCAGGTTCAACGCCTCGGGCGCGTTCTCCAGGCCCTTGACGATGTGGAACTTTCTTTTCAGGCTGCCCTCTCTGAGCATTTCCGCGAGCTCGCGCTGGGCCTCCGGATAGCGCTTTGCGTAGTCAAAGCTGTGGGTGGGTTCATTGTGCGTCAGCGGTGGGCGACACGGGGAGGCGGGGAGGCGGGGAGTAGACGATCGTACACTATGAAGCCTTCCATCTTTGCGCGCTGAGCGATGAGGTTGGTGTAGGATGAGAGGCCTTTGGGTTTGTTATTATCTGTAGTATGCTGCTGAGCCGAGCCTCATGCGTTACCCCAAGGAGATAATTAGCTCACTATAGTCCGCGATGGCGCCTGTAATATTCAATCAGCTCGTCTCTCCCACCATCGACCGCAGAGTACATCCGCACTTACCGCAAAGCACGATCCTCGCCTTCTGCTTCAGCCGCGTGAGCATGAAATTGAGGATATCTCCTCCGACGTTGTCAAAGTACACGTCCAGGTACCCGGCGTGCTTCCGGAAGTCCTCGTAGAACGTCGCGCTCTTGTAGTTGAACGCGCGGTCGACGCCGACCTCGTGCTCGAGCCAGGCGCACTTGTCCGCGGAGCCGGCGATGGCGTACACCTTCGCGCCGCGCTTCTTGCCGATTTGGCAGACGACGGAGCCGGTCGCACCCGCGGCGCCGGAGACAACGAGGGTCTCACCGGCCTGGATTTTGCCGACGTCGAGGAGGCCCTGAATGTAATGAGCTGGGCGTTATCGCGAGGGAGCGGAGCGGGCGAGGCGGTACTTACAAAGTAAGCGGTCATTCCTGGACGAGGTAGTGTTCAGCCATTATCTCGGAACGTACGACAGGAACCCGACTCGTACCCGTTGCACCTAGTGGGCCCAGGAAGTCCAAAATGTCCATCCCTGGCTGTACGCTAGGTATCCACAGCACGGTCAAGAACTTTAGCCATCACCCCGCATTCGCCTGCGCACGATCGGACCCACTGGAGCTTCTGCGCATGCTTGTCCTGAACGACCGCGTACTCGGCCCAGCCTAAGTAGACGTACGCAAACTTATTAGCACCCGGTGCCGACCACTCGTCGGATATGACACGCACCAAAACTTCCGAAGACGATGTCGCCCTTCTTGAACGCGCTGCCCGGGCCCGCCTCGACGACCTCTGCGATCCCGCCCGCGCGCATCACCTCTCCAATCTTGACAGGGGGCACGTAGCTGCGCGCATCGTTGAGCCAGCCGCGCATGGCGGGGTCGATGGACACATAGCGTGCTTTGACGAGGATCTCGCTGGGTCCAGGGTTGAGGTCAAACGGAACGACTTCGCGCTTGAAGGTGGAGGATGTTATGGTGGTCTTTGGCCGTTCCGCGAGCGTAATGCGCATGTATTGGGACGGAGCCATCGTTCGTCGGTCGTCGAGCCGTGCGACAAGATGGACTAGAAGGGTGAGGGGAAAGGTTGGGTTTCGCCGCCGGGGACACTGTCTTGAGCTGAGTACTAGGAGAGTGGGGACCGGGTCGGGATTAGAGCATCGCCGAGCATGTTCCTCAACTGCTAGTCCAGGTTAGATGTACATTGTGCGTGCGTATTCATCCCGTCCTCGCTGGCTGAAGTGCCGCACTCGAGCCACGGCGTTTCGTAGAAGGTTTCGTCAGTGAGAAGTGTTGTTATTATAACATTAACAAATATTACAGCTGCAGTCAACCTCAGACAGCTGCAGTTCTGCCAGTTGCGCGATCGCGGGCAGAGACGCCCACGTCGACGCGTGGGACGACACGTCTGGCATGTGAAAACTCGGATCAGGTCGCGTCTCTCCGCCCACTCGGAGCACATCTCTTGGGGCAGCTCACCGCGCACGAAACTCAGCCTGTATATATACCCTCTTCTGCGACTGCGACAGCGACACTGTTTCTGTTTCCAGAGACACTGACACCATGGGCCGCCCGACGACGACCGCGCAGCAGCAGGAGCACTCAACCCCGCAGGATAGCCTCACCGTGAGGGACAACCGGACAGGGAAGGTGTACACCGTTCCGTGAGTCTGTGCGAGATGTGTGGTAGGTATAGGGAGGTTGCTCAGGACGGTATGTTAGAATCACAGACAATGCGATTCCCGCTACCGCCTTCAAGGCAATGGCTGCACCGAGAAAGCCCGGCGAG
>CCBP010000089.1:38693-81985 GCA_000765035.1 Trametes cinnabarina
TATGGGAATATGGGCGCTCGACTGGGCGGAGGTCGGGGGCGGCGAATTCATCGGAAGGCTCGGGAGCGCAAGTGAATGAGCTCACTACGTAGTAACCGCCGCTTCTGAGATTCAGGGACGTGCATGCATGTTTTGGCGTTTACAGTCCTCCATCACGGCGAATCAAAGAAGGGCATCAAGCAAATCCTCTGCCCGTTCATGCGACCCCCGCATATCTCAACCCTCCTCTCCTCACCCTACCGCCTCATCTCAATACACGTCCGCAAACTCAATACATCCGCGACATGGCAATCCCACAGAACCCCCAGAATGGCGTCAGTCGGGACGTTCAGGACGAGCTGCTCAACGCGCAGAGCGACGCCCAGAAACAGCGCCTCAAGGCCACCGCGAATCCCGTCAAGTGCCACAAGTCCCTAGCATTCGGGTGAGTTCACCGCAACATGGGTTCGGCGGATTGGAAGCATGCCCTTGCTATCATTCACACGATGCCCAGACGCTGACCTTGCGCGCAGAGACGACTGGACTACCATGCTCTTCCGACATATGTCCCACGGCGTCACAATGCACGAGTTTGAACGTCCACCAGACAGCGTGCTCGACCTAGGCTGCGGCACCGGATTGTGGGCCATCGAAGCCGCCAAGTTCTGGCCGCATTGTCGCGTTGTAGGGTTCGACAAACTCGCCATACAACCAGATTTGACACAAGTCAAGCTCGGCATAGACTGCAGAGAGCTCTCCGAGCGCGTCAAATGGGTGCATGGCGACTTGTGAGTCGGTGTGCTTGTGCATAATTGCATACGCTGACAATGTGATATCAAAAGCCTGGATCGCCTCCCATTCGAAGACGATCAGTTTGAATTCGTGAGGATATGCAACATAGGTTTGGCTGTCCCTGAGATCTTCTGGCAAGACCTCCTTCTGGTAACCTCCGTCCGAACGTCTTCTCTAAAACGAGATATTGACACGGACTTGCAGGAATGCTCCCGCGTCCTCAAACCAGGTGGTTGCATAGAGGTTGGCGACCAGTGCATAGGGCTACAGACCGCTCGCTGACGACGGGCACAGATCATGGAGGAGGATCTCATCTTCCCAGCAGGCCGGACACGCAAGCCCGACGAGATACGTACTTCCACAGCACACAGTCTCAGACAACCCTCAGGCGACCAACTGCGCAAAGAGTCGATGGCGAGTCAGCTGACCGCACAGACTTCTCAAACCATGCAGACAAGCACGACCGCCTCCTCTTCCAGCCACCCAAAGCAGCTCTACACGACCGAACATATCTCTCAGAACGACAGCATGGACTCCTATATCAGCTCCTCCACCCACTCAGGCTCCGAAGCGCGAGAGTGCTTCGTTCAAGACCACGAGAAGCTGAAGGAGGCGTGGATGGAGATGCTCGGCCAGAGGTTCCTCACGCACAAGCTCCTCAACGTCCTCCCTTTCTACCTCTCTTCTGCCTTCAAAACCGTCATTATCCACCCGACGATCCACGTCGTCCTCCCTCCGCCGTCTGGACATCGTGGTCCGCGCGTAGCTACCGCCGCGCCCATGACTAGCATGGAAGCGCAGGACCCCAACTTCACGAATTGGGTGCAGGACATGCGCTCGCATGTCGTAAGGCTGTCGGCGTCCGACGGGCCGCAGAAGGCGAACCCCGCCGCCCTGCGTTCGAGCAAGTCATCGGGGACGCGGGTCACGCTGTGGAGCGCGTTGCATCTCGCGAGGCAATACCAGCTGGTGTCGGCGTGCAAGGAGGCGATCTGGGACGCGTATTGCACTCTGACGGGCGCCGCGCGGCAGACTTTCTTGGCCCCTGGCGAGGCTTCGCGAGAGCTGCGGCGCGAGGATCTCCGGGAGGAGTTTGAGCGGGAGTGGGCTGCTTGGGAGAGGTGAGATCTTTGCTTCCTCCATGCGATTATCGGTCAGCTCACGGGCGTTCCCCGACGACCCCATAGCGACATGAAAAAGACCGTATCGGGATGCGCGACCACATCCAGGAAGCCCTCGGCTGGCCAGATCCCGAAGGCCAGCATCTGGCCTTCCGCGGTACCGCGAGCGGCGGCGGCTCCTTCGCTCCGCCCCTCTACCGGACCAGCGAAATGGTTCTGCCTCGCTGCATGCCGGCTCGGCCGAACATCAGGTGCCACTGCAGCAGCATCCCCCGCAATACCAGCCGATGAAGAATCCGGACTGGAACCACTCGGAGGAGCTCTCGCTGTGCAGGTCAATGCGGGGCTTCATCGCGTGGAAGCCTGCCGCCTGACCTGCTGCTGCGTTATGACACGTTCACGACCATCTCATGACATTCACATCCCGGCTATGGGTGATGGCCCGCAGCTGTACGATTCGCTCATAGACCTCAGGCTGGGCGGGGGTGGTGTATCTAGTGCATACGGTACATCTAGGATTTTTACTGCTCATCTGTACATCTTTCTCGCACACAATGACTCCAATTTTCTGCTCTCCCTGTTCTGCGTTCCTTTCTGCCGCAATGCGCCCGCTGCTGGAATGGGTGGATGGCGAGTGAGGCATCAATGTGGCGCGCTCGAACGCGAGATACTGCACCTTCCCGATTTGGGACAAACGCAGATTGAGATTGATCTTGCCGCCCTGCCTTTGCCTCTGCAGCTCGACGACCCCCTCCCCACCCTCTCTACCCCACCCTCGAGTTGCTGCAAACATGTCTGAACCTACGAAGCAGGAGCCAACGAAGCAGGAGGAGACGAACAATACCGCCGCGGCGGACTTCACGAAGTACAAGGTGCGCATGACAGCTGCAGCCGGACGGCGCACGCGCGCCCCGCCGCTTAGATTTTCTTCGCCGCCGAGCGGGCGAGCGCACCCTTCTGCAACGGCGTCGATTTAACACTGACCGTCTAAATGGGACCTCGTTGATACTGACGGCGCGCGGCGCTCAATCGGACAGACTGCGGCGGACATCGTGAACAATGTGATGAAGAAGCTTGTGTCGCTCGCCGTCGAGGGCGCGAAGGTTATCGACCTGTGCGTTGAGGGCGACAAGCTCATCGAGCAGGGCACCGGTGCGGTGTACAATAAGTCCGTCAAGGGCGTCAAGGTTAGCAAGGGTGCGTCATCCTCGCGGGCCCCCCGCCGTCTCCTCTGCCTCCCCGTCTGACCGCGTGACCACCCGATCCTTTTTCTTCGCACCGACACCGATCCCGACGCCAACATCAATCTCGCCATTGTACGGGGACAACGTACGCAGGCATCGCGTTCCCGACGTGCGTGTCCGTGAACAACGCCGTCGCGCACTTCTCGCCGCTCGAGTCGGACCCTTCGTCGTCGCAGACGCTCGCCAAGGGCGATGTCGTGAAGCTGCACCTCGGCGCGCACATCGACGGCTTCGCTGCGATCGCGGCGGAGACGCTCGTCGTCGGCGCGTCCGTGGAGGAGCCCGTCACCGGGCGCAAGGCAGACGTCATTCAGGCCGCGTGGACTGCGGCGGAGGTCGCGATGCGCCTCGTCAAGGTCGGGAACAAAAACTGGCAGGTCACGGACGCTGTGAACAAGGTCGCGGCTGCGTTCGGCTGCAAGCCCGTCGAGGGTGCGTGTTCCCATTTCTTTTGCAGCAGACCTCTATCGCTCTGAGAAGAGCCCTGTTACGCGGAAAGACTCATAGGGAGTGCAGGTATGCTCTCGTGCGAGCAGTCGCAGAACGTGATCGATGGCAAGAAGCGCATCATCCTTAACCCCGTATGTTCCCCTCTCGAAGCGGAGCGGGCATGTTATAACGACCTCTGCAGAGCGAGGCTCAGAAGAAGGAGTTCGAGACCGTGACGTTTGCTGAGAACGAAGTCTGGGGTATCGATATCCTCATCTCTTCCGGAGAGGACGGCAAGGTACGTACTCCGACGGGTCTGTATCGATGAGCCTCTCGGCTGAGCTCCGTGTCACAAGGCCCGTTTGGAGGAGTCAAGAACCACGATTTACCAGAAGGAGTCAACGGTCACATATCAGCTGAAGATGAAGACGTCTCGTGCCGTGTTCTCCGAGGTGCAGAAGAAGGCCGGCGCGTTCCCGTTCAACATCCGCAGTTTCGAGGACGAAAAGCGTGCGCGACTGGGTCTCCAGGAGGCCGTGCAGCACAACCTCGTCAAGCCTTACGAGGTCATGTGAGTGCCCACCTCGATGCTTCCTTCTCTGTCTGGGACTGACGAACCGGGACCCTGTGGCAGCTTCACGCCGGCTGGCACTCACGTTGCTGCCTTCCACTTCACGATCGCCCTCCTGCCCGGTGGCCCCGCGCTGATCACGCACCCGCCTATATGGTACAAGCCTGAGCTCGTGAAGTCTGAGAAGCAGCTCGAGGATGCTGAGCTGAAGGAGCTCCTGACGAAGCCTCTGCGCGAGAGCAAGAAGGCGAAGAAGAAGGCCAAGACCGAGGGTGAGGAGGCCAAGACCGAGGCCTGAGGCCGTGAGGGGAAGAGAAGCGTGAAGGTGAAGATGTGCAGAATTCAAATGTGCGTTGTAGCTCGCATGTAAAACCAACGGACTGCCTTGCTACCTTGACGCGGGGACACGTTCTGCGTCCTCCCCAAACTCTCCTATCGTCCGTACTACGAGATCGACGTTCTCGAGGAACGCATTGGCAGTTAGACGCGCGAGCCGCACTGTCAACGTCGTGAAAGTCCTGTCGCCGTGGTGTGTCAACGAGAGGTTTGTGCTGGAAGAGCACATTCCGCGTACGCTACTAGTGTGTTTCCGTCGACCATTAGAGTTCGCTTGACCACCTCTGGCTGCAACTCGCGGTCGACATCGATGACTTGCTTAGCAATGTTTGCATGCTTCTCAGTGGCAAACGGGATGCGCATCGTGCTTATATGGACCCATGAGCAAGCCACTTAGTGGTTCACGTATGAACTGCCTTACATTGTATGCCATTGCGGGTCGGCCGTGGCTGGCATGGTGGTGGTACGAACGCAAAGAATGGGATCTCACAAAGATCTGCGATGCACGATCCCGATCGGCGCGAATTTGGCAAGATCGTAGATAGGTCCCTCCTCGATGGAAGTTTGAACGTAGTCGTCGTCCACCACCACCCTTGTGGATCCCCCCATACCCATACGTCTGCACGTACTTGGTACTGCGGCCATACTCATTGGCCAGGTCGGGCTTGCGGGTCCATCTGGATGTCAACTCGTGAATCGATCCAGTAATAGCCTGAGGGAAGTCGGAGTCCGAGTGTCTCCAACGTAATGCGACATGCATGGCCCTTTACATAGGCTTGGCCCCAATGTCGGGCTATGCCGCCGACTGGGCCGGACAGATTACACATGCGCAGAAATGCGCGCGCCATCGAGTCTCGACAACTTTGCGGTCTGCACTTCTGAGACGCCGTGAATCTATTGCACTCTGCAGTGACAGCATTCTGGCTCTACTTAACTATGCAGTCTGTCCCTGAGACAATATCAGCTCACGGCGCATTGATTGTGGATGGATCGCCGGGTGTCCACGGGCAGCTGCATCCATTGTGACTCGGTATGCGAGAGGTGCGGACCGTGCGGTGAGCATGGACGCCATGAGTCATCAAACCATTGGCCCATATTCCAGCCACTCGCGCTTGGCAATCATTTTATGCGAGCTCGAGGGTACCACGAAGAGCTGTGAACTGCTTGCCGTCAACTTCAAGCCTGCCGCGTCTGTACAGACAGTACACGTTGTCACCGAGGTCCGACCGCAATAACTGATTACATACATCCCTCAAGTGCCATAAGGTTGTGTCACCTCCGAGTCCATATACACATCGAGCCCTCTTGAGACAGCGGGTAGGCGTGTTCGATCCTCTTCAGACCCCTTCCCCCTTCGCAACGACGATGAGCGTTGATATGACGAGTCTTGTAGAACCAGCACTGGTAGAAGGCGTATTGGTCCTCAATCAGCACGCATCGAAAACCATGGCGCAGCCCAGGGTAGACACCCCGCTCGAGTCGCGGATTCTGCCCAAGGAGTTCTATGAACCCTTCATCTCACAGTCGTCCAACCATCGGATAGAGGATCCCAGTCAGTATCTGTCCCTCCTGAGGCCGTATCGCATACTCGGACTGAATATGGCCATGCACACGCTGATAACCCTTCCTTGAATAGTCCGCGCACTTCTACCGCTCGAAGACAGCCCGGGAGTGATCTCCCTCCTCGCCGGCAAGCCCAACTCGGAGACCTTCCCGATTACCTCCATGCAGTTCACCCTGCGGGACCCGGTGACGGGAGCAGAGAAGCCGATCGCGCTCAGCGAGCAGGAGCTCGCGAAGGGCCTGCAGTACAGCCCAAGCGCGGGCATCCCGGAACTCAACGACTGGCTCATCGGCCTCCAGGAATACAGCCACGGCAGGAAGCGCGGAGAGGGCTGGGGCCTCTGCTTTGGCACGGGCTCGTCGGACCTGATCTATAAGGTGGGTGCAATGGGTAAGAGGGTTGCTCCGGTCATGCCATGGATCGCGGATCGCCAGAGCTGGCCTGTCATTGCGTGGGAGCGGCCGAGGACGAGAATGTGATAGGCTCACTGCGATCTGTCTCTCCATAGGTAGTCAACGCGCTCCTCGACCCCGGCGACGTCGCATTGATTGAAGCACCGGTCTATGCGTATGTCACGCCATACTGTGGTCCTCGCCATCTGAGCTGACGACTCCATGCGCAGGGGGATAGTGCCGATGTTCCACGCGACAAGATGTGAGATCATAGGTCAGTGGGCGCGTGCTTCGACTCTTCGACTTCCGCGGAATTCTGCTTAACGTGGACTCGCGCTTTTTATGTTGCAGAGGTGGGTGGCGACTCGCATGGCACGGACACCAAAGGGCTGCGCGAATTGCTGGAGAATTGGCCAGCGGGCAAGCCAAAGCCGAAGGTGTTGTACACCGTGCCGGTGAGTCGATTTGGCTGGATTCCCTGGAGTGAGGGATTGAGTAAGTACGATGATAGTATGGCTGTAATCCGACCGGCGTCACCTCTACGCTGGAGAGGAGACTCGAGATTCTTGACCTTTCGCGTCAGCACAACTTCCTGATCCTTGAAGGTGAGTGTGCTCGCTCACAGGATATAACCGCATGAGATTGACACTTACCTTGGACGTCGTACCAGACGACCCGTACTACTACTTGTATTTCGGAGACGCGCCTCGCCCACCCTCGTACTTCACGCTGGAGCGCGACCAGCCCGAAGTAGGACGTGTCATCCGGTTCGACAGCCTTTCGAAAGTGCTGTCTTCAGGCATGCGCATCGGGTTCCTTTCCGCGCCGCAAGTGATAATCGATGCCGTGATCCTCCATGTATGTCTTCCTCCCCTCCTCTTCCCCAAACAGAAGCTTTGACTGATGGAATTGTGCCTATGTGGTTGCAGACTATGACCTCGAACTTGCAACCGCCGACGCTCACGCAGGTGCTCGCGCTGCGCTTGCTGAAGGAGTGGGGCTACGACGGACTCCGGGCGCACGTCGACCGCGTCGCGCAGTTCTATCATGCGAAACGGGACGTCTTTGAAGGTTTCATGAAGAAATACCTGGGCGGACTCGCCGAATGGGATACCCCGGAGGCCGGCATGTTTTTCTGGTCAGTCCTTCTTTCTGCCTTTTCAGCGCCTTGGGCCAACCGCGCATGAAACCTAGGTTCAAACTCAAAATAAACGAAGGAGATGCTGGCGAGGGCGACTCCGAGGCGATTATTCGGACGAAGGCCCTTGAGAACGGTGTGCTCGCCTTGCCAGGGACAGTCTGCCACCCCGGCGGACAGAAGACCGCGTACGTGCGCGCGTCGTTCAGCTTGTTGCCGCCGGACCAGGTGGAAGAAGCACTTCGGCGACTCCGGCAGGTCATCTTGGATGCCCGGGCAGAAGCCAAGGCGGAGAAGGCAGCGTGATTGCCACCAAGTCAAGATGGATGCAGTCCCGTTTAGTCCGCACACGGTACGTACTGGCAGGGAATCTACGCAACCTGTATAGTACACAAAATCAGCCGGTATCGCAAGAAACGTCAGATGGGCAAGTTTCCGATAAGCGGATATTTGCTCACTTTCTCTGAGCTACTGGACCACTCGCAGTACGGCCGTGTGGTTTTCTTCCTCTCAGCTGACTGTATGGGGCATGTGAGACGAGGTATTCGAGGCCCTTGTATGCGCAAGTGGCAGAACATGGCTGATGCTGGCCAAACTTGCGTCTCGAGAGTGTCCCCAGCAACCAGTGCCTGGCAACAAAATCCGAAGAACCCACCTGCAGCTGCATAGGCTGAACTGAAACGACAAGGACTGTTCCGATCCGCGCGACCCCCAAAATCAGGGATATGGCGGTCCAGATGCCGATGTACATCGCTGAAGCAGTGCGGGGAAGCAAGAACCTAGCAACAAGTGCGCGAATGATGTCGGATATCCTGGTCCTGACTCCTGCGCGATGAATGGGGCGTCTGCACCAACTACGGCAATGGGCACGCGGTTCCATGCGTTAAGCCAGAACGTAGCAGAGTCCATAGCGCACGAAACCAGGTTGCAGGCCGAGTGACGGCCATCTCACTCCCTCAAAACAGAACATGAGCGTCGGTGTATGATGGCAGTGCTGTCTGGTGCGCAGTAAACGATGCGAACATGGCCAAGTCGAGCTGCGAGACAGATGTCCTATTGTCATGATGAACGGTGTAGAAAGAGACGGAAGATGAGCTGGGATGGACAGAAGGGAGACGGCATGAATTCTTCTGAAATATTCCTGGCTTGGTGAGAGACGGGCGCCTGTTTGGGGACGGATGTGGGAGAGTTGTTGCCCTCACCTTCTTTCTCTTCATCCGCTCTGCTCCTCCTCGTCCTCCTCCTCCTCGTCCCCTCCCTCCCCCGTCTCCCTCCTCGTCGTCGGACGAAAATACCCCACGCTTCTGGTTCCTTGTTACTCTTACCCATCTTCGTCGCTCTGAGCAGGCCACAGGCGATACCTGGCCATATAGTTACCCTTGACACTCGCTTCTCCTGGTCCTAATCTAAACCTACACTCCGCCGACGACCGCCCACATAGACATGTCCTATACCGACTACTCCGCCGCACCCCAGTCCCCGGGTGGCATGTCCACTCGGCGGCTCACCAATAGGAACACGAACCGTTACAGTGTCACCGCTCTCTTTAGTATGGCCGCCGAACAGGATGTTGAAGTTGAGGACGAGCTTGGACGCGGTATGTGCCTCATCATCCTATCTAAACACGATATGCCTCTCACACATACTGGACACGTGCAGCGCAAAAGCGTCTTAGGGAGCTCAAAGCTCGTATATCCGCGCAGTCCAAGCGAAATTTCGTCCTCGAACGAGACGTCCGTTTCCTTGATTCCCGAATCGGCCTGCTCATCCAGAATCGCATGGCTTTAGATGAGGTACGTTGTTATATCAATGTCTTCCTTGATTTTTCGCAGCTCAAGTCCCCGTAACTAGCAAAACGAAGTAGAGAAGCACCTAGAGGAAGTCGACGCAACTGAAGGCCACTACCCTGACGACCGCAAGCTGCAACAGTACTCGAATCTCTTCTTCCTGCTTCAGTCTGAACCTCGACATATCGCGTCGCTATGTCGTCTCGTCAGCTTGACAGAGATCGACACTCTCCTCCAGACGGTCATGTTCACCCTCTACGGAAATCAGTACGAGAGCCGGGAAGAGCACTTGCTGTTGACGATGTTCCAGTCTGTGCTGTCCTCTCAGTTCGAGACCGCCACCGAGTTTGGTTCGCTTCTCCGCGCGAACACGCCTGTTTCACGGATGATGACGACCTACACTCGCCGCGGGCCCGGTCAGAGTTACTTGAAGAGCGTCCTCGCCGAGCGCATTAACAGTCTCATCGAGCACAAGGATCTTAACCTCGAAATCAATCCCGTCAAGGTGTACGAACAGATGATTCAGCAGATCGAGGAAGAGACTGGATCCCTTCCACCCAACCTCCCGCGCGGTGTGCCCCCGGAAGTTGCGGCTGCGAACGCCGACGTACAAGCAATCATTGCTCCGCGCCTGACGATGCTCATGGAGATCGCGAATAGCTTCCTGCTGACGATCATTGATAGCATGGAGAGCGTGCCGTACGGTATACGGTGGATCTGCAAGCAGATTCGGAGTTTGACAAGGGTATGTGACAGGCTTGGACCTGATGTGTGGTGGCAGGCTGAAGCTGACATCCCATATTATCTGCCATCTAGCGGAAATACCCAGATGCAACTGACTATGCCATCTGCTCGCTCATCGGCGGGTTCTTCTTCCTCCGGTTCATTAACCCGGCCATTGTCACTCCACAGGCATACATGCTTGTCGAAGGCGTCCCAGCGAAACATCCGCGGCGGACACTCACTCTGGTACGCTGCTCGGCGCCTTCACTGTCTGCAGCGCTCTGACTCTGATCATGATGACGTCGCCGACAGATTGCTAAGATGTTGCAGAACTTGGCAAATAAGCCCTCGTACGCGAAGGAGGCGTACATGATCACATTGAACCCATTCGTCGAGAACAACAAGGCGAGGATCAACCAGTTTTTGAACAACCTCTGTGAGGTCGGAGACTTCTACGATACGCTTGAGGTGAGTTCAGACAGTGACAGTCGCTGCGCTCTCAGGGTTGACCCGTTGGTTGCTCTAGATGGATCAATATATGGCGTTGTCGAAGAAAGATCTGGTCATCAACATCACGTTGAATGAGCTATATAATACGCACTCCCTGATCTTGCAGCATATTGAGGTCTTAGTATGTACTCCTAGTAACCGGCAATCTGCCCAGCCACTGACGGCGTTCCTCCTAGGCCCCAAATGAGAAGCAGCATCTTCGCATTCTGACGGATGAGCTTGGGCCCGCGCCTGCGCAGGTACCTCGCAAGGAGAACCGCGCGATTGAGCTCCCGCTGTACAGCCGATGGGAGACGCCGGTGCAGGACATCCTGCTAGACTCGGTCTCTCCGAGCGATATGCTCTACATGGAGGCCAAGTCGATCTTCGTGCAACTTATCCGGTCAATCCCGGGCCTCGCTGACAAGCGGCCATACAACCTCGCGGCTATCGCGGAGCGGGCGGCGACGACGAAGGATGCGACGCTCGTGCGCAAGGGTATCAAGGTGAAGGAGATGCTGCGCGAGCTCGAGGAGCAGAAGATCGTCGACCGTGCGGACGGCTACAAGCTCATGCAGGACGAGGTCGCGGCGGAGCTCGTGCACCTAGGCAACCTGCGCGAGAAGGTCCTCGCGGAGACGAAGTCGCTCGAGGCGGTGTACAAGACGATCTGCGACCACAACAACTACCTGCGCTCACAGCTCGAGCAGTACAAGGCGTACCTCCAGAACGTCCGCCTCACCGCGTCGAAGGAGAAGGGCTCGTCGACCGGCGTCGGCGTCATCACCGTTGGCGGGAAAGAGAAGAAGCCCGCGAAGCCGGTCGTGCATGGGCCGTACCGCTTCACGCATGCGCAGCTGGAGAAGGAGGGCATCATCGTGGAGAGCAACGTGCCTGACAACCGGCGGCCGAACATTTACTTCAACTTCACGTCGCCCACGCCCGGCACCTTCATCATCGCGCTCCACTACAAGGGTCGCGAGAAGGCGATCTTGGAGATGGACCTCAACATCGATGATCTGCTAGAGAAGGTTGGTTGCGCCTTGGGCCTCTGTCCGTTGCAATAGATCACTGACATGTACGATGTGCCGGCAGCAAAAAGACAACAAGCATCTGTTGGACCTGGAATACGTGCAGCTTAACGTGCCAAAGGTACTGGGTCTCCTCAACAAGATCTTCACGAAGCGATGATCATCTCGCCCCCCTCGCTCGTCTCTTCCCTCACGGTCCTCACGCCCACGCTTACACTGCGCTACCCCTCGTGACACGCACGATCTTCGACGCCCTATCCGTTCGTTACGCCCACTATCCTCCAGCTGCCCTCTCTTGTTTGTGACAGATATCGTGCCTTCCCCTCTTCGTGTATATAGCGAGTCTGGATATCCGGCGCCGCTCTCTCATTATACCTATCTCCTCATCCTTTCCTTTGGCATTCTCGTCGAGCCCGGCACGCTCACTCGGCATTCGGGCTGTACAGCGATGTCCTGCGCTGATGCCGCCCTATTCGCTTATTTTCGCCTGTTTATTTGATCTTTCTTGTGTTTTGTCTACGTGTCCACGTCCCGTTTATTATATCCCGTCGTTTCTCGGTCTCATCACCTCTCGCCCTTTCTGTCTGTCTCCAAACCTGTTCCGCCCCGACTCGCCCTCTCCACAGGATATGTATCAGTGGTAACTCATGTATGCACGTCTCTGGACCGTAATCTGTGTTGTTGTTCGGCATACCGTCACGACACCGGCTTAGACGCGCACGACCAGGACAGGAACCGTAGTATTTGTGGCGTGCAAGGCAAGAGCAGCAACGTGCATCCGACGACATCGATATTGGTGGTCTATTCAGAAGGAAAGAACTGTAAGTGTGGAGAGGCCCTCGGCGATGACGGGGCGGAAGCGCTTCCGCAAGTTGCGGTAGCGTGGGAGGGACAGTTCGAAACTGAGCACTTTGAGCAGCCGCGTGTACGCATACGGCTTGCGCGACAGCACGGTGTGGAAGGCCTGCAGACCAAGCCTAGGTATCCCCTGAGTGTCATCTCTCCGCCGATGAGGGGAGGACCTACCAAATTACTTGTCGTTCATATAGGTCCACGCGCGCATTGTGTGTTCGGGCGAGTTTGTGTCTCGCTTTGATACATGCAGACTTGTAAGCAAAACGGATGCTCTGACGGATGGTCTCTGCGGGCATGTTAGTGTGGTCGACATCCAGCGGTGAGTAGAGAAGACATGTACGTACTCAGAATGAACGCATGGTGCTTTGACACGTCTGGCTTCCACTCCCGCAGATAATAGTGCATCTTCATTGCCAGAACGAGAAAGCTCTGGTACACGTTGAGATGTAGGGCATGTGCTGAGTTCAGCTCGGCGTCGTTGTATATGATGTGGCTCTTCGACTTGGCGAGCCTACAGGGATTGTCGGTCACGAGAAGACAACATAGTACCCGCATGAGAGACGCACTGCATCATTTTATACGAGAACGCGGCGCCTGGGCGACGGCCAAAATCCACCGTCAGGGAATCTTGCAAGTCTAGAGATGGAATTAGCTCGACGTATATCCACAGTATCTGTTTGGTCTCACATGTGTCATGGTATCGACTGTAGTCAACTGTGACTGACAGGTCCCGCATGTCGATAAAATAGCCGCACCAAGGAAAAACTACTAATCTTCAGTTCCTCGTCGCATATTTGTGTGCGTAGCAACACAGTACTTTTCGATCGTGGGTCTACGATGTTCACTAGCTCGGGATGATCAAAATTGAGAAGACTCTTGTCCTTGGCGATGAAACACCCATACTCCGGGTGCCCTGAGCACATATGAGTCCTTGCTCACATATATGGTTGCGAACTTGGACTTACCTGCAGATACCATATCGTAAAATTGCATTGCTTTTGAGCGGTTCGTCGTGATCAACAGCCAGTCGTCGATGAGCCTCATGAGGATCTGACGATATGGCGAAGAACCCCATTAGCTGAGCGAGCGACCCGGCTACACTTGACGACATACACATTCGTCGTCTTCCGTGAAGCGGAATTTGCTCCGCTCAAGATCTCCGTAAAAGAAGGAGCATAGAAGCGCTGACAGAACTGAACCTTGAGGTATTCCAACGACTTGTCGGTAGTAGTCGTTTTTAATCTGCATTAAGCAAACAGTCAACGCGACGTTCATGGAATAGAACCATCCACTCACCTTCACGATGTTCTCTGTGATATGTTCCTCGAGCAATGCAATGATCTCTTTGCGACGCGCAAACGGGTAGACCACCTGTCCCCAGCTGGGTATGCTATGCATTGTCGAGTCCACGACAACTTACCTGGTCCGTGAACACTGTGTTTCGTAAGACTTGCGCCAGTTCAGCAGCGTATGCGAGGAAGTGCGGGTGATCGTCTTGAACCAGTGTCAGCGGTGAGTCTCTAGCTATACTAGCAGCCACGGTTCACCTTCAGGGAGGGCCTTCTTGACGTACCTCCGCTGTATCTTATCACCGGCCTTGCTCACGGCGCCATAGCGCTGAAGCATGTACGCATCCTGAAACGATAAACAGTAATGGGTTGTCCGAAGACAGCTCAAGATAGTAGAGTATGCCACTCTACCTCGACGAGCAGTTCGCGCAGAATCTCTAGTAACTTGGTTTGCTCGATCGTGTCGAAGCATGCCTGGACGTCAACCTTTACGAAGTATAGCTTAGGGCTGGAAATTGGTCAGCGCATTCTGATTGCGAGAGCCGTTGAAAGGGGGGCTTACAGCTTCGCAGAGGGATTGCCGCTCGTCAGCTTGTTCTTGAAAGCCTTGAGCTTCGCATAAACCTCATTTGGACCAAAAACTGATGCACCGAGACGCTCTGGTTGACGATCCTGGTTGCGCCAGTAATGAATTCCGGTATAAACGCTGCCAAGTATTGGAAATCATATACCTTCTCGTAGGTCAAAATCTGGAATGCGGCCTGCAGAATCTGGTTGATGGATTGCCCTGGTCTGTATGTGTCCTGTACGCGCTCGTCAGCAGATTTGGGACTACAGCAAAGCGTGTACCTACGTTATCAACTCGCCGCCGTAGATTGACTATGGGCCGTACGCCCGTCTCCTTCGGCAACAAGCGTACGAACGAGAAACCTAGCCTCCGCTGCCGCAGAATTTCTTGAGCCTCGTACTGCTCCTGCTCAGCATCAGTAATCGAGCGGATGTTTCGGCCTTGCGCACCTGTTCAATTCGCTGGAAGGTGTCCATGCTGAGCTTCTCCACGAGAGGTGCACAAAGAATGTTCCAATCATCATGCCGAAAGTACAGTACTCGATTCCTGAATGCGGATGACTCTGTTATATAGAAGGTCGTCTGTTACAACGTGAGCCCGATTGGCTGAGACATTTATGCGTTCCACTCACCTTGAGGAGCGGAATGATGAATGAATCAAAATACCAGTATAGGAACTCCTCAAGCAGTTCACGTCGCTTGAGAGCATCGGTAACCGACACCCTCGTCTGCTTTTGAGCGCTTTGACCAGGGGGCATCAGCCACTCGCAATCGGACGTTTGAATGTCCTGTAGAACACGGTGAAGTGAGAACGACTCGTATCGACGCCCCGTGATCATATGCTTGACATCTGTAAATATATTCGGTACTTTGTTCGTGATATGTCAAAAACCACACCACCCACTCTCCATTGTGATATTGAAATTCTTGTCGCTACCCCACAGCGCCCTTGGAATGACAGCCTTCGTAACCAGCACAGCATAGCGATATACCTATCTACTCTCAGCGCACTCAGCTCTCGATCGGCTACGAGGCACGTACCTCTTCTACTCCGCAAATGAATTCAGCAAACTTAGGCTTGAATTTCGCATTCTTTCGTGCTTGTGACTGGGTGTGATATACCAATGGCCGCCCGGCCGAGTCTAGGGAGACACTACCATCCGAATACGTCGCCTGCGTTTGTAGTCGGACAGAAGTTTCAGACAAGAGTTCCTTGGTATGACTTTAGTTCCCTTCACGGTCACGAGGCTATCCACTATGAGCATACCAGAATCACGCTGTTGTCAAATGAAGCAGTATCTGGTCTCAGCTTCACAAAATTTTCAGCGCGATGTTGTAGCTGCGAGACTGTCCAACATACCTTGGATGGACAACTGAGGTCAAGTAGTGACTTGTAGCGACATTTGCGATGTCTCCATATCATCTTCTCCAGGTAGTTCAAGACCGCTTTGAGTCGTTTAGGCGTTTTGCGCGATCCTTGCGACTGATGGCTTCGGATAAGAGTGAACACGTAGAGGGCAGCTGTGTGAGTTTCGCACCTTGATTTCATGCTCCCTGTCCAGATGATGTGGAGGCCTTGAGCTGTTCCATTGAGACGGTATCGCAGAGTCAAACGGGCTACTCAGATTATACTGGCGGGGAAAGACGTATTTGGCCAGATGTCTTGCGTATTCAAATTGTTGACGCGGATCGGGGTCCACCCACCCATTGTCGCTTCCACGGGACTTCGGAAGCCAGCTAGGGTAAAGTCGGTTGAGGATATCTTAAAAAGATATCCTTCGTCAATCATAACATATCATGGCATGTACTCTGACTCACGTTTGGGAGACAAGCCAAAGACGATTTTCGATGTGTGCGGTGCTACTGCCGGCCGTGCGTAGAACATACGCGCTCGGAGGAAAATGATGTCAGCGGCCGTCTTGACTGCGAGGTGATCATCGTGAGGAACACGTCCGACGTTGTGAATGTGGTTGGTGAGAGCTGGATCGAGTCTTCGACGTTTGGTAGATCTAGTGTTCGTGGCAAATCCTGCTACTAGTCTCCTCTTCACGCCACGGGTCCGTCCGCCTTGCTCTGATTCACGGAGCACAACGTGGCTACTTGGTACATCCGGAGGTCTGATGTTGACAATTGGATCCCCTGTCACCTGACAGAGACAGCCATTGGGAAGGGAGACAAAGATGGAAGTCTCGGTCAGAAGATGGAAGACGGCCTCTTCTCCTATCCTGTAACAAAAAAGTGAGGAAAAACCTCACAATGCGGCAGCAAGGAACTGACCTGTTTAGTAGCGACTCCCACTCAGGTGCCTGCAAGGCCGTAACGATTGTATTCACAAAGTAGTTCACGAGTGGCACTCGAATCGCCCCAACTCTCGTCCTGCCATCTTGCTGATTCACCTATGGTACGATGCCAATGAGTATGACGAGGTTCTTACGAGGGAACGCCAACCGACCTTCCTATAGCCAGCTGTGAGAATACTCGAGGGACGACTACCCTTGGATTTCAGGAAGAGCTTCTCCTGAGCGCGATCGATTACCTGAGTATTCGTCAAGTAAATATAAATCATACATAAACAGCTCTACCGAACTCACATCACGCATATTCGACATAGGAGGGGAGGGAACGAACCGTTTCGCTTGTGTCGGGCATTTCGCAACACTAGCCACGTAGGACGTCATCACGAGCGTTTTGTACTGCATCGAATCACCATCAAGTATCAAAAAATCCAAATAACTTGGCTCGAAGAGGTTGTAGAGGTACTCTTGCAGTGTCTGTACCAGCGGATAATAGACTCGCAAAATCGACAACACGACCTCTCCCGGGTTCTTACGGGTGTCTTCAGAGATTGCTTTTGGCTGCATCGCGCCCGATAGTGCAGATGTCGAGGTAGTAGGGTACCCAAGCTAACAATCCTAGAGGTTTGGATTTTGAGCGATCACAGACACTTGAGAAGGTGATGGTGAGGCTCAGTGGAATTAGCAAGGACAAAAAGCGCTGCATGTCGTCGCGTCGCGTCGCGTCGCAGCACGCCCACGTGCCGGTTTGTCACGCGTATGTTACGACTTCGCGCGCACAAAATACGCGGACTTTGACGACTACTACTAGGTACTTTAGACCAAGTACCTCACATGAGAGTACGCAACTATTGTCGCAACATGCCGCAGATACATCGATAACAGCAAGCGATGGTAAAGGCCGATACACTCGAGAACATGTTACATTGCGATTCGATAAAGCAATAGAGAGCATCGTACAAAAAAAAAGAAAGAAACGTAGCCTTCGCCGCTCAGACCGTATGACCATCTTGCTGGCGCTCGATTCAGTCCGCGCTCAAATCAACCTTCTCCTTGTTCAGGAAGCCTGTCGGGGGCAGAGACGTGAGATCGGAGGAGTTGTTGAACGGCTCTGACACATGCCTTTGAGCTTCTGATTATGAGCCCGCTCACGTTCTTTGTCCATGGCACGCAAGCGGTCGAGTTCCTTCTGACAAATGTCCTTCTCTGTGGCACGTTCAACCCTGCTCAACGTAATCAAAGTAAACGCTCGTCCGCACCTGCTGGCTCTGCGTCCTTGATCAGGTCTTCGAGGATCTTCTCGGCTTTCTCAAAGTAACCTAACTCGCCCTGCGCCTTTGCCTTGCGGAAGAGTGCCTTACGGTTCTTTGGGTTGAGAGAGAGTGCCTGTGACGCTCCCAAGCTTGAGATCCCGTGCCCAATCAGCGAATAAGTGGCAGCGTGTACCTTGTCCGCCGTCTCAACTGCGCGCTTCCAGTTCTGATTCGCCAAATGGCATTGGGACATATTCGAGTAGATCTTCTCCTGCAGGATGTCGACCTAAATCCCCCGCCACCAGTCAGCATGCGTAACCGAGTTCCTTGCGATACACGTTGTCATTACCTATGCGGACGGCACATCAGTAAAGGTGCAAGGGGACTGACCGATAATACGCACCTCTGTCTTGGGCTTCTCCTGCGCGGCCTGATCGACGGCCTCTATCGGTGGCGGAGGAGGAAGAGGCTGTCCTAGTGCTTTCTGTAGCGTGTTCCTGGCGAACCAATTGTAGTGAAACATTTTTATCATACTATCCGTAATCACTCACTTGTCGAGGCCATGCAAGTACAGGAGAGACTACGCGATGGCGTCAATGTCCGTGCATGCGTAGGATGCGAACAATACTCACTTGATGGTAAGATGCGAGAGCTGTGAATGATCATAGCATACCATCCATATTAGCCTTTCGCCACAATCGCGGATATCAGCACGGAGGAAGTCATACCATCCTTCAGTTTACCCTCCTGGAACGACTTGTCGCCCTTCTCCTTGAGCTCCTTCGCAGTCTCGAGTTTCTTCAGGACGTCACCATTAGCAGCAATGCTGGATGTTGTCGCAGGCGCAGCTTCAGAAGACATGATTCTTTGCCGTAAACGATAAACTGGGTGTATGGCTTGGGAATAGGTATGTACACTGTCTGATGTAGTGCGGCGTGCAGGTCCTGCAGGAACAAGGCTCGCAGACGCCGCCACCAGGGACAGTCCGATCGGCGCGGAAACAATTACCCGTGGTTATTTTAGCAGTTTCTAGCAGATAAGTTATCCAGACTTATCATGCAAAACTAACAGGCGACAACGTCTGCAGGGACGCCTCACACCTCTCCGCCCGCCACCATGTCCCTCCTCACTAACATCGTCGGCTTCTCGCTGTTCGGCCTCGCTGCGCGCGTCGGCCAGCTCGGCATACAGAGGCGCAACATCCTCGAAAGTGCGTTCTCCTCATCAACCGTACTCATATATCAGATCTCGTGCTGAAGGGACCTCTCTCGTATAACCCGCTTCTCCAACATTGCTCGTCCTTGGCCCGTTCCTGCAAATTGTGGACTTGATCTGAATCACGCGACATAGACCCTGCGGGGCATGCCATTGCGATGGCCACTTTCGGATTCATCGGGTACTGGGCGTACCACTGGGACCTGCGCGCCGCGGAGCTCCTTAAGCAGAAGCGTGCGGAGATTGCTGAGCGCAGGGCAAAGTCGGAGGCATCCCCTTCATCATGAATTTCGAACGCTTTCCGTGCGCCATCGGAGGACGCCAGGTGCGCTTTCTCTCATCTGCGTCTTGGGAGCGAGCCTTATATCTAACGCGGTATCGTTCATGTAGACTGTACGGGTGTCTGCGGATATCGTAGCGAGTTCATATACTTATCTGCCGAAACATCTCTGATGGACTCCCTTGGCTGGTGCGAAGATCCAAGCATCGATGCGAGGCCAGTGCTCACCTGGAAGCTCAGGTCGTTGCAAGGAAAGGACGGTTAGGAACAATATTACATTCCAAGAATGAGCTGAGCGATGTCCAACCAGCTAGCGACGCAGAGTTTGATGCAGGCTAGGGAAATTTGGCAGTCACTTTGCGTCTTCTGGGCAGAGCGTGTGCTACATACGCAGTGCAGTACTCTCTTGAGCACCGCGTGGAGGAGTGAACGTCAAGATGGTTTCCCCTCGGGGCATTCTCTCGCCCACTCGTACGCTAAGTCGTTGTTGGAAACGAATGTATTGCAGCAGATAAAGCAGGAGATACATGTACACGAACAACCCATGCAACGTAGCGAAAGAGGGCATGTTCACGAAAAGATCCCAAGGAACGCGTGCACAGCAAACGAAGGAGGGCCAGCCGAAGCTGAGGAAAACGACATGCGCAAGCGAGGAGCAGAATATGTACGCAGAACAGGACACTAGATGCACGCCGCGCGGCTTTGGTGGTATCAGCTACGCAGGAAGGAAGGGCAACAAGGGGATATCTATGGACAGGAAAGTTGAAGCAATACGGTGAAGAGTATGGCAGGGGGGCAAGTCGATCGCATGAAGCACGGAGTCTCGATATGTGCACGATTCGCGACGTGAGTGCTAGAGGGTTGGGGATGGCTCGAGGAAAGAACTGGAAGAATGAAGCAAGACACCATGGGTAACAAAGCCGGGCCAATGGACGTATGTCAGTACACGAAGGCAACAGTTCAGTGTTTGCTTGATTTGGGAGGGCTTGGCATGAAGATGGACATATGGTACATATAGCACAACCAGCAGCGAAGCTGGTATACACCGCGCAAGGCGGATGAGGTTCCGACGGGCATTGGGTCCGATAGGGCTGTCAATGTTGACATTCGAGGGGCACGCTGCGATGTGGCTCCCTGCTTGACCGAGTAAGAGATGACGAGGAATAGAGAATAGAGAAAGTGTGGTCGCTGTCGGTAAATGAGCGTGCGAGCTTCTAACAACGTGGCGGAAATAACGAGACGAGACAGAGAAGCGAGTGTGTAGTTGGACTGGCTGATCCCATGGGAATAATCGAATCTGTAAACAACGAGGGTGGGATGCCGAAGGCGACGGTCATTGCAGAGGACCGCCAATAAACATATGATGAGGTGTACCGAGCAGGAAAGGACGAGGACCAGGTGAGAATGCCGTGAAGGATGCGAGCACGATTGATCGAACGCTCAGTGCAGCTGGAACGCGCTCTCGAGAACAAGCCCGATCCCAGAAGCAGCGTTCTCTCCCCCTGCAGTGCTAGCAGCACCGAAGGAGATCTTCCTGCCCACAGCACCAACGGGCAAGGGAACCTTGCGACGAGACGTCTTGCGCGACGCCGAGGACATGGGCGTTTGGCCGAGTGCGGGAGAGTCGCGAGGAGAGTGAGGGCCAGGCGAAGGTGACATTGGAGTCCTGCGACTTGAGCGCTTCATAACAGGCGCAGGGGACGGTGAGAGCAGTCGTGCAGGAGAGGGCTGTGCGGCAATCGGAGGAAGTTCGGGTCCAAGAATGCTCGGGTTGCGCTGCAGGTTCGCCTTCGGGCGTGCGGCACGACGCAGAGTATCCTTAGCACCCGCGGGCGTAGACGCAGATGGCGTCTTCACTATGGTGCGTGTGGAACGGCGCAACGGTCGCCCCTTCTCACTGGAGACCACGGGTGATGCAGCTGGCGGCGGGGTGGGAGAGCCTGCCTTGACACGAGGCTTCTTGGCTTTCTTGCTCCGCAGCTTCTCTTCCTCATCTGAAGATGTGACATCGGAACGGTTCGAGCAGTCCACACTCATAGCATCCGAGTTCCTCTTCGAGATGGATCCATACGAAGGGGCGCGCTTGAGAGGGGATCCAGGCCCATAGAGAGCAGACCCAGCAAAGGATTCTGCACGTCTAATGCGCTGCAGGCGTGGGTCGACGGCGGGTTCAGCATAAGAGTCGGAAGAGTTGGATATCGAAGAAAATGAGCGTTGCAGGCGAGGAATGCGAGAGCTTGAGTTGCGAGAGCTTTGAGAGTTTAAAGTAGCAGAGCTAGGGGTGGAGGGGATCGGACGGGAACGCAGACGCGGAGAACTGCGGACATATGCTTCATGAGCGGGGTTGAGCAGTATTCGTTCCGACTGCTGTAAGCGATATGATAGACTGTGTACGCGAATATATCAGCCGAGATTGAAAACGGTGGGATAGACGCTGATGCTCACCGAGCGATGGCGCTGCTATCAGCGGGGTCGAGTTTAGAGGGCTGCATAAAATCCATACTCGACTGCCTGTACAGGGGTCGTTTCGGACCCGTATTGGTAGTCTGTTGGAGGACGTCCTTGTCCGATGCCTCCTCCTCCGCGATTGTGTCGCTGGACATATCTTCACTGGCACGAAGGCGAGCCAACTCGATGATTTTGGCCCGAGTCGCACGCAGAGATTGTGGCCATTCAACGGGACCCTTTGCGGAGATGACACCACGCGCGATCTTATCAAGAAGGTTTGAAGGAGGTACAGGTCCGTTGAAGGGGGTCAACAGATGCGCAGGAAGAGCGTCTAAAGTCTACGTCGAGATAGTTAGAACGCACATGAACGCGAGAGAAACTGGACGCGTCGATAGACACGACGGCTGTCGCGGTGAAACGCGTCCGGCGGCACTAACCCTCGACAACAGACGCGTCTGCTCTGGTTTCCACTCCCACTCGAGGTCGTCTGCTCCATCGTAATTCGAGCTGTTCCAGCTGTCCGAACTCTTCCTGTTGTTGGATGCTGAAGACAGCACAGGCAACGGAGAGTTCCGAGGAGGCGGAGTGTGGGGATCTGAGGCAGACGAGAGCATAGACGAGCGTCGGCGGGGCAGAGAAGGAGGCATGACGAGAGAGAGGGACGGGGGAGCAGCAGGACGCTGCTCGTGCATAGTTAGCCTAGGTCAAAGGATTGGAATGAGGCGAAACAAGATGAGGGCGGTAGAGTACGGAGCAGACAATGGGGGAAGCTAACAACACCCAATCCGCTTAGCATGACCGGACCCCCACCGCGAGAAGCCCTAGCCACGTTCCTGCTTCAGGGCAGGCTGATTCGTGAATGGGCGCCTTCGCGTCCCTGGCATAGACGCCCGCCGTGTTTGTTCCGTTCATTGTCGAGAGCGGACACCGCGGCGGTGACGTCGCTTAGGGCGCGCCCTGTAGATCCCCGTGCAATTACCAAACCTCTGGCGATGTCCGCGACGGTGAATGGCAAGATGTGAATGGCATCGAGATTGTATGCTTGGGGAGCACATACGCCGTGGTTGAGTGCACTCACCTCGTCCGAATTCTCCCACATTCAACCGCCCGTATTGATGGACTCGCCTGCCATCATGTTTCGCATCATTGCAATCCATAGCCTCTTGTATATTTTCAAGAGGAAGGTCGAACTGTCAACGATAGATACTGTGACACGAACGATAGGCAGGTCAACGTCCAGAAGAGCATCGAGCGTCTTGCAGTGATCTAGGAAATCAGCGACGACAGCAGCGCGAAGATAGCCTGAGGCGGGGAGCGCGGTTGCCGCGAGTGCGACCACGAAATGACAAAATGCTGCATTGGGCTGGGGATTGTTTGTCGGTCTGGGCGACGCAGCAGTCGGGGACAGACATGCCTTCGAGACGAAGGGGTCTAGCACGGCGCCAGTTGACGCGGAGCAACGAAGGCACGCATGGGGTAAGTTCCGAGCATAGGAGTCGTATGCAGAACGATGTCAACACACAGGAGAGCAGACAAGCGGCGGATGCGTTCAAAGCCAGTCGAAGGGAGCGGGAGGAGGAGAACGCTCACAGGGGGCGTCGAGCGCAGGACGGTACGTATATGCTGGATGGCTGAGCCGAGTAAGTCCCCGGACGCCACCATCAACTCGTCGACATCCTCACACACTCTGCTCCATCTCTCATAATGCATCGCAGTCCCCTGAGAACCCTGTCTGCATTCCGCACACTGCAACCGCGGAGACAATGTCGTCGTCGTCGTTCGGTGAGGAGTGCTGTATTGTACCTGCACGAGCGAGAACACGCTGATATGGTTGGTGTCTACGCAGCCGCAGTATAACAAGCAACCCCGTAGAGACCGCCTGTTGTCACCGACAAAGTCCGAGGACTTAGGTTTTGAAGATACATGGGAAGGTGCGGAAGTACGGAATGCCTGCCCGTTTCATATGCTGTCGTTGACCTGTTGCCTGAGACAATGGTACCCGTTTTAACCTCCCAGCAACCGTGCAAGACAATGACACCGCGAGGTCGGATGCGGTATGCATACTCCTTATGAACGGTTCCAGGCAAGACGTGACTCGAATCCTCAGTTGGGATACATAGTACATATGTGCTCATATGTGGCATGTTTCGAAACGGGAACTGCAGCTGGGGCTTGCCGTGGTGCTGTCTGACCTTCTGATAGAATAATGCAGATAGCGGCTCTGCTGCTTCGCTGCTGCCTTCCAGAGCATGACTTCAGTACAAAGACTGTCCACAGGCGAGCAAAGATGGCGAGTCTTCCAGCCGGCACTGGGACCAGACATTGCTGCATCGAGCCAGTCATACGTCCACAGCGATTCAGACAAGACAACGTACACATTCATGATCATAAATTCATAGGGAGGACGACCCCGACGAGCATACAAGAAGCGATGAGGATGCGTAAATCTGCTAACACACTTTGAGTATGGTCAGAGCCCCCAGGCGTCGTGCACGCGGATAACGTACGGATGGTGTTACAATGATCTGCAACTTGGGTATAGGACCTTTCCAGATTGAGCGAACGAGAACAGAAGTGACGACCAGGTGACGACGGAAGAGCAAGGAAACCAGTCACAGAAAATCACCCCAAAGAGGTGGAGCAGTGGCAGGCGGACTAATTCGGGGACTGTTTGTACGCGAGAAGGTCGACCTCGATCTGCCGCCACGCCTCGTCGCGTAAGGATGCAAGGGATACATCGGCAGAGACCGGCAACCCGAGATTGGGTAAGACGGCGTGCATAGCTTGGACCGCCGCGCGCAGGGATCTACGGTCGCTCGGGGCGTCGTTGAGAGCCACGGACTCCCAGTCGGTGGCCGAGCGATCGAAGACCGCCTCGACAATCTTGCGGGTAGAGTTCAGCTTGGCCAGAAGGTACAGGACTTGATGGGCGATGGAGTCGTTCACTTGCTCTTCGATCTTCGCTATCAGGGCGCGGAGCTTAACTCGGATGCCCTCGACCCATTCGATCTGCGTGACAAGCGTTGCCTGGAGGCTGTCCACACTCTGGGTGGTCGACACGAGTTCCTCGTCGGACACAAAGCTCTCTTGCACGCCGTTGGAGACTGACATGCCGATGTCGATGGCGCTGAACAGCGCCGAAGCGAGGGGAAGGAAGGGAAGAGTGATGACGGACTTGGTAATACTTCCTTGTGAGAATTTGGAAACCTCACGAAGACGACGTGTACATACTGCTGAGCGCACCGCCGAGAGAATAGCTCTACGACGCATTATTTTGTTGTGCGCCTCGACGAGCTTATCACGCATCGCCTGAAGCTTCTGGGCCTCTTTCAATGTCTCTTTGAGGAATTTGTAAATATTACCAAGACTCTCGTCGCGCTCGATGAGTATCGCCAAGTGGCCTTTAACCGTATGCTTGCAGTCCGGCTGGGGAATAAAAAGCCCAGGAATGGAGTAGATGGTCCTGATAGCGTGGTCAATGCCCTGCGAAGATTCGTACCTCTTTGAATCAGACACAGATGTGGGATCGGAGGGTTGCGTACCTCTGTCATCACAGGCCAGAGGGATAGCAAGCTGTTCCTCCTAGCGAGGGCGAGGACTTCTGAATCGCGAGCAGCCTGGTCGCTAGATTCATGCAATATGTCGTCCGCGATGCAAATGATCTTGGAGCGGATTCTGACTAGACTCTGCTTGTAGCTGCCCCGCACCGGATCCAGTGCCTGGTCGAGCGTTGCGGGACGATCCAACGCGGTCTTGAAATGTGACCCTACCAGCGGTCTTTCTCGTCAATGCGCCGGAGAGCATCGAGTTAATTACGGATGTGACTTACAGCAGCGGCAATTCTGGAAATCATCTGGGCTTGTCGGGTTGAGTCCATGTGTGTGCTCCGCCTGGGCAATGGCTGTTGCAGCCGCCACGGCGGACTCGGCGGACTCGGGTTGGCGAGGAACCTCGGGCGTAGGCCCTGAGGCGACCTGGTTGATTTCTACGTAATCATCGGCCATTTTTCGTGATCCAGCTATCGCGGGCTTGCGTCAAGTCGTAGATGAGAGCGCAGTCTCGGTGGCGTCGCTGCCTGTCAAAAGATGGCTATTGATGTACGGTTCTTACTCCTAGCATGCCCCGCAGACAGGATTGATATTCTTCGCAGGAACGCTCAGATTGTAATCTGATCAGCAGGTCTACTTGCAGATCGGCTGGTAAGGCAACCTATCAGTACGTACCACAGCGGCCGGTCAGTAGCGTCGAATCGGTTCCGTTAACAACTATTTACTTCGGGCCCGGGCGTTTACTCAAATGCGGGCACCACGTACTTGCGGCTATTGCCGCACAATCTCAGATCTCGTGCTATATCGCGTCGTTGTGGCCACCGTGCCAGACAGCGTACATAGGTATCTCAAGCAAGTTCCGCCTCATTGACCATGGTCCTCAGAGTTGGTTACGGTAAAGCGATCAGACGGGGGACTTGAGAATGAGGGAGATGTAACCTGATCATCGGATACGACAGTGCGAGAACACTTTTCATCGCCTCTGTTGCAATTCGCAGAGGATGATGGTGGGAAGACGTTCACGCTGGTCGAATGCCCCAGTGAGTTATCTCATTGAGACCAAATAGCTGAGATCACGACTGACCTTCATCGCCAGGCGGGACAGGTCAGCTCATCGGTCGACTGGAGAAAGATGAGATCGATGTCGCTATGTGAGCGCTCAGAATCATCTTTGAGCGCAGATGCAGCCCTGAGTCCGAACGGACTTCTCATCCGTGACCGCAGCGCGCTCACAGACCCCTTGATTTCCGGCATTGCCAAAGGCTCTAAGGCGTACAAGCTCGTAGGAAGCTATGTCACCACGCCGCTCAACTGGTGAGATGCCGTACCCGATCGCATGCCATCCAGCAATGCTCACTCTCGCCCCTGTTTGTCTCCTACCGTAGGGCCGTCATCACGGGCAAGAGCTCACCGTACAACACCATTTCTGACCTGAAAGGTACCACCATTGGGATATCTAGATATGGGAGGTGTGCAAAGGGTTCCACCCCGTAGTGAAACACCGACATTGATGGATGAACTACATTCAGCGGTAGTCAGACTATGGCCTATGTCATGGCCCTCCAGCAGGGATGGCCGACGAGCGAACTCAAGTTCCAAGGTAATCTCCTTCGACCGCGTTCGCTTGAGGCGCCGCAGACTGAGCTATCTGCACACAGTCAACAACGACATCCGCGGGCTCATCGACTCCGTCAACGACGGCTCGACGAGCGCGTTCATGTGGGAGTGGTTCACGACGAAGCCCTTCGTCGACGCCGGCGAATGTCGCTTCGTGAGTCCCGGTAGCCTCATCTCCCTTGCGCATGCGCATGCTTACGTCCCGGCACCGTCGCCTACAGATCGGTTCTGTGCCCACCCCATGGCCGTCCTGGCTCATCGCCGCTCACCCTGAGCGCGCGCCTGCGGCGGAGCTCAAGCCGTTCCTCGAGGCCCTTTCTGGGTACGTCCGCGTGTTCGACAAGCCCGAGAAGCGTGCGGCGGACGACGTCGCGTTCATCAAGGACAAGTTCGGATACCCCGAGGAAGATATCAAGGTCAGCTCATTCAGGGTGTCCCTTCTATCGCGGCCTCCTCTTGTATCGCCCAGCACGCATGTGCCGGTTCTTACCCGTCTCTGCCGGCGTACTCCGGTATCGGTACTGACCGGACAGTTGCGCTGCAGGCCTGGCTCAAGACCGTCGGCTACCCGCAGAATTGCACCGAAATTCCAAAGCAAGTCATTCTCGACACTCTAAGGTGCGTGCAGTGTCACCATATATAACCCCCTTTCCCACCGTCGATAGCCCTTGCACGAGCTCGCTCGCTCACGCTCCTTTTCGTTTGCGCGTCTGCTGGATGCGGTACGCCGTGTCTTGTCCGGTGCGGTACTCGTTCCATACATGACCTGCCGCTGCGCGTCTGCTTCGCTGCCTCGTCGTACGCCTCAACATAGCGTGCTGGAAAAGGCTGGGTTCATTCAGCGTCCGAGCGGCGGTTTCGACGTCGGCGAGTTCGTCAACACGGACGTCGTCAACTTGGTGTAGAGTCAGAGCGTGCGCCTCTCGGGCGATACAGTAGCGGGCTGTATACATATGCATATGCGCGACGGATGACAGGAGAAGACAGGCGATACTACTCGGGTAGTACGAACATCTGATGTACGAGTTACTCACCGCTTCATATTGCGGTCGCCATTTCAAACGACGCCGTGGGATGCTAGAGCTTGGATCTATGGCTCTGCGCAACCATAAGCGGGTGGTGCTGACGCTATGATAATGATATATGATGTATACGTAGGTACACGTAGGGTCCAAGAGAGTATAAGCGCGTCACAACGGAGAGAGGGGGTGGGGAAGTGGTTACCGCGGCGGAGTATATAAGAGTATATAAGTGGGAGCAAAGGAGCGGAAGAAACCTCCAGCCTGAGGTGCCGAGCAGCATGGGGACGACCGTTTCAAAATTCTCGCACAACACCGGCAGAGACGCTAGTGTGTCCCTTCAGAAGCCAGGAAAGCATTATGTACAGTACATAGACGGCGATGGCAGGCAGGAGGGAGAAGGAGCGCAAGCAGGGTGATGAGTGTGATTAGCAGGGACATGCGCGCACTACGAGGTGAGAGGCTACACTGCTTGGAGTTTATGTATGACGCAGATGCGATGTGGAGCGGCAGGTGCAGTATATATATGTGGGTGTCAGAGGAAAGGCGTGAAGGAGGGGCAGGGCGCAACTGTCAGTGTGGGCGCGAAGTGCGAGCTGGAAACAATAAGAAGAGATACAGTATGATCTAACAGGTCCGAGATGAGATGGGGGAGAGATGAGAGGAGCAAAGTTCACAATTGTGTCCTGTGTCCGGACGTGTGTGCTGGGGCAGCGCGGCGCACTGTGTCTTCCGGCTCTGGCGGGTGTACGAGCGTGTCGATGTACCCATCCACGTTTGGCACAAGCAGCCTATGAACAAGGGTAAAACGATCATCGTCAGTTATAACGCGCTCAAACCAGGAACACAGGCCCGATAGGGTAAACCTCCCGGCACTTACTTTAGCCATAAACGACCCCCGCCACTCTTCTCCCTCACAACCTGCCACTGGCCACGCTGCCGCAACCCGGGGCCGTTCGTCGCGCCCGAGAGCGCATCGACGAGGCTCTGCCGTCCTTCGCGCGTGCCCTCCGCCTCGAGCACCCACTCACCCCACCAACCCTTGCCAAGCGCCATCCCCGCCTCCGTCGCGCTGCCCGGGCCGACGTACGCGATACGCGCGAGCCACATGTACTTACGTACCAGTGCGAAGCCCGTCGGCGAGTGCGGGCTCGGCACGCGCGTCGCGACGTTCGTGAGCTGCAAGTCCGGCTCGGGGGCAGGCGGCAGAGGATAGCCGCGTGGATAGGCGAGCGGAGAAGGCGCGTCTTGTGGGAGGGCGAGAATGTAGACGGGGTCAACGAATGCCGGAAGGATGTTGGCGAAGTAGAACGGCGACGGGAGAGTCAACGGGTTCTCAAGCGGTGGTGGGCTCGGGGGTATGTAGGGTACCAGACAGTATCCATTGAACATGAGCCACTTCTGCCGCTGACTTGCGCCCTCGCGCTGACCCTCACCCGAACCAGGCAGCGGGCGTGGCCCGTCAGGCGGAGGGACCGGCGGAACGTATCCGAAGTTGCAGACGATGTCTCCATCCGAGAGGTGTTCCCAGAGTCCGCTCTTGACGAGCTGCTCCTCGCACGCCATGATCGCAGGCTCGTCGAGGTCGGTGCAGGGCACAAAGACGCGGAGCACCGGCGCGCGCAACCGTGACGTCGCCAAAAATAGATCGTGTGCGGACGTGCCCCTTGGGACGGCGAGGGGGGCCGATGCACCGCCCAGAGCGAGAGACGCCCTGCGACGAGAGCGCGCAAGGGGGGGAGGGCTGCTCCCAGTCGAACTTTCGGACTCGGTGTTAGTGCGCGAGATCGAGGACGGGCTCGAGAGGGACGAGTCGCTTGAGAAGCTGACAGATGCGAAACGTCGATGCGGCATTTTGAGCTCTTGTCCGATCCAGTTGTCGTCTTCCGCAGCGAACATACTGTTGCTCGACTTGCTCATCGTTCGGCGCCAGGAGCCCGAATACAGCTTCAACGCGAGTGGGTCCGACGACGGCGGCGGCAACGGGACCTTTGACCGACCGAAGATCGACGTGATACCGCCGCCGCCCTTGCTCCGAGAGATTGTCTCTGCGACCGAGATCGATGGTGTTCGGGGCGGGCTGAGCGAGGTCGCGCGCTGTGCGGAGATACCGCTGCGGATCGTTCCTGATCGGCTGAGCACGGACAGTCGACGACCGGCGGGCTTGGGCGTGGCTATCGATAACACATCGTCGCGCTCTGCGGCGTCAGTGCCAAGAGCTGAGAGCGGTGCGGGAAACACGAGTTCGCGGACGCCGCGGGGCTGCGGAGGACGTGTGCCAACCCGTAGAGGCGCTTCTGCGACGTCGTCGTATTCCTCTGACTCGGATGAGGGCGATGAAGAGGCGCTGTGCACGAGCGACTGCAGGTAGAGGACGAATCTAGAATGCGCTAAAGTGAGCGAGGCGAGACGAGAAGACGTCTTGTGGAGTTGGGGATCGTCGGAGCCCCGCGTGAGCGCACCGAGGACGGCCATGGCGTGCATCGGGTACGCGTGTAAGGGCATATACTGCGAGAGCACTGGAGGGGAGGGAACGTGCGTCAATGCGCCGGCAAACACGAAGACCATTTCAGATGACGTACTGAGCAGAGCGAGCTGGTGGAAGTCAACGTCGATGTCTGACTTCTGCTCTACGTCGCTGAGCCCGAGAGCGTAGCTGTAGCCGGGAACGTAGTGGGAGAGGATGACCTTCCTGCACTCAACGTGGCGGGTGAGACAATGTCGGAGGTCGCGGCAAGTGCTGGTGAGCGCATGAAAGTCATTCCAGGATGTTGTCCCGAGGAAGTGAGCGAGCACTCGGGGTTGCTTAAGTGCTCTTGAAAGCAGACGGGGAGATCGGGCGGAGGGACGGGGGAGACGTGTCGGTGGGTATTTACGGGGCGCGTTGAACACCACGCCCTGTCGCTGTGCAGGAGCAGGGTCGGGCCTGGATGAAGGGCCAGGAATGGGGGGTAACGGCCGTTCTGTTGTTTTGGCAGAGACAGCGACAGACATGGTGTTGGTGGTTGGTGGTCAAGGAGGGAAAAGCGTCGGTGAAGGAAGTCAAGATCACGATGGAGGGAGGGGAGCCATGGAGGGGATTCGGGGTCGAGGGATGCAGAGGGAGGGGAGTATGGTGAAAGGTATAACAGTGACACGCCGGAGTATAATTCCTCTTATTAGGTCATCGACGCTTCTCACCCCCAATTCGGTGGCGGTGTCCTCCCTTTTCAGGCCAAAGTGCGCCTCCCGCGCCCTCGTCTGCTTCCTGTCCCTGCCGCCGCCGTTGATGCGTCCTGGCTTCTGCTTCCCGCAGATAGGCTTTAGTGCCGTTGACGTCGTCCACACCTTCCAACACTCGCACGGACACTTCGCGCAGCATGAGGCGACGCTGCCCCGGCTGCGACGAGTTCCCGGAGGAGCACGTCGGTGTGCATTTTTACATGCAACCCACGCCCTCGGCATGCTCTCGGCGGAGCCTCGATGGGCGTCTCCAATTCTCCATCCAGCGAGGCTCGCGTAGCAACCGAGCGCCATCCTCGGAAAACATACCCCAGCCACAAACCACACAATTGCGTCAGTGAACCCAATGATGTCAGTTCGCCTACTTGCTTGTCTTCACCTCCACCAACACCTCGTCTTCACATCGCGGGCGTAATGTCTTGCTCCTTGCTGCGGGCACTCTGAGACCCTACCATTTCATTCCCGCTGGCGTGCATTCAGCGCGGTCAGTCAGAGCGGAGTCGCGTCTTTCAGAATGATCCTCCAATTTACAGAAATTCCTCAATATTTGGCGCTTTCACAAGGCACGCCATTAGAGAAGGATGAAAACTCGACATGCGTGAGACCTCCACTCATTACAAACTTATCACTGAATGATAATCATCCATGCAAGCACAAAGTAGAACAGACTGCAGCAAGAGTCGAGTCAGCGGAAAATGCATGCGCGAATGCTTGGCAGGGCGACGCACAGCAACGGGTATACGGCCAGCAGGATGCGCTGTGTCTCGATCTTCGTGCCGTCCAAGAAGTTCACCGACGCTGAGACACGAACACACATCAGCCTCTACACATCCTCGCGGGACCGACCATGGCCAGCGAGACTCACCCCACACACACCACCCCCACGCAGCAAGCGCGACGGGCGCGCGGACGTAAATTAGATGCACGAACGTTGACACGAGCGCGGCGACGTTCAGCGGTGCTACGCAGTATCCGAGCACGCACAGCCCCTGGAAGAACGACCTGTCAAAGCACAGTCACAAAATTCAGTAGAAGCCCTTTCGGTGACGTGCCGGACGCTCAGACATACACTCGGCCTCCCAGAAGCTATGCAACGCCAGTCCGTCAGCCAGGGTGCAAGATGGCATCGGAGCGGTGTGGGTCGTACGCACCTTTGCCTGCACGGTCACTACGAGGGAACCTACGGCGATTATCACGACGACGCTGGTGAAGACGCCGAGCGACTGCGAAGCGGGTGCCTGTAGACAGCATGGAGTCAGACGTTGGTAGATTGGGCGGGAGTAACGCCTTGAGCGATGCGTACATTGAGACTGAGGAGGATGCCGAGGGTCAGACACAAAACCAGAGGGCCCCACAGATCCCAATCCCTGAAGGATTGCGATCAGCTCGGGAGTGAAGGCTTGGTGAGGTCCTACACACCTCAACAAGTCTCTGTCGCCCTTGCTCCGAGGTGGGTAGAGCACTTGGACGAGCTTCGTGTATATAGACAGCAGATCCCTCGCCTAAATCACACCACCTCGTTCGCTCGAGTCACCACATCTACATACGCGAATTGGCTCACTCACGATTGTTGTTGTGACCGGTTCGTCCAGCGTATCCACGCCCGTATACCTGCACATGCCGCCCCCTTCAGCCTTGCGCACCATATCAAAGCCTTGCGTGAGCCAATCGGGGGTCCAGCATGAGGCTCACCTCGTCTCAACCTGCACACCCCCTACCATCCTGCGATTCGGCCTTCCACCGGCGGGCGCGGTCCCGTTCGCCGGCGTGCCAATGTTCCCCGACACCCCTCCAGCAGCGCTGGGTCCATAACCAGAGTCAGACGGGGGCGCGAGCTGTTCAGGAGCCCGCGCCTTGCCCTTGTCGGGGGCTGCGGGGCCGGGCGTGCGCGGGCTGGTGGCGAGCCCTGGGTGAGTGAAGCCGGGGATAGAGTCTTCGTCGAGATCATCGTCGTCTGAGAGCCTACGTGAGCACTCATAGCGTACAAGGCGTACGTATGGGTCGCGGAACTTACCTGCTTCGATGAACTGGGAGGTGGACGTGAGCGGTGTCGTCACATCGACATTGTCCATGCGTTGCATCTTCCAACTGTCCGCTATTCCGCCAGATGTCAATTTTCGCCGAGGGGACTAAGCTATTCTGCAGCAAGCGCGATGGTACGGTGTGCGGTATGCGACTGCTAAGCCGGGTGTTGGCTGTGAGGGCGTGTGTGTTGGGGAGCGCCCGCGACCCTTTCCAGCATTGCCCCACGTGACCGCCTCGAATACCAAGCTGACGCGTCGCGGAGCGAGTGTAATTACACACTGACTGTCCCTCTCTTCCTTACGCTCATCCTCTCTCCCAACTTCCGCATCCTCCCAGCACCACAATGGTATGTTCCTGGACACCATATTATTTGATTTGCTGCTGACAGGCAATGCAGGGTCAATCACCGTCTGGCTTGCCTGGCCAAAGGCCTGGTGGCGGCCGCGGCCAACCGGGTGACCAGAAAGACAAGAAGGAGCAGAAGAAGAAGTGGGAGCCGCCCCTCCCGACGAGCGTCGGCAAGCGCAAGAAGAAGAAGGGCCCCGACGCCGCGTCGAAGCTGCCGACGGTGTACCCGACGACGCGCTGCCGGCTGAAGTTGCTAAAGATGGAGCGTATCAAGGACTACCTGCTCATGGAGGAGGAGTTCATCCAGAACCAGGAGCAGCTCAAGCCCGAGAGTGCGCGCGAGGAGAAGAACGAGGAGGACCGCACCAAGGTCGACGACCTGCGCGGGAGCCCGATGGCGGTCGGCACGCTCGAGGAGATCATCGACGACGACCATGCGATCATTAGCACTGCGTCCGGCCCCGAGTTCTATGTGTCGATCATGAGCTTTGTAGACAAGGACTTGCTGGAGCCTGGGTGCCAGGTGTTGCTACATCACAAGAACCAGGCGGTCATTGGTGTACTTCAGGACGACACGGACCCGATGGTCAGCGTCATGAAGCTAGACAAGGCGCCGACAGAGAGCTATGCGGATATCGGCGGTTTGGAACAACAAATTCAGGAGATCAAGGTACGACTGTCTGAATTTGTGTCATTGAAGTCTGCTCACTAGCGTGCTGCAGGAATCGGTAGAGTTGCCCTTGACGCATCCGGAATTATACGAGGAGATGGGTATCAAGCCACCAAAGGGTGTCATTCTGTACGGTGTCCCTGGTACCGGCAAGACACTCCTAGCGAAGGCCGTCGCAAACCAGACATCAGCGACCTTCTTGCGTGTGGTCGGCTCGGAGCTGATCCAGAAGTACCTTGGAGACGGTCCCAAGCTCGTACGAGAACTGTTCCGAGTGGCCGAAGAGCACGCCCCAAGTATCGTTTTCATTGACGAGATTGACGCCATCGGTACAAAGCGGTATGCAGCCCTTCCTACCTTGGGCGTAAGGGAGCATGCTGAGCGAAATGCGCAGATACGACTCAACATCCGGCGGTGAGCGTGAGATCCAGCGTACCATGCTGGAACTCCTCAACCAGCTGGATGGATTCGACACTCGCGGAGACGTGAAGGTGATCATGGCCACGAACAAGATCGAGTCGCTCGACCCTGCGCTCATCCGGCCGGGACGTATCGACCGCAAGATCGAATTCCCGCTTCCGGACATTAAGACGAAGCGGCACATCTTCAAACTGCACACGTCGCGCATGAACCTCGCCGAGGACGTCGACCTTGAGGAGTTCGTCACCGCCAAGGACGACCTTTCTGGTGCGGACATCAAGGCGGTATGTACGGAGGCTGGTCTGCTTGCGCTTCGGGAGCGGAGAATGCGGGTCACGAAGGCGGACTTCACGGCTGCAAGGGAGAAGGTACGTTGGTCGCCCTCGCTATCACATGAGGATGGGGTAGGCACTGACTCTACACACATTTCAGGTGTTGTACAGGAAGAACGAGGGCACCCCAGAAGGACTCTACCTGTGATTTCTCGGTCTTTTTGTACTGTTTGTCGTGTTGCATATTCTATCATATTCTAGTATGCAGGGGAAGACGGACCATGCGCTTAGTGTGCTGCCAGGCCTGGCGATGCCTTCTTTCGTCACTTTGGTCAAGGTAAATTGAAAGTGCACTGTACGGCAAATGGTTGGAACTGAGATGAAGGCGACCGCAGCAAGTAGCTCCGCCTGGATGAACGAGTTTTCTGAGCAGTGCAGATAGCCACGTGTGATACACATATGGGGCTACACAACCAATTGCCAAGCGCCCATGCTGTAGCCTGGGCTTGGAATCTTGCCATCACTATACGTTGGACCGACTGCTGTACGGATGCGCAGAGTCTAGGGCCTTTGAGGATGTTGCGTCATCGTGAGCAAGGTCAAAGCCAGTTCTTGCAATCGTGCGGCATCCATATACGTGTTGACCCCTCCATCGCAGTTGTATAAACATCTGGCCAAATTCAATCTCTCTCAGTATTCTGTCTCATCTCTGGTGGCATCCTGCTACTCAAGTGTCTCAGCGCGATACATGACTGATACGACCTATCCAATATGACAGATACCGGGCTGTCATACTCCTTCAATCCTGCACATAAGTAACACCCAAGATGGACATCGACTACGTTGAAGTCAACCAGGTCGCCCTATTAGAATCTGCAGAGTCTGCGATCGACGAGGCTGCCCATCATGACGAACATGGTAGACCCGCCGAGTCCGTTGTGGTGGCTGCGACAGTCGTTGTCGAGGCTGGAGATCAGGCCCCGGCTCAGGCGGAACCTTTGCATGGCCCTGATTCGACCGAAGTCGATTCCCAAGATTGTGACTGCTGTAAGCCAGCCCGTTCGATGCAGGACGCCCCTGACCTTCTTCCAATCGCGTATTGACGAGAGGACTACCGCCAGTAAAGTCATCAAATCTCAAGACGGTGCTGAATCCGAGCCCCGCAACACTCGAGTTAGCCCTCGCTCCCGTGCGTGCGAGTTACAGACACAGTTGGGGCCAAATTCGTTCTATCATCATCCGTATCGCGGGCGACATTTCGGATGCTTCAAGCGCCGAGGGTGCTCGCGACGCAGAAGCTCTCGCCTTGGCAAGGAGGGATGCTTTGCTCTCCCTAACCTCTGAGATAACAGAGGTACGCCGGTTCCTGTCCGTATTTCGGATACGAGTCGAACGGTTGATAATCTACACAGGCCCTTGACAATGCTATGCGAACCATTTACATGATTCCTGGATTTTTCATTCCGCAACCGAACTGCAAGTACACGGTGGAGGACCACCTCGTGCAGATAGCGAAGCTAGACAAACAGCTGGAAGACGTTCAGAATCGCCTCAGGGAGATGCAGCAGAAGGCACAGAAGCTGTTGGATTTGCGTGGGCAGGTCGTAACGGCACACAACCAAATGCTCCGCCGCAGAGCCATGCTCACTGCCGTGCGCTCAGCCGTAAGTGTACGTCAGCTGGTCTTGCCGACAAACATTCACGAGCAAGCACTTTCAGTCTATCGTCACTCTGCCATTCCTGCCCATCCTTTCAGCAGTATTCAGCGCTGTGGATATGGCCCTATCGGTTCACAATGGCTCGCAAGAGAGTACCGTGCCGGATGACGTCCTCATGTCGGCCACCGAAAGCATGGATAGCCTTCAGGCCACTCTCCCCAGGCAGATCAGAAGGATGGAGGAGATCCGGTTCGAGCTTCAAGTAGTCCAAGCGAAGATTGAACACCAAAGGAACGATCCCGACGCCTGCCAGGTCCTTGACCTCTGGACCAAGTTGAGATCCGCACAAATGCTCGTCAAGATTATATTCGATCGGCGAGACAGCGACTCGTTGTCCATAGAGTCAAACAACGTCATTCGCCGGCGAAGTTGCAAGTCCCTACGTGAGGCCATTCACGCTATGCATGCGCTCCTGCCTATACTCGGGATACCACACACACGTGATGTGTCCCTCGCAGCTGTGTCCGACGGGGTTTGGCAGCAAATCGAGGATGATCTCGTCAAGTTCAGGGACTTTCATAAGTAGTACTCTTCCGTTCTCTGCACCATCGCCTTTTTCAAGATAGTTCTTTGTATCTGCTTTGTTCCATGTCTGCTCTGCCATGGTCGCTTTGCTGTGGCGTCTGTTATTGTTTTCTCGATCTGGATAGGGATATCAGGACATCGACTCGGACTTCGCGTCTTGAGGGTCGCTGCCAGTGAAGCATCTCGGCGCGTAGCGCGCGAGCTCGGGCTCGAAGGAGGTAGGACACGGTATGCCATCGCCGGCGCGCGCAATCCAGTGCTCCGTTGATTCGAAGAATTCATTGTTGCTTCCCGCAGACGTCATGGCAGAGAATGCGCGATATTGCGAGCAACGAGTCGTGGTGGCGGTGGGGCTTGAAAACAGGTAAGATGATCGCGACGAGTAGGGACACCGTAGATACTGCGAGATCTGAGTAGGGCATAGATCAGTGAGAAGCCTCGTTCTCCGGCCTATCTACGCGGCCCTACGCGGCCGGACAGATCTGAAGTGATGGGTGAGTGAGTGCGGGAGGTGCGGTTGAACAAAAGGCAAACTACAGTAGCTCTAGAGCAGTACCAACCGTGCACCTATGTAACAGCTCCTATCGTATTTCGGTGCGCGCGCGGTGCGGCTCCGGAGTCGAGACAAGGATGCCAGACACTGCCAGACAGCCAGACTCAGCCAGAGGACAAGTGGAGATGGACCAAGGCGAGGAACGAGCCTTGTCCCATCGAATGCTTCCTAAGTGGGAGGACGAAAGAGGAAGAGAGCAAGTCCAGCGGCTAGGCGCTCAGGACTTCGCTCTCTTCCTCCACCTCCCCGCTTTCCAGCTTGTGTTTTTGAGATCTTAGAATTTTCTCTTTCATTATAACAACTTGGTACTGCTATGGTGGGTCAACCAGAACCTGGAGGTAGACCGGGAGGGGTGGATACCCAAAATCGGGGTGCATATAGTGACCCCCGAGACGATAACGGTAATCCCGCGCGGCCTTTCGGTTTTCTCGGGGGACCCCCTCCGCATATACCGGTTCCATTGCCGGTGCCGCCCCCAGGTCCGAACCCACCCCCTGGCCCGAACCCACGGGGCCCACCTCATGGCCAGGACCCTGGACCTGATGCCCCGGATCTCGATACAACCGAAGGACGCATCCGCGAGAACGAGGCACGCACACGCCGCAATGAGGAACGCCAGCAACGGAGAGAGAGGGGCCAGGCCGTAGAAGACGACGAGCCGATGCTGGAGTTGGAGCTGAGGGGTAGGGAGGATGGAGACCAAGGAGGAGGAGTAGGAGGAGGAGGTAGGCGAGACAGCCCGCCCCCGCGGGAGCCCATACATGCGGACCGGACGATGGAGGCGATTATGGCCGCATTGATGCAGGAGGGCCCAGTGTGCGAGCGCGCGCTGGACTTGATCGACGGACTGGTGGGCGGCGCGATGAGGAAGAAGAAGCAGGCCAAGGACCTTGATCGACTAGAGGAGGCCTCGGAGTTACCGGCAGACCAGAGGATAGGCAGACACACGCGTTTAGATCGCCGGCTGATCACGCTCATGAAATTAGGTTTTCACCTCCCGCTTACGCTGTGTACGAACGAGGCAATCGAGGCTGTCAGAGCAAACCCCGCGAAACTCGCCGATAAACGCCACACTGACAGCGGAGGGAATAAGGTCACCATCGTGGACGTTACCGCAGGATGGCCCGACGAGCGGAACCTTTCCTCGGAGGACTGGAAGGACGCTTGGGGAAATCTATTGCAGATCTTGCCAGAGGTCCTATCAGAGGAGGGGACCGCGCGGTTCCGCGCGCACTTCGACTACCTGCGGGGACAGCCTAACTTTAAGGTGCGATTCCCCGCCATTCTGAGATTCGACATCAGTGTGCGCCACGACTACTTCTGGGGGAAGGAGTGCCGCCCTTTCTACCCAGGCCACCCGGAGTACGTCGCGGAACTAGTACAGATCCAAAACGACGTTGCGATGGAGCTCGCTGCGCGTGTCCCGGCACCGAGGTACACAGATCAGGCGGGCGGACCAGGTGGCACGCGCTACCACCCATACGGAGGGTGGGACTCGGGACAGCGAGGTGGATGGGACTCAGGCTCGCGCGGCGGGGGAGGGGCCTTGAGCGCAGGGAGAGGCGCACGTGGAGGTCGGCGGGGAGGAGGTCCAGGCGATTACGGGCAGCCCTTTCGACAGGGCAGGTCGTCCGCGTCCGCGGGACCCCTCTGCCTCATCTGCGCCACAAGTGGACATCGCGCTGACAGATGTGTTGCGACCAAACTGCCGAACGGCCGACCCATCTATTCAACCGCTAACGAGGATCGCCTTATCGCCATCGACTCCCGCGCGGTCTTGTGCAAATCCTGGAATGCTAGCGGTCGCTCCCCATGCACGAGCTGGGCATGCCCTGGAGGCCCCCGGTCGCACGTCTGCTCCTACTGCGGGTCCGCGGACCATCACGCAGGTAGTAAGCGGTGCGTCTGAACGTAACCGTATCGTGACCACGTACCGCGCCGACGTGATCGAGGACGAGCTAAGGCGCTGGGGACTTTGGGACAGGCACCGGACGCTTCCGGGAAGGCTGCGCTTTGGTTTCCATATCGGCAACGTACGCCCGTTGACGCGGACGTTTACGCCGGACAACCATAAAGGAGGAATAGAAAACCTAGAATTCATCATTGCGTATACGACGGAACAGGTCGCGTTGGGCCACATGACGGGACCTTACGACAGGCGGCAGGTACAGGAGATCTTGGGCTCGCATTTTCGATCATCACCACTCGCAGTCGTTGAGAAGAACAGCTACGAACCAGAAAAATTACGACTTATTCAGAACTGCTCATACGAGGATGAAGAAGGGGTATCCGTAAACTCAATGATTGACGCGGATGACTTCCCGACGAAGTGGGGAACAGCCGCGGAGGTAGCAGAAATAGTGAGTACATGTTATGAAAGTGTCGAGGCACAGGGACATTTGCAGAGGCTAGGCATGATGCCACCTCAGGTCGAAGCGCAGAGGCGCAGATATATGCAGCGCGGTGCGCAGGTGAAGTGCGACGCACAGGCACAGCGCAGGAGGCGCAGGTCGAGGGACCTCAGTCTACAGTACGGACCAGTACTGATGACACACGTAGATCGCGAACGCCCCACCCGGGACCCAGATGGCTACGTTGGACGTTGACGCGGCCTTCCGACGCATCCCGATCCACCCCGCTCATAAGCCGTACCTTGTCATCCAACAACGGCCGGGCGAGTTCTTTATCGATCACGTCTGCCCATTCGGAGTCCGATCTGGACCTGGGCTCCAAGGTGCACCCATGGACGCGACGGTAGACCTCCTCGACGCACGAGGGTGGGGTCCGAATAAGAAATGGGTCGATGACCTGACAAACTTCCGCTTGCCCCGCGGGAGGGATGAGGAAGGGAACTGGACGTACGGACACTCAATAGAAGATATATTCGCCTTAGGTGAGCGGATCGGTCTCCCTTGGCACAAGTCGAAGTGGCGCGACCACGATTTCTACGGGGAGTACCTGGGATTCACATGGGACATCCCGGGGAGATTCGTTTCATTGCCAGAGCGGAAACGGGTGAAATACCTGGACCGAGTACGCGCTGCATTGAGTGGGGTTGAGGGTGGAGCGAGGCGTATGGGCTTCGCATTGGCGCAGAAACTAAGCGGGACGTTGTCGCATTGCACATTCGTCTACCCGCGAGGGAGAACGTACTTGACGGGGTTATACGCTTTCCTGGCGACATTTACGAACGAACACGCACCGCGTTACCCACCGAAGTCTGTGGTTACGGACTTGGGTTGGTGGCGCGATATCTTGGAGCGGCCGAGCGAGAGGCGGATACTCGAGCCCCGTGGCAAGCCTCGGGACTTGGATTTGTGGGTCGATGCGTCGACAGACTGGGGCATAGGGGTGGTGGTTGGCCAGACGTGGGACGCGTGGAAGTGGGCGGTCCCGCAGGCGAAATGGAAGACGATGGGGAGGGACATTGGATGGGCGGAGATGATCGCCATCAAATTGTTGGCACGGCGATTGGCTGAGGAGGGATGGATGAACACGTCAATCCTGGTGAGGAGCGACAACGAAGGAGTTATCAAAGCGTTTCGGCGAGGGAGGAGCAGAAACTGGCAGGTTAACTTATCGATTCGCCGGACAGAACTCCTCTGCATGGAAAGGAATCTGGACATCCACCCGATCTATGTGAACACCAAGGACAACCGTGCCGACCCGGTATCACGCGGCGTACCGGACGCGCAGTTGAAGCGTTTCACATCAGGTTTCACTCTCCCAGCGGAGATCTCCCAGTTCCTTGCCCATGCCTGACACCGGATTTTCTGATGCGCCCGACGGTACGGGCGCGCGCGCTAGGGTGGGAAGGAGTCCACATTCCACAGTCACGACCGTTGGTATGACCTTACCGCCGCAGACCTTAGCCGCGCGAAGAGCTAGAAGACCTTTAACAAAAAACACCATAATGCCCTCGCAATTTAGACCTTTCGTCCGTGCAGACGAACGACTCTCTCGATGGACCACGCCGCACTCATCTCGTTTTCTTTCTGGACTCTCTTTGATGGTTTCTCCTTCTGCGACTTCGAAACTGGTACGGACTATGTTAAACGGACTAGACTATGGGACTCGGAAAAATTATGGAGCTGGGCTTTTGCGCTTCAACCAGTTCTGCGACGAGAATCACGTCCCCGAGGAAGACCGCATGCCAGCATCAGAACCGCTGATAGCGGCATTCGTAGCCCATTACGCGGGTGAAGTGCGACACGACACAATCGGATCTTGGCTGTCGGGCTTGGCGGCTTGGCACTCTCTGAACGGCGCGCGCTGGCACTGCGGAAAGATGATGGCTTACGTGAAGAAGGGAGCACGGAAGATGGAACCGCCTCCTCTATCAAAACGGCCACCGGTGACCTTGGAGCACATGCATGCCTTGTTCACGGGTTTGGAGCTGGGGAATACCTTTGATGCTGCGGTGTTTGCGACAGCATGCACAGCCTTTTGGGGTTGCAGACGGTATGTGGAGCCGGTAACGACGCGTTTGTTACTGATCACAAACACACACACCACAGGCTGGGGGAACTAGTGGTCCCCTCGCGTTATGGTTTCGACAAGGTGAAACATGTCACCGCAGGGACATCCGTAGGCGTGAGAACGCTCCCTAGCGGTACCACATATGCAATATTCCATGTCCCATGGACGAAGACAACTAAGAATGTCGGAGCCGACGTTATATTGACATCGAACTCAGACCCTACATCGCCGGTGACCGCGATATGCCACCACAGGGAAATCAATAAAGCCCTACCCGCCGATGCACCCCTGTTCGCCTTCCTTTCTCAAGACGTACCAGAGGGATGGGCTCCCATGACGCGGGAATGGTTCTTATCGCGTTGCAATGAGGTATGGGCGACAGCAGGCCTGGAGTTATTGACGGGGCATTGTTTCCGCATAGGGGGGGCGACGGAGCTATTGTTACGAGGGACACACCCGGACGTTGTTGCAACACAGGGAGGCTGGCGATCGCGAGCATTTCTGGAATATTGGCGCAAGATTGAATCAATTCTCCCTCTATTCATTTCGAGTACCTTCGACGAATCACGATCACGTTTGTTGTGTAATACTATGGATGAGTTTAGAAGACGTCATGTATAATACAATTGTACAGTATTCAGCGAGCTTCGCGCTTAGGGGGAGTCGGGCGGCGGGCGCAAGGTGCGTAGCCCGACTGTTGTGCTTCGCTCGCGGGGGCGAGTCGGTCTCGTCACCTCGCGCTCGAGCGGGGTTCCACATGGCGGGAAGCTTGTCGGGCTTTCCGTTACGCCCACAGTGGGATGGCCAGGAATCGCAGAATCGCGGATCCTCCCTCCCGGCAGGTGGGCAGACGTGTCACCCCTCAGCGAGAGGCGCGACGCGTCGGGCACGTGATTGCGTTGGTCACGTGACCCCCTTGGTGGAACCCCGTCTCCCCCCACCCCACGAAAATAGGATGCCACATGAGTGCTGGAAAATGGAATTGTTTAATAGTAGTTGTAATTATCGACTGGTGGTTACAACTACTACAATATACATATAACCTCCCTTTCCGGATCGGTAGCCCACTATTAGGAAGC
>CCBP010000090.1:0-12466 GCA_000765035.1 Trametes cinnabarina
ATACGCACTTGTCGGAGACGTCCGGCTCGGAGTCTCCCAGAGCATCCTGCTTCCTTTTTCCCACCGCTGCCGCTGAACCCGACTGCTTCTTCCCACCACGCTTGCCAGCGACTTTCTGCTTGCCACGTTTGACGATTTGAACTGTAGCTGCTTCGTCCTCGTCCTTGTCGATCTCCATTTCAGACTCGCCGGAATCGAGTTCAGGAGAGTAGTCGTCATCGTCTGGCGCGGGTGAGCCCAAATCATCTTCAGGGTGTTCGTCTTCGGGATCAGCTAATGGGAGGTTCAAGTTCAGCAGGGTAGACGACAACACTAGCAACTGCGGGGTAGACGTACCTTCAAACTCTGGCAAGGCGTTGCGGAAGGTGAGTATTTGACTGACTACTTGCCAGGTACACCGATGTGGTTAATGGCTGTGGAGGGAACTGACGCACCGTTGCCAGGGAACGTGAGTCCTGGGGAGAGAGAACGCGTATCGGTCGAGTCGGTGAGCGTGTTGTGCTTGCCCGACCGAGAGCGCGTTGAACGGCGTAGATCAGGCTGAGTGATTGGTGCGTCCTCGGTCAACTTCGCTTCGAGCTCGAGGACATGCTGACGGGCTGCCTCGGCTTTCTTCTTCGCTACTTCCTTCTCGTCAGCAATTTTCTTCTTGTCAGCAGCAACTTCAGCGGGTTTTTTTCGAGGCTTCGGCATGTCGGGGCCTCCAACACACCAGGTCTTGTTGGCAAGTCGGGTCTGGAGGGCTGGAGGGAGCTCGACACCACGCCCGCAAGCCATGCTGCGATGAACCTCGTCGTCGAGAGAGCTGGGGGAAGGTGAGTGCACTGTGCAGCCAGCTGTTGCACGAGTCAGAGAGCGACCCCCGTTGCGGCTATGCTTACGAAATGCACCGCGCGAGGGTTTCATCGCTGGGCCGTGACCTTTCCGCTCTTATCCCCCTCTCTGATCTGATTCCGACGGCTGACATTGACTTGCCCTCAGCCTATCCCACTCGACTTCGACATCCACGCTGCACGACAACCTCTCTGCTATGCACCGTCGCAAGTTCTCCTTTCGCCCGAGAGACATCCCCTGTCCTCATGCGGCAGACGGGTGCACGGTCATGTTTTCGGACCGCTCTGGGATTAAACGGCACTGTAACAGCATCCATCGCCATCTCCGACGCCGTCAGAAGACTCCTTCCCCTGCTCCTGCAGCCGCTCAGCCTCCTCAATTCCCCGATGACGATTTCTTCGACGGCCACCAAGAACATGTCCCCGGGTCACCCTATCCGGGGCAACAGGAAGAGTCAGGCGAGGGCGACGAAGATGATGAGGAGCATGCGAACGCGAACAACATCACCCTCGCGTTCCGGATTATCACCAGTTCCTGGATGGTAAGCTGAGGTTGTCACTTTTTGGTTACCCAACCTCTTAACACATTGCTTTCCAGCGCGTCATTGCGACGAGCATGGGAACTTTCTGGCCGACGATGCGCCGCCTCAAGCGCGTCCTCGGCGTGCTCCCGGAGACTACAGTCCTTTCGAGTCCCGCCTTCAGTTCGAAGTGGGCGACTTCCTCTACCGGCGCGTTCAAATGTCTGGGACACGGATCGACGAACTCATGCAGCTGTGGGCATGTTCGCTTGATGAGGGACAAGAACCGCCTTTCGCTGGCCGCGTCCACATGTACGATACCTTTGACGGCATCCCCGTTGGCGAAGCACCATGGGACCACTTCTCTATCAGTTTCAACGGCACTCCTCCCCCTGGTCCGTTACCCTCTTGGATGATACGGGAGTATGAGGTGTTTTTCCGGGATCCTCGCAAAGTCCTGCACAATCAGATCGGCAACCCAGATTTCAAAGACGACTTCGATTACGTGCCGAAACGCATGTACAACGACACTGGCAAGCGGAAGTACAAGGACTTCATGTCTGGGGAATGGGTGTGGGCGCAGGCGGTACGTCGTCATCGAACCAGTGCGTAGCAATACATACCTGAGATAGTATGTGTACATCGGCAGGATGAACTTTCCTTGAATCCTCGCTTACATGGTGCGGCATTCTGTCCGGCCATACTCGGGAGTGACAAGACCACGGTCTCCGTTGCGACGGGTCAAAACGAATACTACCCGCTCTACATGTCCAATGGCTGGGTCACTAACAGCACCCGCCGCGCACATCGCAACGCGATCACTCTCATCGGCTTTCTGGCCATCCCAAAGAGTAAGCCGTCAATCTCTTTGCATGTGTCGTTTTGAGACACACAGTCTGACATAGTGTGCATACAGCTGATCGTCAGTACAAAGACGACCCTACGTTCCGAAAGTTCCGTCGAGAACTCTTTCATACATCCCTTCGGCACATCTTTGAGTCGCTTCGGGCCTACATGAATGACTACGACGTAGTACTCTGCGCAGACGGCTACTACCGACGTGTTGTGTACGGCTTTGGGCCATACATTGCCGACTACCCAGAGCAGGTTCTCCTTGCTTGTACAGTGCAGGGATGGTGCCCTAAGTGAGGCGTTGTTGCACAAATGTCTGGACATGGTCTATCGCTAACTTGACCTCTTGCCTAACAGATGTATGGCGCCCCCAGATGATCTCGACTCTGGACATCATGCACGACGCTCTCATGAGCTTACTGCCGCGTATATCGACACGGGACTTAGTACCCGCAGGCTCTGGGAAGACTACGGGATCGTGAGCTATCTCACCGTGAGTGCGCATGGAGTCTGAATGCATAGGACTTGAACTCACATCTGCGGCCGCTGCTCTGAATCCGCCAGCCCTTCACAGCTTACTTCCCCCGTGCGGACATCCACGAGCTCATTTCGCCTGATCTCCTACATCAGATCATCAAGGGGACCTTCAAGGACCACTTAGTAACCTGGGTTGAAGAGTACCTGGTCATCACTCATGGCAAGGCTGGTGAGGCCGAGATCATGGCCGACATCGATCGCAGGCATGTCCTATTGCTTACTCAAACCATGAGAACATCCGCTCACCCTCACCTGTGTCTAGGATCGCCGCTGTTCCCGCTTTTCCAGGCCTCCGGCGTTTTCCGGAGGGACGAGGTTTCAAGCAGTGGACAGGCGATGATTCCAAGGCATTGATGAAGGTATGTTTTGATTCAAGTTCGTGTATGCGACCTTCAGGCTTACCGTGAGCGCTCCTAGGTGTACCTCCCTGCAATCTCAGGCCATGTTCCCGCACAGATGGTCCGCGCGATCAGTGCATTTCTCGATTTCTGCTATCTCGTACGCCGGGACACCATCGATGAGGACACCATTGATCAGATCGAAGACGCCCTCAGACGCTTTCATACTGAGCGAACCATCTTCGAGACCACAGGAGTGCGCATTTCGATATCCCTCCCACGCCAGCACGCCATGAAGCACTACATCCGCATGATCCGTCAGTTCGGCTCTCCCAACGGACTCTGTTCTTCTATGATGGAGGCGAAGCACATCATCGCCGTCAAGCGTCCTTACCGTCGTTCCAACAAGAACAACGCTCTTGGGCAAATCATCAAGACTAATGAACGACTGGACAAGCTGGCTGCCTTCCGCGTCGAACTTACCGCATGTGGTTTGCTGGACGGCCCTTGCCCTCGTCTACCCGCATTCATTCGCGATGCTCAGGACCCCGAGCGTGGGCTTGATGAGTCTGACAGCGACTCCGACGCCGAGCAGCGTGCCGGTCTGGCACATCAAGGTACGTTCCTCATCCGAAAGTCTTGCGTCACGTCTGTGCCGTGTATATCTCTTCTCAGCCGCTGATTCAAGTCTGTATTATATTCCCAACAGTCACGCCCGCACAGAATCCTCCAGCGCCCAACGACACTCAAGACGATCCAGACGCTCCTCCAGAACTTGAAGAGGAGGATGCTGATACAGCGGTGGTTAATGACGTCGAGGTCCTTGCCGATGTCTTCCTTGCACGTACTCCAGGTATGTCCAAGTATCTACTAATGGGTTTGTGATCACTTACCCTTGATTAGTGCGTCGTCTCCCGAAGCAGCTCGAAGACGTCGCGGCATACCTTGGATACCCAACCCTCCCCTCGCTCATCCGCTTCTTCCTTTACGACCAGCTCTCCCCTGACGCCAACATGACTGGTGAAGACGCTGGCCTCGCCGCATGTCCAGTATTCTCTGGGAGGATCAAGGTCTTCCCTTCCGCTACAGCAATCTTTCACGCCCCCAGTGATCCTTCTGGCATCAGGGGCATGCGGCAAGAGCGCATCCGCGCCACCCGTATCTGGCACGGTGGCCGCGCACGACGTGATTGCGTCTATGTCATGAAGGATGCAAACCTTCCGGGCTTTCGTGGTCTTCATGTCGCGCGCGTTCATGTGTTCTTCTCATTTGTGTTCCAGGCTCGCCTGTACGAATGTGCACTCGTCTCGTGGTATACACCTGTGGGTGATGAGCCAGATCCAGACACAGGCATGTGGGTCGTTGAGCCGGAGATGGAGCTGCGCGGTCGGCAACGGAAGCTTCGTCTTCAGGTCATCAGCCTGAAGACTGTGGTTCGGGCAGCGCAGCTCATTGGTGTTTATGGCGGACAGTTCTTACCGGTGGAAGTTGGTCCCGACGTCAGTCTTGACATTTTTCGTCGTTTCTATGTAAATAAGTATGCAGACCATCACGCATTTGAGATAGCTTACTAGCAATTGTATTGTCTTACTCATCCTACTAGCACTCGTTCCACTGGCAAACAACCTTGAACACTGAAACTTGAATGCTATCCAAGTTGCAACTTCGTAAGACGATTCAATGGTACAAGTTCTGCAAGATGCTTCTAAGGCCATGGTATGTAAGTTGTAAGCTTACCCGTAAGTTGTAAGGTGTCGTAAGTACCGTAAGTACATGTGCGATAATGCTGATGAAGCCGTCTGTCGACAGACCAAGTGCCATGTCACGAGAGTCTGAGAAAAACTTGTGTTGGAAGGACTTGCCATTGATGGTGACGGACTTATCGAGTAGTTCACGGTAGTGGGAACCATCGAACACGTCCGACATGATGCCTGGTTTCCATTCGTAGCATGCACGGTACCGAAGTTGCTGAGCCTTTTGTGCATTTGCAAGCAGTCCGATAAGGCGGGGAATGAATGGATTATATTCAAATGAGCTACGAGCTTTGCCATCGTTGTCGTGCCGTCGCTCCTGGCAGAATGGACACTTTTCCAAATCCCGATAGGCATCAGGTGCATAGGAGATGCAAGAATTCACGCAGGCATCATAGACCTCTGGCTCAAAACCGGCGAGTACCCGGAGACGGCGCTCACAGCGTGAGAGGGAGGGAAGAGGGTTCTCGGGGAAGACACCTGAAAGCCGGTTGAAGGTCCGTGTGCTCAGGTTATCTTGAATCTTCAATGACATTGCCCGGATGACCCTCAGGTCCTCAGCGGGTAGCTCACGGCCATCTGACAGAGGTTTGAGATACCAATGTTAACGCTGCATGCTGAGCGGATCTGATAGGGTGCTTACCTGTTGAAGCTGCCTCCCTCATGAAGTTCTCTCCCAGAGCCTCCCATGATGAGACGCCGGGGGGCTCTTGGTTACACCCTGTCTCGTCACTGAAGGAAACTTCTGTATCTGGAGCAAAAGCGCTATCATCGGAGTCGGACAAGGAAGACCCCTCAGAGAAGTCATCAGTCCAATCGGAATCGCTTGACGATGCTAAGGAGAAGCTATGCTCGGATCCAGACTCAGTGGGTGTAGGTGAAGGACTCCGGCCAGCCAGCGACAGCTCCCAATGTTCAGCTATGAGGTCTGAGTCTATTGAGTACACTGGACTGTCATGCAGAGTGGGGGAAAGAGGGGGATGGAGTGTTTTGTCCGGCAGCCTGTCTTGGACAGGTTGTTCTGACAGACCTTGTCTTGTACTGTCTCGAACAGGGGCTGGAAAGGTCAAGAGGTTGGCGACCAGGATTTGCGAGATAAATGCATAAGCATACCTGCAAGCAAATCTGTTCTCTGACATTTTGCCTCACGAGAGGCCTCAGGTTCCCCCAGTTCTGATAGGGGACGTTTTGTCCCGCAGTCGGTGCTGCATAGAAGTCGGGTATCAGAGAGATAGTGTGCCGCGATGCGCACCAGACCATTGCCTTTGCGATGGCGCCGGTCTGTTCGCTCGTCGACGTTTTTGCCACACCCGCAGGAACAGATTAGAAGTGCCTTTTTGTTTCTTGACAGACCATCCATGAGACAGTGAGAATCCGAGCACAAACAGAAGCAGATAGTAGTCGGGAATCAGACACAATCAGGAAGGTTGAGAAATTGGATCTCTGAGCGATTTGAACAGGTATGTCATCCAAATGTGGTATCTATTTGAAATAATCAACATGGACGTCAATGGCGCAGGCACACAACTGGTGCAATGACTGCATAGAAGAAGGGAGAAAGGTGGACGCAATGGGTGTGCCGCATTGGGCTTCCGTCATGTGACCGTGTTTTTGCCTGAAGCAGCAATCTGTCTCCAGCGCTCAACGTCATCTCCCCTTGACCACTGACCGCCACAACTCCTCCGGCAGGATGAAATTCCTACGTGCCCCATTGTTCTCCTCAGCAGCTCCATTGCATCCTGCTCTACTGCAGAAATGACTTCATATGGCCATCCGCCGCTGGCTTCTTGTATATAAGTGCTTGCTCCGTGCTCGCTACTGTAAACAGCCTCATTACCAACACTCGAGCTTTTCGTCCATCTGACTCTACGACATTCTGTTCATTTCTTGCAACACCCTTATCATGGCGCCTACCGATACGCAACTTACCGCAAAGAAGCAAAATGGTCAGAAGATCAAGCGCAAGGAACTTCACAGGCAGATCGAATGGTTGCAGGCGGAGAATCGACAACTCCAAGGTGCATTGCTATCCTTGCATTATCAGGTCATCTAACCTTCATTTCCAGCTGAGCTTCGATGCTACACATCATCCTCGCAAGGCAATGGAGATGTCCCCTCCATTGGCATCCCTCGTCCACGTGGTTGTGCCGGTGACGGCTTCAATCTCCGTGAGGAGATGGGTCTGCAAGGCCAGCCACGCCTGTATCGTGCTATACAGGTATGTGTCTGATGTTTGCCTAGCCATCGCTTTCTGATAAAATACAGCGCTGTGTGAGGGCAATGGTAGGAAGAGCTGGACTTGATTGGCGGATTCCGTGGCGGAGTCAACCAAAGGAAGAGATCGTCAAGATCTTCCGTGTTGTATGTATCTCTGGGTGCTCCCGGGCTTCTGCTAAGGTCATGGCTTGCAGGCACGCAAGAGACAGCCCTATCTGCGACGCTTCACCAATGACTGGGCCACCGAGGAGTTTGCTAAGCAGTACCTGAAGAACCACCGGGCCTATTGCCGTCGCAAGCGATACGACCTCGATGAGGACGGTTTCAGCTCGACTCGACCAGATGAAGTGCAAGAGCTCACGGAGGAATTTGACCTGCAGCATATTGACAGCCTCGAACTCGAAGACGAGGACAGGAATGATCCCAACGGCACGAGTGCAGCTGGTTCATCGCGAATGGGAGGTGGCGGTGATGAGGAGGAAATGGAAACCGAGTAATTACACACCCAGTGGTTCGCTCTGCACGTGCTCTACAATGAATGATTTCACTCTCTCGCCATTGTGTGAATTTGCACCGTGTTCATATTGTGAGATTCACATTGCACTGCCCGGGAATTATTGAACCACACTGAAACTCATCCTGCTTTCATCCGGCTCTGGCCGCCACTCACTCGACCCGCTGAATCCGGACATTTAACGGCTTACTTTGCGACCGTCAGATTCATCCGGCCGCGTTGTGACTTCCAGCGGCCCCAGATGAATATACATCATGTGAGGATGAAAGCACTCCATAAACCGGCTGCATGACCGTGTGAAGTTTACACCGTCCGCTTTCCTCAGAGATGCGTGCAGCCTGAGAACACGATGAAGAGAACAACAACATTTGAGGGCGCATGGGAACCAACTTATGCGTTGCAACAAGCCGCGTGTGAGTTCAGACTGGTGCCCGACGATTGCCAGGCAACGTTTGGATGATGTTCTCGTGCAGAAGTACTCTTGCGTACCTACTAGTCGGAGAATGTTTGTGTGGGCCTTCTCCATTGGTGAGGTTTCTTTTGCCAGTGTTTTACTATTGCCGGTTCTGACTCACGCCGCAAAGACGCGATGCAGCTTCCCACCCATAGACGCGTCAAGATTCGGACTTCCCATGATGCGGAGTGCCTGGAGAGTGTTCACAAGTCCCTCCAATAACAGGGCCCTGTGGAGTCACAAAAACTACCGTGACCTTGTCGCTTGAAAAATGCCAAGTGTTCTCGAGTCACCGTCAACTTCTTCGCGAGCGTGCATGGCCTCGAGTTTGTATCCAGGACATCCTTTGAGTATTTATTGTACATCTAAATCTCTGGGATTCAGACTCTGATGAACATATTTAAAGGCCTTCCTGAGGTCGTTGGATTGCCAGGCTGCTACTCCCAACTCACCACCGCTCCTCTCAAACCCAATACATTTTACGAGTCATTGACATCCCCTCAGCTATGAGTCCCAAGTTTGCCATGCCCACCGTGCCCACCGTGCCCACTATGCCCACTATGCCCACTATGCCCACTATGCCCACCATGCCCATCGTGTCTGACGAAGAGATAACGGTCCCTCCGAACGGCCTGTACATTACTCTCAACTGGATTTTCAATGATCCCAACGGGTTCCGGAGATATGCAAGTACACTTCCTACCTTACGTGTCATACCTTGCTCATTGTGAGAATAGCACTGGGGCTTGCTCGTGTCTGGAAACATGCAGACACTGGCACGGGGTATTACATTGTACCATGCAACCGACAGCGGTCGCAGTCCCCTTGACTTGATTCGTGAGGTGCGCCCAATTCATCGCAAAGGAGTCAAGTCCAGGAGCATGGTAGTGGTTTTGTGGATTGCCTCTTCTCCGGGCAAGGAAGCTATGGATGAGTATTCGTTGGACAAGTGGATCCATCTGATGGACCGAAGGTACCTCCCGCACGGCGAGCTCTTCTGGACCTGCCGAGTGTGGGTGAAAGAAGTCTTGAGGACTTTGCACGCGCAGAACCAGATCGTGCTTCCGATGGATCTCCGTGAGTCACGCTTCAGACTCGCTCCCGCCAGTGCTACCCAAATAAATTCGCATGCTGACGCTTCACCTGCACCAGATTCGATCGAGAAGTGGTGCTACAGGGCGGCTAACCACTTCCATTATCGCATGGGCAATGCGAAGCTGTTCGACGATGCCAGCTGGATGACCCCGGACGCGTATCGCGATGAGCGAGAGGCTGAGGCTAGTGGATCTGGCACGCGCACCTCGCGTACCAGCAGGACGGAGATCGATCCTGCAGCGGGTCAGCCCTTCTATGGGAATGGTCCGAAGCCTATGATTATCGATTCCACCGGCCACTACACTGGCGCTAAGCCGATGGTGGTCGACCCTACCGACCGCTACACTGGCACCAAACTGATGATGGTCGACCATACTAGCGGTCGCTACGCTGGCACCAAACCGATGATGGTCGACCCTACCGGTCGCCACGCGCACACGAAGCCGGCGGTGGATGATCCCAGTTCGATTGAACACTTTAGCTCCGGCGCCGCTTTCTCGTATGTCGCGTGGAACGCCGCCAATGGCCGCCGCGTGTGAGCTATATGGATGGTCTCGGAGTCACGACAAGCCGCTGTGAATGGACAGCAGATTGGACGCGCCAGAACCGATGTTTTCTGCAGCCTTTGCATGTTCTAATGTCTCCGCCATCGGTGTCAAGTTTACCAGTTGTCTGATGTATGCCAGGAATGATTGTATACCAGGAATGTTATCTCGGAACGAATGCGTTCAGCTGAGCTTGCATGAACATCGAGGCTGCGCCCGTCGGCTCTGGTGTGATTTAGCTTCAAGTCATGATGCATGACTCTGCCATCCCTGCGACGCTGCGTGTCGCACAGTGTGAGAAAACGAGGTTGCGCGAGAGCAGGGGGGAGGCGGGAAGGAACGGAAAGAACGGTCGCGTTGTACCGTGCAAACGCGTAAGGACTACTCGACGCGCGCGGGCGGTTAAGTACGTACATGAGTGGCGCGTAACTAGGTAAACACAAGACGTTCAACATACAATAAAATCTAAAACCAGAACAAGGCATGCGCACGCGCTCGCTCGTCCGGACTCAGAACACAAGAAATTCCAACACACAGGACGCCTACAGAGTAGTTCCTAGATAAGTACAAGGAGTCATCGACTTCCTCACTGTATCGCAGGACCCACTGACCACACAATAACAGCTGCACAGCCGCAAGGGCGATCTGATCAGTACGGCGTCTGCCGATGCCTGCCCGCCTCTGTGGCGTTGCGCTCGCCTCTGCGACGACCACGACCACCATGGAGCTTCCGACCTTGGATATCCACCCAACTAAGACACACACTCATACCGTCGTCTTCCTTCACGGCCGCGGCGACAACGCACGCAACTTCTCCGCCTCCCTGAGATACTCCGTAGACTCGCATGGCCGTTCGCTTATCGCAGCTTTCCCATCGTTCCGCTGGGTGTTCCCCCAGGCCCCGCTGCGCAAGTGCGCCAGCTTGCCCTCCACTTGGCCGCAGTGGTTCGACGTTTGGAACGTCGAGAACTTCGCCGAGAACGAGGAGCTGCAGGCGGAGGGGTTGCGCGAGGTGATCCCCGCGATCCGCAGTATCCTTGCGAGGGAAGCTACGATCCTTCACGGCCGTTGGGATCGCGTCGTGCTCGCGGGCATCAGCATGGGTGCTGCGACGAGCGTGCACACGCTCTTCAATCTCGACGTTCCGGCGGAAGGTGGCGGCGGGCTTGCCGCGTTCTTGGGGTTCTCCTGCCGCTGCCCGTTTGCGGGCAGGACCCTCGCGGAGATGCGCGCCGTGCTCGGTCTCAAGGATGGCGTCCCAGATCATGCCAACGTCTTGGCTAACACGCCGATCCTCCTCGAGCACTGCGTCGACGATCCGCTGGTCAAGATCGAGAACGGCCGCGGATTGCGAGACACGCTGCGAGGGTTCGGCGCTCAAGTCGATTGGAAGGAGTACCCGAGCGGAGGCCACTGGTTCAACTCGCCGGCCGGGATGGATGATGCGGTAGAATTCCTCAATACCCGCGTACTCAAGAGGGGCAGCACCGTTTCCCAAAGCGCTGACGATGCGATGGATCTCTCCTAGTCGATGCGGCTGAATTCGTCCCATACTTCTCATCCTCTTCATGGGAGGTCTATGATCGCGGTCTTTGCTTTCGCGGTGCAGATATCAGATACCGGTGCTTGTGCTATGTCATATCGAACGGGGTTTGTTACCAGTATGGAAGTGTTGAGTAGCGACACACGATCCTCAGGCTGTACTGAACATGTAAAAAACTGATGAAATATCGCTCGCTTTCCACCACTTGCGAGAGTATGGTGCGTGTTGTGCAAGTCGGAAAGAGAGAACCTTCAGTAATTGCCAATTATGGGCGGCAGCCTTACAATCGTCAGGAAGCGCCCGCTGGGCTCTACTGAACGCCTTGTTCTGTCATACTACTGCCACCGACTGTACACTTCTCATTTTCTCCATCTGGCCTCGAGCGCTCACTCGTTTGCGCGGTTTTACTGGCGCAACTGGTGGTCAATGCTGCTGCCTGTGTCCCTACTGCTGCTTGTCCAGAGCTTCCTCACTCCTGTGAGCGCACAGCAACCACAGCAACTCATATTAGAGCAAGTCATCGACGCGTCTACAGCGTCTCTGCCCAATCCTCCGACGTATCGTATACCGGCGAGCTCGGATCCGCTGTTCATTACAATTGCGCTTTGTGGCAACTCGGACAACTCGAACCAGTTCTTCGTCACCAATGATACCAGCATATCTAACCCCGGGCCCTCGGATATCGACTTCGTGAACACGGTGGAATTAGCCCCGGAGGACACGGGCGTCGGACAGCTGTCGCAGGTGTTTCCTGACGGTGGTATACTCACAGTGCATAAGGGGAGCTCGACGGTGCAGTTTCAGATTCTTGTTTCTGCAAGCAGTGAGTAACATGAGCTTTCCGCTGTTTCCTGGTCTAACACTCAATCGTTCCGGTTAGATTCGAGCGCACCAGATTATCCTTTGCTTGGAGATACTACCTCTAATCAAGCTCTCATATTCTCCCCGCCCTTCGACCCGGTACAACCCGTGCAGCCGTCATTTCCGAACTATACCTTGCCTGCCGCAAACCTATCGTTTCCGCCTCCGCCGTCTCCTCCCACCAATTACACCCTGGTCTTCGCACCCACCTCCTCGAGCGGCCTCTCTTCGATTCCTAGGACATCGTGCGCTCTCAAGAACGCCGTGGCGGCGAAGGGCGCAACGTTACTGGGAACCGCAGCGTCCGAGGGGATGTGGCTGCGCGACTCTGACGGATGGCGCTGGCAATGGCTGGTGAATGGCTTGAATCCGCGCACGAACTACACCTTGTTGACGTACCGCGAC
>CCBP010000090.1:18807-35646 GCA_000765035.1 Trametes cinnabarina
CCGGTTTCGTCTCGTCTCGTCGGGGGGGAGGGGACTCACTATTTCTGGGTGCGCTTGATGTTGATGAGCATGCCGTTGAGGCGGAAGATGCTCTCCTCGAGCGCGCTCGTCTGGTCCGCGATCTGGCCGGGCTTCGCGGACGGCTCGCGGCGGGGCTCGGACTCGACCATGATGTCGAAGTCGACGAGCTTCTCGGTGAGCGTGGACATGTCGTTCTCGAAGCAGAAGGAGTACTCGCCGACGGCGTTCGCGGTGAAGACGTAGTCGCCCTGCCGCTCGCGCTTGCCGTCGAGGAGCACCTTCTCGTTCGGGTCCTTCACCTCGAAGTCGATGTCAAACGAGCCCCCGGATTGGACCTGCGTGCGCGCGGCGGCGCCCGAGCGGTCAGGCCGAGGTGGTTAGTCGAGCGTGGGTTCAGGAGCACGTACGGCGAAGTAGAACTGCGGTACGGTGCGATGTCAGTGCGGCGCGCACTTTGAGACTGGGACGGTTGCGGGACGTACCCCGATCTTTTCGCCCGCCTTGTCGACGTCCGCGTAGAAGCATAGCCGCTCGTTCGGGCCGATCGCGGTCGTCAGCGCTGCTGCGTGTGTGCGGAGTGCGAGCTGGAGAAAGCAGAAGAGGGAGAGAAAGAGGGAGAGCGCGACGACGGCCATGGCCTCAGCGATGAGCGTGTCAGGTCAGGAAGGAAGGGGTACAACGTGTGCTTACATAAGCAAGTGCTGGCCTATTTCTGAGTGGCGGTGCTTTGCCCAAATAACGCGCAAACACCGCACGCCTCTCTCTCCTCAACCTCCACTTCGCCCGCGGGAAAAAAAAGGATTGCGACGCGTGTGTCCTGTGCGTACGCGTCCTGTGGGGTTCTCTGCTGATAGGTACGACAAAATTGCCACTCGAGACGACCTCGAGGCGGAGCATACACACGACATGGCGGCTTTTCCGTGCGCGTACGCGCTTTCCTACCCTTCCGACCAGCGCCAGAAGACCCTCAACGCCGGGGACCACTACTCCGAGGATGGTCTTATCATGCCTAGAGTTCACGACGATGTCTTTCTGTTTTCGCCAAGCTTGTGCTCGAGGCCATCTCAGGGGTCGACGTCTCAATCGTCCAGCTCCCTCGACCTGCTCTCCTACATCTGCAGCCCCGCGGACGACGCTGCCCTGATCAGAATCTCTTCCCCTACTGATCTGCTCTCGCCAGTGCTTTCTCGTTCCCCTGCGCGTATGCAGGGGCCTCCGACTGGATACGACGCGAAGCCTGTCGCTCGCTTCACTCCCAGCACCCCTTTCGAGCGGCTCTTCGACTCCTCACCGGGCGGCTTCTGGCAGGCAGACGACTTACTCATCTCGCCCATCTCGCGGGGTCCCGGGGCAGGAGGAGCACTCCAGTACGCCTCCGACGAGGACGCGGAAGGCGAAGATGACGAGGAAGAGGAAGAAGCGCCCATGAGGGGCAAGATCGAGTCGCTGCTTGCGTACGGAAAGTCTCAGGGAATGTCTGATAGTCCGGAGGACCGCGGCCGCGCGATGTCTCCGTCTTCGCTGTCTACCTTGTCTACTAGGTCTTCGTCTCGTTCTGTCGCGCTCTCTGGGTTGCCGCAGCCGTCGTCACAGACCTCTCGTCAGATCACGATGTCTTGCTCTCCCTCTGCTAAGATTGCTCCTACTTCTCCGTTGCTGTCTCCGGTCAAGCTCCATTCTCCTGCACGCGTCGAGAGTCGCTTCGTTCGTCGTTCTAGACGGCTGAGGTCTGCTGTGCGCCCGTACGGGGGCTCTTTTGGTGACGAGATACTGAATCAGCTACGTGGAACTGGGGACGCCTCTAGGGATGAGCTCATCGATGCCTCGTCGTCTCCTTTGAAGCTACCTGGTTCTCCTGTTCCTTCTATCTGTGACTCGGACGACGAAAACTATGTGCCAGCTAGTGGGCCGTCCCGCCAGACCCGCAAGCGTGCTCGTCGAACTCGCCAGCTCTCTCCTGTCCCTCGGAACAAGAAACGTCGTACTGTCGCGCCGCTCTCCGTTCCTGCTTCTGCTGAAGCGCGCGCCAGTTCGACGTCGCCGTCTTCTGACGACACCGGAGCGGCTTATCCCAACCGCACCTTCCCTGCGTCTGTATCGATACACGAGAATTTCCCGCTGTTCTACAGGAAGTTCCCGGTCAGCTCTATCATTGATGCTGAGCTTGCAGTGTACGCTTCATCTGCTCTTGTCTTATTGCTAATGACATGAAATGTGTGTCCATCGCAGTGCGTACGGGATCCGAGTGCCGAAGGTTGGAGATGGTACCCCGAATTCTCCTCGCGGGGCGCTGGACTTGTACACCCCTAGGTTCGTGAAGGGAAGAGGCACGAGCAAGGTGCGTTCGGACTTGCGGTATCTCACGTGCAAGCGATGCCATTATTGCGCAGGTGGGCTTGTGCCCGATCTGCCATGAGAGCGTCGACCGCGGTGGCGAGGGGAAGAAGTTGTGGCTGTCGATGAAGTTCTCTGCCTTCAAGTGGTGTGTGTTTCATCGAGACCGACGCTGTATGGATGACTGATTTGCTGGCAGAGTCACTTTTTTGCTCGCATCACAGGCTTACTGACGTCCGCGATAGCTACCATATGCAATATGCTCACGGTAAATGGAGCACCATCGCTGTCATTCGTGTGATATTGACTATCGTAGGAATCTCCCCGGCATCCGGTCTCCCGTTCTCGCCACCGCTGGGCTTCCGCATTGTGCCGCGGCCGAACGCTGGGAAGCTCGAGAAGACGCAGATCATGGAGGGCAAGTGCCACCGGTGCAAGAAGTGGGTCTCCATCGAGGGCATCAAAGACGTGCCCACCAAAGTGAGTGCATCTGGTCGAGGCAACGGCGTACATCCCGATGCTGATCGGCTTGTGTTTCGCAGGTAAAGGAGATCTTCTGGTCTGTATCGCGCGGGGACTGAGGGGACGTCTTTGATTAACCCATACTTATCGCAGGTGGAAGCATGCAGCGGCGTGCCACCAGGGCTCGACCATCGAGGGCGAGTGCGACGTTTTCATAGAGGACGCCGTGTACAAGGCCGTGTGCAGCGTTGCAGACGGCGAGACCGACGTCGGAGAGTGAAGGGCTGCAAACTATTCTTTTTCCATAGGACTATCTGCAAAACTCAGAAACCCGGACAGTGTTGTCGTGTTGCTATCGTTATCGTTGTCGCTTCCGCGTTGTCGTCGCTATCGTCTCGTTTGTACTGCATGCGATGTAGGCTATGTATCGGTCTTCGCTGTATTGTATGTCTCGTTTTATTTGTACTAATGTCGCGACCGTAATTCACCGCATCATGGGATGGAACGTCGAGCGGATGAATGCGTGGTCGTCAATCGATGTACTTGGATCACAGCCCTGGCCGGTGGACGCCTGATGAACAACGATGACTTCCTGTTTGAGACGCGCACACGATCGTGCGATGTGAGTGTGAGATCTGGATCTGGGCGATGCGGGGGTGGGCTGAGCTCGTGAAAGCGAGAGGAAGTCGCGTCCGGCCAAGTCATCCTTCCTCCCTCCGCATGTTTTCGCTTTCTGTACATCTCTATACCACCATCTGTGCGTCGATATCTATACTCTCTGCGCTTCCATACCGCTGCGATGCCTAGGCGCTGCCGCATCCACTTCGTCTCTCTTCGCTCGTCCCTCGTAAACCTCCCGATTTCGCTGTACGGGCCGCTCGTAGAAAGACAAGTCGTGGGTGGTCTTCGGAGCGCATTCGCGTGGAAATGCTGACGTAGTGCATCTCCAGAGACCACAATCACTCGCTGTGCATCTGACGCTCGTGGCGAGCAGCAAGGGTGCCGGGGTCAAGGATGGACAGAGGCGCGAGGCGTACGTCGGCTGGACCGGGATGGCCTCCGCGTCGTCCCTCGCGCACTTTAATTCCGGAGAGCCGGGCGATAGAGGCTTGGAGACGGTGGAGATTGATCCGCAGTATGCGGAGGGCTTGGGGCTGGCTATGGGCGACGTGGTACGTGTGGGTGCGGCTGTGGGGCGGGATACGTTGACGAATGTGCGCACGCGTCTTAGGTGGAGATTGGCCTGCTCCATGATCTTGGGTACGCAAAGTCCGTTGCGACCGAGCCTGTGACGGCAGATGACTGGGAGATACTGGTGAGTGACGCGCTGGTTCCGTCAAGCCCGCCTGCGCGCCCGGCCCTCATGATCTGCTGCCAGGAATTGCATGCGTCTCACGTAGAGTCCACGCTGCTATCGCAGGTGCGCGTCGCTGTGGTCGGACAAGAGATAGACGTCTGGGTCCTGGGCAGGACTCGTGTGCGTCTCAACGTCGGTGCGTTTCGTTCCGTTCGTTCCGTTCGTTTGTGCTGGGAGCCTGCTGAACGGATGTCTAGTCTCCCTCGAGCCTCCTACCGGCAAAGCGCTTCTGCTGACGACCAGCACGGAGGTCAGCATCGCGCCTAAAGTCCGGAGCAAATCCAAGCCTACCAAGGCTGCTCCGAAGTCAAGCTCTAAGACGGCGACGGCCGTGAACGGCGTCAATGGACACTCAGCCTCTGCGGTGGCGAAGGAAGCCGCGCGTCCGTCAAGGACGCTCCGCCTCCTTCCCAAGCGTGTGCTCGAGAATTCCAGACAAGATGTGCTGAATGGGTCTGATGCGCCTTTGGCGTATGTGTCGTTCAAGACGCTCGCCTCGTTGAACGCTTGGCCGTCTGTGTCTTCGCCGCCTCGAGCATGGAGAGCCTCTGTACGGCGTGCCGCACCGCCTGCGAGTCCTGATCAAGAGCCTAGAGGAGCGTCGGCGGTTAGCCAGCCTGTGGCTCGCGTACTGAAGCCGAATGGCGAGGCTTCGTCGTCGAAGGTCGCCTCGGTCGAGAGCGACGCGACTCAAAACGAGGTGATCGTGCTGTGGTCTCCGGATGTGCCTGTTCCCGATGGGCATGTAGCTCTTTCAGAGGGCTGTGAGAATGCCGAGGATTGGGACTTGGTGAGGTGCGCCCGGTGCGAAACGCTGCACCTGGTAGATCAGCAGTCTGAATACTCTCCGCACAGGGTCACGTTCTTGAGGGAAGAGAGTGGATACTCCCTGCCCCCATATCAAGCTCCAGCGCCACAAATGGAACCGAGGTATGTTCTGGATGGTTGTAAAAGAGTCGTTTGGCTGATGCGCGCAGCTCAATGTCCAGCGCCGCTCACGGCTTGGCGGGTGTGGAGGATATCTTTGCCAGATGCATGCAATTCTGCTTGACGGCGTACGCGAATCATGCCTTCAGCACGCGTGTCCGGGGAGGTGCGTACCCGTATGGTCGTTTCTCTGAGTCTACTTCACTAGGAATGACCTTGCTTTCAGTGCCGGGACTGCTCGTGACAGGTCGTAGCGGAGCAGGAAAGACTGCCATGCTCCACGCTGTCTCGAAAGCCATGCAAGACGACCCACGAACGCTTACCTGTACGTGACATCTTCTTCCTCACGATGGGATCCTGTGTTCAACAGCACCGTGCCAGATACTCTCTATGTCGATCTCAGCCGCTTCTCCGCATCGCCCATAACCAAAGTACGCTCGCACATGAAATACTGGATGGAGAAAGCAATTTGGCACAAACCTTCACTCCTTGTACTCGACAACATTGACAAGCTAATGGGCACCGAGCTCGAGGTGCGTCCGATTCTCCTACGTTTCGCCGACGGGGCTTGTGGCTGACATGCCCACCCTTGCGGACAGCACGCAGACTCGTTTCACACTCGACACATCACGGAGGTTTTCCTGGGCATATACGGATCCTCTGCGCGCTCAGCCGCGCCGAATGCCAGCGGGGTCGTCATCATTGCTGCTGCGGAGTCTCAGGCTGCGTTGCATCCCCTGCTCAACTCCTCGCATATATTCAAGGAGGTCGTGCACCTGAAGCCGCCGTCCAAGGATGCGCGTAAGGAGGTACGTTTCAATCCGTGCCGTGCTCTGCTCTAGTCGCTGACCTGTCATGTGGAATTAGATTCTGGCGCATATAGTGAAGCAACACATGGACAGGTCCGATATCGTCCAGGATCCGGCCTCGCCGCTGAATTATACGGCGCTGGCGACGCAGACTGAAGGGTACTCTGTCACGGACTTGAAGGACCTGGTCGCGCGCGCGGTGCACCGTGCGGCTATCCGGACATCGCAGCTCGACTCTTCCGACGAGTCTCTGCAGGTTCGTACTTCCGCGCAATCCTCAGGCTCTAGTGCTGATATGCTTTGGTAGACGACGCTCACTACAGCAGACTTTGCAGCAGCGCAGGTCGACTTTGTCCCGCACTCGCTGCGCGACGTGAAGCTGCAAAAGTCGGAGGTCGCCTGGCAAGACATCGGAGGTGCGTGTATCGCCGTGGAAGGCTCGTAGGTCGTGTAAGTTTACGCCCATTCTATCCAGGTCTGAGAGAGACGAAGCGCGTGCTCCGGGAGACTCTGGAATGGCCCACGAAGTACGGACCCATCTTCGCGCAGTCGCCGCTGCGGCTACGTTCCGGGTGAGTCGCCTTTTCACGTCATCCACATTCCCGTTCCTCCTACAATTGTTCAACATTTTGCAGACTTCTCCTCTATGGCTATCCTGGGTGCGGAAAGACGTTGCTCGCGTCCGCCGTGGCGAAAGAGTGCGGCCTCAACTTCATCAGCATTAAGGGTCCCGAGCTGCTGAATAAGTACATCGGTGCGAGTGAAAAATCGGTTAGTGCTACGCCGCTCTGAAGCTCTGCCATATACATGGAGCTGGCTCAAGCGGTCAAAATTGATTCGTGATAGGTGCGAGATCTGTTCGAGCGCGCCAGTGCGGCGAAGCCGTGCGTGCTGTTTTTCGACGAGTTTGACTCTATTGCACCAAAGAGGTGTGTCGCCATCTTCGTTCGTCCGACAGTGTTGAACTCAAACGCTAGTTCAACAGAGGGCATGACAGCACCGGGGTGACGGATCGCGTCGTGAATCAAATGCTGACCCAGATGGATGGTGCTGAAGGATTAGAGGGCGTCTATGTCCTCGCTGCCACAAGGTTCGTTGTGTTATGATCCGCGCAGATATCACTGTCGCTCACTAGGGTCTCCGCACGTCGGCAGTCGTCCGGACCTCATCGACTCCGCGCTTCTGCGTCCCGGTCGTCTCGACAAGTCCCTCCTCTGCGACATGCCTGACGCCGAAGAGCGCAAAGAGATCCTCGAGGCGCTCACCCGGAAGGTTGCGGTCGCTCCCTCGGTCGACCTCGCTGAGCTCGCAGAGGAGACGGAGGGCTTTTCTGGCGCGGACCTCCAGGCGCTGATGTACAACGCGCATCTTGAAGTCGTTCACGATACCATCTCGTCCCATCCGGAGGAGTCCTTGTCGTCATCGTCGGGGGACGCGAAGCAGAGTGATGCGAGTTCGGCATCGAATCGTGAGGCAGACGAACCAGTGAAGTACACCGTGCTGGGGAGCAAGCCGGGCGTTGGTCACGTCTTGTCCAAGGCCGAGGAGTCCGCTTTTCAACGACGGGTACGTCTATGGCTCTCTGAAAGCTGCGGTCGCTGGCATTGAAGTAGTCTCGCTTGCTTGTCTAGCTACAACGCATCATATCCGGGACGACGACCGATCGACGACGGCCTGGCACGACCTACGTCGACACGTCCAGAACGAAGCCGGTATGTGTCAGCTCAACAAATTCTTGCGACTGCGTCGTGCCTTCGCCCGGTGCTGACCGGCTTGTCGCGTTGTCAGAAGCACGAAATCACGACGAAACATCTGCAGCGCGTCCTCCAGACCACGCGGCCGTCCGTGCCTCCCGATGAACGCGAACGACTGAGGAGAATGTGAGTGCTCGCTACGGTTTCTGTGGGGTCGCGTCGATGATCTTCATGCTGATTGGGCGCGCGATGGACAGATACAGTGCGTTTGTATCGGATAGAAGCGGGGAGATGCCTGTTCCTCCGGATGCGGGGGGCGTAGGGAGTAGGGCGTCCTTGATGTGATAAGACGTGTACTTCAACGTGCAGCTACAGGTCTCGGCTCACCAAAAGCTGAACGCTGCGTAAGTACTGAAAGAACAAAGTACAGTATATTCAAGCGGAAATGCGTGCGTATGTAATAGCATTCCTCATGCTGGCGACATGTAGTTTAGTTCCACCGAGTCGCTGGTCTCGACTATCAGCTACTCAAGCTCAACTCGCATACATGAACCACAGCAAGTATATGATCACAGGTAGCGAACTCGGCCTGATATGTCCTGTTTGATTTTTTGCCGATCCATTGGCCTTCAAATTAGAGCTATGGGATGGCACTCGTTCTGTAGCTGTATGTACATATGAAGCCGGTGGACGCTGACTTCAACCAACAGGGGGTTGATCCGATCGACCTTGGAATGTCTCTCTGCTTGCACTTTTACCTGCAGTACCCTTCGCTTTTGTACGCTGATTGTTCATACTCATCCGCTTGTTGCTGGCAGCCTCAGAGACGTCCTCCACGACACATGTTGCGTTGATTTCGAAGCATGCACTTGGTGTATTTGTGCGACCGTTTTCTTGAATGAAAAAGTCATGATCTTCGAGGTGAGCAGCCAGGTGCCACTCGCGCCAAGCTTATGAGGCAAAGGGTACGCACGCGACGAACATGATACATCCCTTGAGAACGACTTCTCAGCGGCGACAAAGACTCGAAATTTTCTTTACGCCCATAATTCTAGTACACACGATCATGATGCGGTATTGCGAGTCCGTTCAATTATGTCAGTAGTGAGCGCAAACCCGTTCGCTGTGCTTGTGTCCTCCTGGACCCAACTCCCGATCCATCGACGTCTAGGCCCGCGATCCTATGGTTATGACCACGCGTTCGTTCCACACTTCTATCAGCGGATTCAACGATGCCACTGTCGCTTGTTGGGCCTCTGGGGGATGATCCGGGCCAATATCGAAGGCGAGCACGTCGACCGCATCAAAGAGGTCCGTCAGGTCTGGCCTTCGCGCGGCACTGTAGTGCAGCGGACGAATATATGTGATCCGCAGTAGAGGCAAGCGCCATTCGGGTGCCTCGTCCTGCCGGGGGATCAGCGATGAACTGCTCTGGCGAGAGGCGAGCCGGAGGAGAACTTCCGGCATGTTGTCCGTCACGAGCTCGATCTCCTCTAGCCCAGTCATTTGCGCGATCCGCGTTCGCAGGCTGGGAACGGTCACAGGGGTCACCGTCCTGGGCACGGGTGAGGTGTTCGTGCGTGGGGTTTCCACGGTGGGGACCTCAAGTCGAACGGTCCGGAGACGGTCCAACGGAAACACGCTGAGTTGGTGCGCCAGCCACGCGAAAAGCAGCAGGGCGTGGCGTAGATCAGTTCGGAGCGTAGGGGGTGATATATGCCGGATTGTGACGCCTTGTCCTGTGGCCAATATGGTAGCCCTGGTTGACGTTGAGGAATACGAGAATCGCACGGCGGTTAGAGCCTGGGTGGCTCGCGGGGCAACGGCGGATAGCGCTAGGGGAGGGGTATCCTCGAACGTCTTTTGATGACTTCTAGAGTGATCTGCGATCTCCCGCGAGCGAGATAGGTGATGAAGTCGTTCACACACCGCATGCTCATGATATGAAACGTAAGCGAGCGGAGCCTGGGGAGGAGTTCTTGCCCATTCGCGAGGCCCGGTATTGGCGGATGTTCGACGACGGGCGCCGTTGCATCGATTTCCTTGAACACGAGTTCTTCAATGATAGGGCAGTTCAGGAGGAGGCGGGTATACTCGAAGAAATCGATGTCGTACATCCGCGACAGGACGAGACAGGTGAGGGAGTCAAAACGATTTCCAGGCAGCCACCCCATGCGAGCGAGGAGGACATGGCGCAGTTGCGGAGCTTGACCAGCGAAGAGGATGGGCGGCGTGGCGCAATATAGCTGGTCTCTATCTCGTACATCATATATGAGCTCGAGCAGCTCGAGGCGGGGTGCTGGAAAGAGGAGGTAGTCGACTTTGTGTATCGCCGACGGTAGTGAGATCCAACGTATCTCGCGGAGGCGAGCCTGCAGGTCATGATCGGTGAAGAATCGTGCATATGGGGGCACACCGAGGAGAGGGTCGGCAGTCACGGATGCCTTTCTGACGAATTGGATGATGAGAGGTACTTGTTGCGAGCGTTGGAGGAATGTGTAGGCAGCGTCCACGTTGTAGTCGTATATGACTGACCAGAAAGCTGGATTGTCGAGCAGTGCATTGCGCCAGAACTGACAGACATGGCTCAACGGGATTAGGGTGCGGGAGATTTGAAAAAATGGTGCGCCACAGTCTTGCAATCGCCTGACCGCTGCACTCCCGCAATCATAGATGTGAAACAAGGGGATGTCGATGGCATATCGACTTATCATGACCACCAACTCGACGGGAAGGCGATGTATCAATGACCGCTGGCGGTTGATAGCAGCCCGCGTCCGTGAAAGCGCAGTGCCGAATAGTTGTTCCATTTGGTCCAGCTGATTTCCAGGTCAGAACGTCTAGCGAATCGCAAGCGGTGTGAAATCTCGCTCACTGTGCCAATGCTGTGGTAGAATTCGACGTTGTTGAGCCGTCTGCGGAATCTGATTTGGGGTTTCGACGCACCTTGTTTGTTGACCGGGCGTCAAGTGTTGCAGTACGCCCGCGAAGGCAGTTAGAGAGACGTGGCCCAGATTTTCGCCTAGGTATACTACGGGGACGTCTGCCATCGTTAATCGGGGGTTCCTGATCAAAATAAGGTAAAGAAGTAGGTATGCACTGCCCAGCAGGACTCGGTGATTAAGGGGAGAACGCAGTACGACCAGTGGAAGTAGGAAAGGAACGAGCGACTCATCATGGACTCCCTCTGCGGTTTTTATAGCCTCGTCGTTGTTGTCTGGCGTCGGCATGAGGGCCGACTAGGTCCCCTCATCGATGGCGAGGACATCGGCTAGCAACGCTGGGGCAAGAGCGAACTGCGATGTAATCAGATTAAAAGCGGTCTCCAAGCGCACAGGGCGTGTTATTGTGAGCGAACGGCGTGCCAGACCCATTAATGACACGCATGAGTACTCGAGCGGCCGCAAAGACAGAAGCGATCCAGACACATCGGCGTTTATTACTTCCCAGGCCCCATTGTTCATCGGACGTCAGCGGACGAACTTGCGATACACACAATTGCTGATGTTCACCCGGAGGAACCGTGGACTTGTCAATTCCGAGGGTGCGGGCAAACGAACACTGGCAGGTTCTGTATGTTCAAGTTGGTTGAACACACCTTGCACACATCGTGAAGACACGACAGTGATTTGAACAGACTGGCCACCAGATCATGGTTTGTGGATTGTTTTGCTTGGTGACAATGGTGAGTCGCGTGTCTCTTGCGAACAGGCGAACAACGTAAATACTCGGAGCTCCTGACTCGGATCGCACGGCGGGCATTCCGGACTATTGTGCCTGCACAATTCTGGTACATAGTCGAACGGAGAGTTGACCTATCTCATGGCTATGCGCAGCTTATGCGGTGTATTTCAGAAAAAGCATTTGTCCCGCATATGTGGCGACTATTGCAGCGAAACAGCTCACATGTTTGCTTTGTATGCTTAATAGTCGTGTACTATGTTACCTTGAGCAACACAGAGTAGTGGATTTGACACCATGTGCATATCTGTGACCTTGGTAAAGTTCTCGTTCGACTATGTCCCGGATTTGTTTGGCCACCATATTCTTGGACTCTGTCTGCCGTGTCGAGAAGAGTGAGAGAGTCACGTGCGGAGACGCGCGACGCGCGTTGGTCGCTCGCCAAGGACTGAATCCCGCCGCCGCCAACGTCGCGCGCTCCGTCTCACAACGCCCGCACTCCGATCGCCTTGTTTCTTGCCAGGTCCTCGTCAAGAAGCCTTCGAGTGATGCCAGTGGGCTCTCTTTATTGACTCTTATCACGCTCGGCTCGATAGTGCGAGGCCAAACGAGGGTACGCTGCCGTGGACGGAGGATCGTCACTCGGGCTGTCATGGTCCTCACCGCGGCTCGGATCATGCTACGCGCCCTCTCACTGCCCTGCGTCATGCGAACTTGCTCTGACCCCGCCCGCCCCCTCCACCTTCTCTCCCGACCACCACCACCGCCGTCTCCGACTCATCGCTCCTTGGTCTATCTTACTACTTGCATGTAGACATGTCCGTCCTCCGACGCTCCCCACTCTCTCTCCGCTCTCTCACTCGTCGCGCGTACCATGCTACCCCGCCGCGATCTGCAAAGCTCACTATAGGCATTCGACGCGAAGACCCAGCCCGCATCTGGGAGCGACGGTGCCCGCTGACGCCTGACGCTGTTCGTGAACTCGTCGAGAAGGACGGCGTTGAGGTTCTCGTGCAGCCATGCGAGAGGCGGGTGTTCACCGCCCACGACTTCTTGAAGGTGCGCACTGGCCACTGCGTGATCGCTATATGAGTGGTTCTTTACTATGGTGTGGCGATAGGCGGGCGCAAAGCTGCATCCTACCCTTCAACCCGCGCACGTCGTAGTCGGCATCAAAGAGACGCCTCTTCCCGAGGTACTCACCGACCCCTTGCCCTCACCCATCCCGCACTCGTACGATGCGCACCACACTCCGCTCGTCCCACGGACGCATGTGATGTTCTCGCATACAGTAAAGGGACAGCTCTACAACATGGAGCTGCTCTCCAAGTTCCTGGCCTCCGAAAACCGGAGCGCGCCCGAGGGGGGCACGCTGCTTCCGCGTCTCATAGATTACGAGCTCCTCACCGGTGACGACGGCAAGCGTACAGTCGGCTTCGGATGGTTCGCTGGAGGTGAGCATTCTTGCTCATAGGCGGTCGTTCTATCGCGGGACGCCAGCATATAAACGCCGCCTTGGTCCTGCAGTGGCGCGAGATTGGCTGCCTGATTCCGAGACGACCTCAGAGGAGCGTTGCACCGGACATATCACTACGTCCGGAACCGCTCCTGCACGGTAGTCACAACTGCTGCGAATGTGCCAGCCATGGCGTGATATCCTAAATGGACTCACGCCTCCATAAAAAGTCTGATACATGTGGAATATACATTTGAGTTAGCGCTGTCCATACGGCTTCCGATGTTGCCGCCAGGACTCTTGGATGTAGTGGTTGGGTCAAGCTCTCGGCCTCTCAATTAGTCATTGAGTGATAGGTCAACGGTACTAACATCGCTTGCGTTCTCAGTCGCAGGAACGCTGGAAGCTCTCTGCGCGATGGCGCACGCGCATTTAGAGATCGGTGTCGCAAGTCCCTTCTTGGTATGTCAAATTCGTACAATCACGACGAGCACACCCGCTAAGATCCATTTTATGTGTGCAGTATACCCCTAGACCTCATACCCAACCTTCATTAGCATCTATTCGCTCTGTATTGCGAGATGTCGTTGGTGCAAGGATTATTGCGGATGGCACCCCGAAGAGCCTCGGTCCTATCGTTATCGGCGTGACCGGGTGTGTACAGCGTTGGTAGTGACACGCGTCGCATATCTGAACTCTGCATAGGACGGGCAAAGTAGCCGAGGGATGTCTTGCCATCCTCGAGGACTTGCCTATCCAGAGAATCACAGTTGACCAGCTGCACAGTGTAGTCACTGATCCCAGTATGTCGTCAATTTCAGTCTATGCTCGTCCTTGATGTTGACCGCTGCCGGGTAGACACCGACTTACATCAGGTCTACGTGGTGCACGCGCATGCGAAGGACTACTTCGTGAGACGTGACGGCCGCCCCTTTGAGCGCGCGCATTACTATGCCTACCCCGAGCAATACGTGTCCGAGTTTCACACCAAGGTTCGTTCCTGCCTCTCAGCTTGAGAGGAGCATATATAGAGTCACTGACCTCGATGAACCGCTGTTGCTAGGTCGCTCCTTACTTGTCGTTGCTCCTCCACGGGGCGGGATGGGCTCCGGGCTACCCACGACTCATGACGAATGAGAACCTCACGACCACTCTCGAGATGGCACAAACGTTGGGCAAAGGCCGGTTCGCCTGTGTCGGCGACATCAGCTGCGACGTTGAGGTCAGTGCATCGTCCGACGGATTCACTTCCCCTCCTCTTTTCTGACGCTCGGTGACCACTGGCAGGGCGGCCTAGAATTCCTCTCGCGCCACACTACCCTCTCGTCGCCCTTCTACACCGTGCGTCCACCGACGCTCCCCGCGCATCTGCCGTCCGTCACGATGATGGCGGTCGACATCCTGCCGACCGCGCTACCGCTGGAGGCGTCCCAGCATTTCTCGAAGGCGTTCCTGCCTTACCTCCGTACCATCATCTCAGACTATACCCACCTGTCAGGATGCAGCGGTGCATCAGCAAAGCAGAGCAAGACCCGGGACGCGCTGGAACGTGCCACGGTCGCGAGGGGCGGAGAGCTGAGCGCGACGTTTGAATGGCTGAGGAAGCCGTTGGGCGTGTGGAAAGACAGCGTCAAGGCCGCGGATTCTGCCGCCACCGGCCCAGGAACGAACGTGGAGGACGCGAAGCCCGCTTCAGCCGGTGTACAGCCGAAGAAGAAGGTGCTCATGTTGGGTAGCGGGATGGTTGCGCCGCCAGCGGTTGCTGAGCTGTGCAAGCGGCCAGACGTGCGGCTCGTTGTCGGTCAGTCTAGCTTTCGCCGCTGCGGGTTTTGGATCCGTACAAGAAGCTGAAAGGATGGTGATTGCGGGGCTTCCTAGCGAGCAACTCGATCGACGACGCGAAGCGGTTGACTGCGCCGTACGCGAATGCGACGCCGGTGCTCGTCGACGTGGGCGATCTTGCCGCTGTCGAGAGGCTTGTGGCGGAGTCGGACGTGGTGATCAGGTGTGTGTGATGACTGTCATGGTGCATGCGGGGAAAACGTACTGAGCTTTGGTGCTAGCTTGCTTCCGGTGCCCTTACACCCGTCTGTAGCGGAGCTGTGCATTCGCAATCAGAAGCATCTCGTCACGGCGTCCTATATCTCACCTGCCATGAGGGAGCTGCACGAGCGGTACGCCCGGATTCCCATGTCCCCGTAATGGCCGTATTGTTCACGTTCTTCTGCTTCTCGCCAGTGCTGTTGCCGCCGATGTTGTCCTGATGAACGAGATCGGGCTCGACCCTGGCATCGATCATTGCTCGGCCATGTCGCTCCTCGAATCTCTGCGAGCAGAGGGTAAGCAGATCGTATCTTTTACGTCTTTCTGCGGTGGCCTCCCTGCGCCAGAGTGCGCCGACGTTCCGCTGGGCTACAAGTTTAGCTGGAGTCCAAAGGGCGTGTTGAGCGCTGCCTCGAACTCTGCGAGGTTCAAACTCGGGGGGGAGGTATGTTTCGCTGTCATCGTATCGTCGGAGACAACATCGCATACTGATGATATGATGGTGACAGGAGCGCACAATAGATGGTGACGACCTCTTGCGGAAGTACTTCCCTGACGTCCCGCTTTCTAACGTCCTGAAGCTCGAGGGACTGGCAAACCGGGACAGTCTGCCTTACGCGGACGTGTACGGGCTGAGGCCCCTCGACGGCGTCCGAACGATCTTCCGCGGAACGCTGCGATACCCCGGCTTCGCGGACCTGATGCATGCGTTCAAATCGATTGGACTGCTGGAGGCGTCAGCGACCGTGAACCCCCACCACTGGCACTCCGTCGTCCGCCAAGCTCTCGAGAAGAAGCTGGGCACGCTGATCATGGACGACCCTGCGTCCGTCCGGTCGGCGCTGTTGAGCGTCGTCCCGGCCGCACAGCGCGAGAACGTCTTGCAGGCATTGCACTGGCTCTCGCTCGTCCCCCTCGTCGCTGTCGGAGTACGCCGCGAACGCGGACGCGTCGACCGACGGGTCGCTTCCTCCGCTCCCCAGCAAGCCCACGGCGCCGATCGACATGTTCGCGACCCTCCTGGCGCACAAACTGCGCTACCAGCCGGGCGAGCGCGACCTCGTCGTCCTCTCGCACGAGATCGTCGCCCGTCCGGGGGGCACGAGCGCCGAGGAGGAGATTCACACGTCCTCGCTGGTGGTGTACGGCACGCCCGAGGCGTCGGCGATGTCCCGCACGGTCGGGCTGCCCGTGGCGTTCGCGACGCTGCAGATATTGGACGGAGGGGTGCGGGCGCGGGGCGTGCAGGGCCCGACGACAAAGGAGGTGTATGGGAACGTGCTGCGGAGGCTGGAGGAGGCTGGCCTGGGAATGAAGGAGCGCGTGGGGAAGGGCGGCAAGGGGGGTGTGGAGCAGAGTTTGAGGACGCAGTGGAAGGCGATGGAGGAGACGGTGTGAGGCGTACGAGGGGTTTGGTGTATATATATGTTGCGCGATGCCTTGTCATCGTGGATCTGTCTCGTTTGCTGCTGACTTCAATGAGCCACGAGTGCTGCGTGTCACCAGGTCCAACACACTTGAGGTGTCGTATACCAATGCCGAGCTTCAGCCCACGGCTCACAGCGCGTCTCTTGACGATGGTGGCGTTCTTTCTTGTGCGCCTGCCATATCGAGACGTCCGGCACTCCGGACCGAACTGTGGACTTGAACTGTTGAACATAGACCACCACCACCGCGTCTTCACGCTGGCTCATGCCCTCGACGACACACAAGGACGGGCGGAACGCCGCGCTGTACGCGCCGCTCAAGCGGCGCATGGTCGAGAACGGCGACTGGGACCGGTGCGTGCTGCGTGTGCCGGGCGACTGAGTGTGGCGGGATGCGCTGAACGCGGGAGGCCCCGCCGACGCGCTGCGCGGCGGACGTTCGGGGTATCCAGGATAGCGGCGCGTCTGGCGCGCGAGCTGAACGAGAGCGGGTGGATCGACAAGTTCAAGGATCAGAGCAAAGGTCCGTCGCTGCGAGGTGTTGGTGCTGTGCGGCGGGGGCGCTGACGGAGGGCGTGCGTGCCGTGCTTGCGCTTGCGCTTGCGCTTGTGCTTGTGTTTGTGCAGAG
>CCBP010000091.1:7625-28339 GCA_000765035.1 Trametes cinnabarina
GAAATGACATAGAAAGGCAACCTCACCCAATCCTTTCACATGAAATGCCACGGAAAGGCAACCTAACCCAATCCTTTCACATGAAATGCCACGGAAAGGCAACCTCAACCTGCCCTTTCATGCACCCAGAAATGCGCCATCTGAGTTTTCCTGTACTGTGCATTGAAACTCAGGATAAATGACTGGAATATGTTTCATTTCCTCGCTCAGATATTTCATGCTAAAGCACCCGTGCAGGTTTCCTCCAGGGCACCTTTCCTACACATTTCTCATACACAGTTCCCACGCGCTGCCTGCAGTGTGCACCGCACCCTCACAGACGACGGTACATTCCACTACAAAGTGAGTCTTAGAGTTTCTTGCTATGCCCAGAGAGAACCGCGCTGGTTCAACGACCTCCAATGAGAGGTTCAATGAGTCTCTGCACCGCACCCTCACAGACGACGGTACATTCCACTACAAAGTGAGTCTTAGAGTTTCTTGCTATGCCCAGAGAGAACGCTCATTGACCATAACCACAGGATATCAACACCTCCACAGGCATCCGGTCGGGTTTCTCGGAGAATCGGTTTATTCCCCAGGTAGTCCAGCTCGCATTCTTTCCCAACGTACGCCATGGCATCGGATACAAGTATTCAAGTATGTTCAATCCGATCCCTGTCGAGACAGTGGCTTTTGTTCTCACCGTCGTATGTGTTTCCATCTCCGTGGTCATTTCCATTTTTTCATGCCAAACAGATCCATGCTTCCATTGATGAATGGAGCTCCGGTCATCAAGTATCTGCGAGCTTCACAGAGGCCGCTCATGCAAAGTTCTACCGAGGAATCATGGACAACTTGAACAAGTGGGCCGAGGCGAATCCATCCGCATGGCTCAACATCCACACAAAGTGGTACAAACGGGCATTGTGAGTACGACCATGGTATCTGCTGTTTGCGAAACTGAGGTTCATTCAGCCGCACGGGTGGAGGAGTCAATCCTATGCAGGCAGATGTTCACATCTCGAAGGCAGCAATGACTGCGGCGCGAGCGGAGTTGGGACGGCGTACCGGCCTGACTGACAGTGAAGACGACGGCGATGATGGCGCCGGCTCGAATGCTGACAACAATCGTGACACAGCCCAAGATGGGGAGTAGCGGTTCCGCCTCTTCTCGTACAAGGTCCCGGCGCATCTGTCACTTCTTACCTCAAGTTGCGCCTTCAATCCAGCGGGCCTGCCGCTGCCCATCTTCGATATACTGTAGTTGCAGTGCTAGTAATACACTAACCTCAAGTTACGACTCTCAACATGTGACATGCTTTCGTACGGCACCACTGCTTCGAGTGCGCTGTCAAACCAACAGTGGCAAACTGTCCGGAGTCGCTCCTGATTGATTGTTGCGAGCTGTCAGCGGACTGTTTAGAGGTTGCAAGCGAGCTGGTATAGACAGATTGCATATGCACAAAGCTCAATCAATAGAGCTTCTGAGTTTGAAAGAGAGGAACAGAGTGCTATGGAGCGCAACCGATTGCATATAGGGATGTCTATATAGTACTCGAGCGCTCAACACACTTGCAATCTGCAACAAGGTATCAGGCACATGTCAAACTTGCTCACGCCGCTATCGAGACTCCATAGCGTCAGATAGTGAAGTCCATTTTTCCTGATGTGGGGAGCTCTATCTGTGAGACGGCGGCCGCGAGAATGGGAGCGAGAATGAGGAGGCGTCTGACGACCCGCTCGGCGCCGTGGACTGGCAGATCGCTCACGTCGTCGAGAATGAGACAGGGCGCGATGGTGGGACCGAGAGCGCTCTTCGCGCGGTATATACTGTGGCTCACGACGGGGCATGTGGGAGTAGCTAGGAGAGAGACAGACGAGGAGCCCAGGCAGGTTTTGTGGGTGAGTGTATGGGGTGGGGCATGGTGGAGCATAAAGGAAACATGACGTGAAGCTCTGCAGAAACTCTCATTGCTGTCAGGACTCTGCCTTCGTCCACACCCTCATGTGGCGGCTGTATGTGCCCCTGCAGTTGTGGTTGACGCTGACTTGATTAATGAGGAGATGAACTACAGCTACACTCCATCCGATGATGAAGAGGTCGCGGGCGCGGGGTTGCGAACACACTGTCAATGATGGAGACCCTGTAGTAGATTACGAGGGGTTTTCTGTGCTGTGGCTCGCAATGTACATCTGCAAAGCATCGCGTCATGTTCCCAATAGGCAGCACTTACAAGGACTTATTGACTTATCTGGGCACACTGTAATTTACGCTGCCGTTGGCAATGACTTACCTCCTCGCTTGCACCTTGCCCCAGGGCGGAGCGCCGGAGTCACGCTTTGCGTGTGACGCCTTCCCTCAACACTGCTACAACCTTGAGTATCCGGTCTGACGTCCCAAAAACTATTTTGAATCCAGGAAATGTGACCTTATTGCTGCAATAACCAAAGTTCGAAGGCTGCAGACTTCAATGGACGCAGAGCACAATTAAGCGTGACAGGTAGTTACCGCACGCTTGTGTGACATACAGTGACTGCATGCGCACATGTGAGCTGTGGTCCCTGGCCGACTCAGAGGACCCATGGCTCAAGTTGAAGTACTCAGAGGCTGCACGATTATGTGCGCACACGATGCTATAGATTGGCACGCTGAGCATACAAGTGCATATGATACATGAGTGAACCCGACGGTATTCCATGTGCATCTGAGCGCTTGCAATTACGCCAAAGGATTCCGAGCGCTGGAATCCTATAGGTGGCTGGTGCGTTTTTGCTGATGACTCGACTCCTCCCGGTCCTCCATCTTCTTCCCTCATCGCGCGCGCGGCATCATCACGGCCGGGCTTGTCTCATTCCATCTTCCCTCGGGCGTTGATGGCAAATGCGCAACTTGTCTTGTCTCTCAACCACGGTGTTCTCTACAGTATAGCTTCGCTGTGCGCGGTTCCTCGACGCTCTTCCGTGCGTCAGTCGCCCGACACGCTCAGCAGACCTTTTCTTCATCAACGTCTCGGAACCCGGGGGCTTGATGCAGCGTTGGTACTGACAGCTCCAGCCGTCGTGCCGCTCAATTGCTGCTAGTTCTGCATCATCCGAAGACTCAGCATACATCCTCCGTGCACCCTCCCTTGACGTTCCCCACGGCGTGCCCCCATGTTGATTGGGCTATATCACCTCGCGTCCTCATCATACCATCTCTAGCCCGTCGCTTTCCCCCACTATATCCTCGCTGGCTCAGTCTGCGTCGTCGTGCAAAGTACTTCTCAACTGATCGCGGTGCTTCCCCGCTGCCGTCGTCAGATGTCTCTCCCACTTAATGGGACCGTCTCCGCGCCACCTATCGATCCCTCAGCTGGCCTCCCCAAGCTTCCCGCTCTGGACAACACACTCGGCGCGCTTGTCCTTGGGATGTCTTTTGGGCTCATGTGGGTAGCGTTCCGTCACCTGTCTATCCGTATAGCATCCTGATTTTCGTGGTGGTGGCGCAGGCTGTACGGCCTTACCGTCCATCAGTGTTATCGATACTCCCGACTATATCGACGAGATGTTCTATGGGTCAAGTGTATGGTACGTATCGTGTGTCCTTTGCATCTACAATCCGCTAACGAGCGTGTTGCAGGTGGCCGCAATCCTGTAAGACGCCCCCCGCATTTCCGCACCTCGCGTAGTAGCTGACAAGGGCGCCAAGGGTCCTCGAGACGTTCCATTCAACGCTATGCATCGTCGCAGTGTGCGTACCGCCGCCTATGTGTGCTCCGAAATCTCCGCACGTCGATGGCTGACTGTGGAGACTCTCGCAATCCCAGCTACTGGCATCTAGTCTCGAATTACTTCATTCCTGCGACTCTGTTAGTGGGGCACTGGTGAGCGGTTCCCACACGTGTATGCTCAAAATATCACTCACGATGCTGACTGTGGTAGGTCAACAAGGGTGAGTAATTTGCAGCTCCACCGTGTGGGAGGTAACTAAACGAGCCCTCCCGATGGTCCGTAGCTTCTGACACCAGTCACTGTAAGTAGTCGCTCGCGGACCTCGAAAGCCCGTTTGATGCTGCACCGCTGATGCGCGACCGATAGGGTGTCATAATTCTCCTATGCCAAGGGTAGTCTCTGCATCCCTGGTTATAGTCAATTTCTCATTGCCCCCCATAGATTCTACGCCTACCGCGTATGTCAAAGTGGGTTTTTCCGTTACATGTAGCCGTCTCGCCGCGCTGCTGACATCTCGCAGTCGGCTCGCATCACGTCTACCGAATAATGGTCGCCGTGGCGGTACGTCGCTTTCTGCGTTCTTGTTGCCTTGCCAGTGGAAGAGCTAAAGCGGATGATGCAAGATCGCTTGTATGGTCTGCCAATCTGGTGAGTAGGGCACTTGACACGCAAACTAAGCATGTGAGCAAATATCTCACGTCGATACTTTGTGCAGGATTCACATTGGGTAGGCCACGCTTGCAACAATCGTTTAGCAGCATTTTCATCTGACCGTCCTTTCATGCCTTTTCGCGCTTCTCAGCTGCGACGATTGAAGGGTGCGCTTCATCTGATCTGTCTCGCGCGCGCAACCCGCCAAAACTGAGCATCCGTAGGTTCCGCCTCAGCCTGAGCGACTTCAAACACGTCAGTGTACGTACTCGCTACTGCCAGTTCATGCATATGGCCCTCCTGAGTCCACGACCACATCGACAGTGGCTTGTATGCGGTATCTTCGGCTCCGCGGTGCTCGCCGACGTCTGCCTGACGGGAACGCTCGTCACCGTGCTGCTGAGGAGCAAGACAGGATTTCGACGCTACGCTGCATCTCGTGCGGATCGATCACGATGACTTAGGACGAGAGATCGGTCAGAACGGATGCCTTGATTGAAGTGCTCATCATCTATTCCATCAACACCGGTGCGTCCTCCGTGCGTCTATCCCCTCTGCCGTGGAGGCGTTCTCACTTCCGCACGCACGCGTGCATACAGGTCTGCTAACCAGCATAATTGGCCTGCTCACCTTCATATTTGTGAGTATCGAACACCTTTGAATGGTGCGAGATCGCGCCTCTAAACGGGCTTTCCGGTTGTGCAGGCTATCATCCTGCCTGGCAATCTCATCTACATCGGAATCGCGATCGTCGGAGTCAAACGTGAGCACCTTCTACCCATTTGCGCCATGGCCATCCACTGACCCAATCTTCCCTCTCGCAACAGTGTACGCCAACTCCGTACTGGCGGTGTAAGCTCTCTCCTCTCGCGCTCCCCTCTACTACCTAGGCTTACGCGTCGCGCCCGACCACGCTAGGCTGAACTCGCGCCGGTCACTGTCGAACCGACTGCTGCAAGGGTTCGAAATGAGCTCGTTCGAATCAGATCGTTCTCGACCCCCGCACGACCCAGAAGCTGGCCCCCTCGAAGAATGGAAAGCGCGCGAGGTCCGTCCTGACATCACTCTTTCCTTCCCCCGCCCCTCTCCACACCTGCCCCCGACCGTCTACGTGCACGCGTGAGGAGGCGCATGCTCACGCGATCTTGCGTTTCGACAGAACCAGACGACGACGAACGTGATATTCACGACGGTCGCGTCGCAGGGCTTCACGGACATCACGGAGGAGGGCACCGAGATCCGGGAGGACAAGCGCGGCGGTGGCGGCGCGGACGACGTCGGCGGCGCGTGAGGCTGGCGCTTCGCAAGGTCCTCAAGAGTGCTCGCGCAACTTCGTTCGCTCATAGGTATCTTATTGCTTAATGTCTCGGTGGGGCGGGTTGGCTCGGCACGATTAGATATCGGGTCCAGGAGGTTGCTGTACTGTATCGAATACGGGGGTCTTTGTATTCTAGTCGCAGGTTTGCGGATTTACAAACATACTGTACAGTGTACGCAGTCTCCCTGCTTTGCCACGGGCAAGACGAGAGGCGAACTGGATACATACTTGTGCTAACTGCCAGTGGGCCGTGGCATGGCTCAGGTCTTGCGGTCGCTGCTACCGAGATCTGCAACAGGAGGTGACGGCTTAGTCTCCCCTAGGCAGACGTATCGAAGCGCTTACTGAGGGGTGCGAGGTAATGATGCCTTGTGATCCTAACGAGAACAAACGCACCTCCCTGTGCAGGGCCGTTGGCAGGCTGTGCCGCATTTCTTTCGAACCGATCTCGCGAACGACGGGATCTCAGGCTCGTGGTAACGTGCAAGCCTCGCACTAGCCAACTCAAAGGACTGCAGTATTTTTCAGGCAGTGTGTTTATTTGTTTGGGACGTTGAATTGAACGGTGGAAGCTTACCGCGCTCGATTCCAGGGTAGAGACTTCCGAATCGTCTTCGGGGGTCCCTCGAAACTCACAAGAAGATTATTGTCTGGGGGAGGCTCTAGACCAACGGTGTATGTACACGGAGCTAGTATCATGACTAGCGGTGCATATGGCTTCTATAGCCTCTGCGACGCGGACGACATAACACCGCACTCATCCCGGGTTCTCATCTCGACATGCTGCTGGTGCACTGTCAGGTGAGTCTGCCTGGGTATACTCATGGTGCGCCAGCCTCGAGGCTCTGGACGGGCGCCCGCTATGAGAAGCGGAAGCGTGTATGCTACTCTGGCGATGCACTCCATCTCATCCATCGGGAGTAGGTGATAGCTTCGTGCGATGGGGGATTCTTGAGGACCTTCTGAACACGCTCACGTTCGCAGAGGTGGAGTGGCACGGTATCGCCATGGACGTCGTGTTTCTAGTCGGGCTTGAGGAGGATTCATCGAGACTCGGAGTACGCATACGTTTGCGAGTGCGTGGGGCGCAACGGAGCTCTCATTCTCTCCCCAGCGCGATTCGGTGTTGCGTTCCACGAGACGTCAGAATCGTACGAGTTCACCAAGCTCGTCAGAATACGCCCACAAACCACATCGGCGCTGATGCTGGGTTGCGATATCACAAGGGGTTGGTATGTGGATGCTCCAGCCGAGTGGTCTCTGCGATACAGACGACATCCTGTCTGCACTCGGCGGGCGATATATAAACACTTCCGCTGCGCTTGGAGGGGAGCGCAGTGATGGCGCCTCCGCTGCCCCAAGATGCTGCCCCAGCAGGGCCCGTTCTAACGAAGCTGCTACTGTAAAAGCGTACCCCATCATGTCTTGTGCAGGCATCGATCGTGCGTGACACTTATGACAACGTGGACATACTGCAGGGCCCGTCCAAGTCTTTGGAAGAGTGCCTTTACTCCGGCGTGCGTTTTCTTGTCCTGACATGGGCATTTCAGACTACGCAATAATACTCTTCAATCCTTTTTGGAGGCTCCTTTGCGTCTCATCCGGTCATGTCGCTTCATGCGATCTCATCACGACTTCGGCTCTTGTACATATCCTCAGACGTCGGCGTACGGGTGTGAAACGGTCCGTTAGACGACAAATATGCGACTTCCGGTTACGCACACGTGCGTCACTGTAGGACAGATTCGGTCGTCAGCGTCTCGTATATACCATCAACACGGGTGCGCCTTCCTGCATGCAAAGAGATTAGTTGTATGTCAGCGCTGAGACTCGCGTTAGGCGTTCTTAGGGCTTGTGACTACGTGAGGAACTATTTACTTCTCCCCTTGCCGCAATGCCGTCTCTTACCCCACACTTACAGACTCTTAACGTTCCTCATCTTGTTGTTTGTACGTGATTGTTTTTTGCCCTTGAACGGTGTTCATGACATTCTTGACTGACATGCTCTGTAGGCATTGATACGCCCACACGACCCGATCCACGCTGGCATCAGCATCTTCAGGGTCAAACGTGAGCACCACATCAGTCTTTTTGCATTTTTCTGAGGGTCTGGACAGTCTGACTGAAAGGCAGTCAGACACTGCAGACACTGCAGACACTGCAGACCTGTCAGAATAACTCAGATCGCTCAGATCAAACAGACATTGAGTGGTTGTACTTGGTCAAAACTACATAATTAATTTATGAGAATGATAATCGGCATACCAGTTAACATAAAATCTACGGAAAGCGTCCAGCGAGTATGAGAAATGGAAGTCAGATGGTAGGCGTGTTGTACCGTATACACCAATCAAGTGACAAGCACGGACTATGGACTGGACTGGGATCACATCAACAATGGGCTCACCAGCATCATTGAGGTCCGGACAAACAACCCACATCCCCGTGGCTTCATCAGGAACATCGGCATCCATGATGAACCACTCTACAAGGGCACACTGATAAGCAACACCATCCTGAGTGAATTCAAAGAATGAAAGGACCCGTGCCACCATCATACCATCCATCCCAACTGCTCCCTGATCCATGCTCACCAAGACGGTGTCATACCGAGAGTAAGCACCATGCCATAGTGGAGTGGAGCGGATGATCTCACGGTGCATACCGTGAGGTCCTGCAACCTCGCTAGGTGCATAGAACGTAGCTGCAGCATTGTAGTGGATGCCGAGTTTGGTACCCGCCCACACGTAGGGCAGATCCTCAAGAAGAACCTCCTCCACGCCTATGTCAGGGTATACTTGAGAGTGGAGAAACCGCCTCAAGTGCTCCACTAGGTGAGGACAGCCGAGCGATGCAGCATCCTCCGAAATCTTGCATGTGTAGGCTAGGAAGGACCATGAGCAGATGCAGCAAAGGAAGAGATGGTTTTGTACCTGGTCGGGACTCGGCAGAAGCGTCATCAGCAGCCATCGCATCGGCCAAGTCGCGAAGTCGCTCATCGTCTGCAGCCTCCCAATCATTGGGCACCTCAAGCCCTTCTGACAGCAGCGTGTGTGTCAGAACATCACCGTAGAGCATGTTACGGCAGGCGAGCTCGACTCGGGTTGCAGCCAGCTTACTGAGTTGGGTCTTCTTGGCTAAGATCTGCTCGAGAGGGTTGTGGTGGCTGGAATCCCGCCATGGCTTCTTGACGGCGGTGATGTGACATGACTCGGTAATCGAGGAACAAAGGCCATTCGGGGAGCCAAAGAGACGAATGCTCTTCACATAGTGCACCAATGCGTGCTGTCGAGGGAGAGCGAAGCCATCCGGACGGATGCCAACATCCTCAAAGATGCTGCGGAGATTGTGGGAACAGGCAAGAGTATCTTCCATGGCCTGCAGACTGAATGTGTCGTGCGAGGAACAGCGTGCGAGGTAGCAGAAATCGAGAAATGCAGCGATGCATTGGACCATCTGCACCGGCACATGGCCCGTAATTGCAGGCAGGAAGACCTGCACAATGACTTCAGCTCAACGTGTAACTATGGCTTGGGTAGCCACAATGAGCTTACCTGCATGAGAGCCTTTGAATTGTTCCCCATCCATTGCTTGAAGTTCCGCACTTCTGGGAAGCGACGAAGGCCCGGAAATGATGGAACTGCTGCAAGCCTGACGTGCAATGAGCTGCTGACGGGGCAAGTCTAAAGCTCATATGTAACTTACCTCTGATCAATATCGTCAATTATACGATTTGCTTCATGCTCGCTTGGCGCTGTAGCCTTGACATACTCAAGCACCCATATGACCAAGTGGTCTTTAAACATTCCCTTGATGAGCTGGTGCAGGAGATCCGGTGTGAGCAGTTCATGGATGTTCGCACAAGGGAACTGCTCTGTGAAAGGCTGTAGAAGTGATGAGTACATGAGAGGAAGTTTAGTCAGCCACGGAGGTAATACCGTGACATCGGCATTAAGGCTGAAAGCATCCCATAAAGTCTCCGCATCGTAAGTGTCGCGCAAGAGCGCAGTGTGTTCCCGAGAACACGCCGGGCCTTCTAAGAACTCATCCTGTGGAAGTGCTCTGCATCTATCATTGTACATGAGTACTGCACAATCCTATGGCAAACGCCAGGCTCGCTTACCATGGACACCATCCAGAGACGACTCCAGAAAGATATACTTGCTTGGGATAATCCGCTATGAACGGACCAAGTTCAAAAACTGCGTGGCGATAATGGCCGTCAGGGCACCGGATGACGTGCGGAGTTGACATCCCAGGGCGAAGCGGCTCCAGCACTGCAGCTAATGAACCATGGTATAGAGACTTCTTGAAGATCCAAAACTCCTCGTCATGCTCCCATTCATGTGCAGCTGCCGTGATAAAGTTAGCAGCTGGCTACAGGAAGAGACTGAACACGATGAACTCACTTGTAGGAATGGGTAAGAATGCGACCGGGACGACACTCTCGTGGTGTGCACAGCGCATGTCGCCATGGATGTTGCCCAGAGACATGTATACGGGGTGGAACTCCTGGTGGCCCGTAGCAACAGACACAGTTGTCTTGTCAACTCCGAGCACGATTGGCACAAGCATCGAGCCATGCATATCCTCATCTTTGCCGATGATATTCTGCATGATCAAACAGGTCAGTCCGAGTCCGCATGGCAAGTGCATACAGCAATGGTACTCACCACCTTTGCATAGGCCCATTGGCCGGACATCAAATCAGAAACCCGTCGGCAGTTCTCACTGATGTACTCTTCATAAGGTGCTACATCAAACTTGCCCTCGAAGTCGGGGCTAGCGGAAAGCAACTCGGCAACCCGAAGCGTGATATGGGTGTGAAGATAGTATACTGTGCACTTCCAAGCAGGGGAGTTTGCGTCCACTGGACCTGAGTAGTGTATCGTGAATGTACGCCACTTGATATCTCCGTAGGGAATTGCATCGATGGTGGCTTCAATTTCTTCATAGCTAGAATAGATACTGTTATAATTGGGCATTCCATCGACGACATGTTTTGCAGCCAATATCTTCAGCATGGCGTTGACCCTGCCCGCTGAGAGATGCGCATCCTCAAAAACCAGCTCAGCATACTCAAATGTTGGGCGGTCAGGGAATGGGTACCAGTCGATGTCACCGGGACGAGGTGGAGGTGCTTGACCAACAGGTAGGAATTGTCTGTTTGCATCACATGGGCGACCTATCAAATCCCATCAGCGACTCGGCTGCAACGACGCGAGGTTACATAACTCACCATTGAGATGTGGATGTACACGGAACATTGAGTAGAGCGCAGGAGGTCGTGGATGGTTATGTATGAGACGACGGTGCTGGAGAAGGCCACGAGGTGTGAGGAAGCTGCGACGGGTTGGACACAAGTGACAGAGTCGGGCCATGATTGACACAGAAGGGATCCCGAGCAGTGAGAAACAGACTGACAGATATGTCACCGAGTTTCGGGAGTGTTGTAGATAAGTCACAAGTAGCTTTTCTCAAAGCGAAGAGTTGTAGGAGCAAAACGGGTAGTTGAGGGAGCGGACAAAACGGCAGGTGTACTCACCTTAGCTCAGCTTTGCATAGGCGCTTAATCATCAAACTTTCCTCCTCACACATCCACCACTGCTGCTACACGACCATCCGTACATGGCCTCCACCAGGGGGAAAAAACGCTCCCATGGCCCTCTCATGGAGGTCAAAGAAGATCCCGGGAGTCAAGAGCCAATTGCACCCCCAAAAAGCGCCGTTCAGCACGCGGATTTTAGCAAGACTCCACCAAAGCCATAATAGACAATACTCAAGGTAGTTGCCCCTCAGGTGATAGTGAACCCGGGCAGGTAAGTCACTATCACGCTGAGGAGGCACTTCTGGGGCGGCCAAGTTCGATGGTTGAATTATTCACTTCTCTGAACAGCCGGCGGACGTGCCTACTCAAAAGACTGGCATCCCTGCTCATTGATACGGCACGCGTGCAAGCAACCACGACCGCCATCCCAGGATTGAAGCAGGTGTTGCCCCAGTATCCCGGGATGAACTATGTGCACGAGCTGACATGAAGAGAGCATCCATTGATGCTGAGCGTAAGCGTAAAGATGACGAGCTCACCATGCAGATAGCTTGTTTGAGGGAGAAACGGGATGCGCTTGCCTGACTTGAGGATAGCAGAGCTCTTGCAGAGGTAGAGCTAGAGAATGAGTTTGGTAGGTGTGCCCATTAGCCGATGCCGCGGTGCACGCTGCTCATCGTCCTTGTTCCCTTTCTGGCAGCAATGGTCCCAGACTTTGGCACACCCGGTGTAGAGGTGGCTTGCACTCCTCACACGAAGGAACAGGACGAAACGGTAAGGTGTTCTCTCGCCGCACTGGTGGCCTTTGAATAAATTCTTTCCCTCCTTAGCGGAGCCTCACATCGATTCTGTGCAATACAATATCCGAGGGTGCACGTGTCGCAAGAGCTCCCCAGGTAAGCAGTCCGGCACTGTGTTGATTCAGTGCTCAGATTCTGTGCTAAGCGTGATGCCACATCCCTACCCAGACATCTCAATGCAACGAGGGCACGTTTGCTCTTCTTGGCGACTATCACAGTGACTCAGATGGCTCACAAGTCAACGCCGACAGCCAGCAGGCTCTCCAACCTACTGCCATTGCACACGGTATGGTCAAGGCTTTCAGGGGGCCTCCAGAAGTCTCCGCAGCTGATAGCAGGATCTCAGAACGTGAAGAGGGAGATACATCAAATGCTGATGATGAAGATTACCAGGACGATGGAGAGGATGAAGTGGGCGACAAGGATGAGTAGGACGAAGACACCATGTCCACAGTGAGTGATGATGACAGCAATGCTCAAACCCGCAAGCACGTGAGTGAATCACAAACTGTATCGTAAATCTTGACGTCTGCAATGTAGCAATATATCCAGAAGCCTTCGCGCTCGCAGCAAAAAGCGCATAGACAGAAAGCGATCCGTGCCGATCTCGATGCACACCGTCAAGTCCCAGACAGTGCTAACACTCATGCTAAGCGCTCGCCTTCTGGGGCCGTTGCACAAGCCAAGTCAGTACTATTACCGTACTCTATCTCCGTACTCATCATGAATAGCCCAACATTCATATCTTCCAGAGTGTCTGCGAAGACACCAGAGAAGACCGACGTGTTCAGCATCGGTTGGTGCCGTCAACTCCAGGTGCGCGCCCAAGCTGCGCGTTCGCTGCGTACGGTTTCCTCACCGGTTCTACTTACCCCCAAATCCACCTCCAAACCACCTCGCACAAAAGGTAAGCTGCATGCTTGCGGCTGTACGCTCTGACGGACTCCACTGAAACCAAACCCAGCTGCTGCGAAGGCTCTCTATAAGGAGAACCTCGCCAGTCAAACCAATGGCTACAACAGCGATATAGGTGGGTTTACGGACGGCGATGTATTTGCCAACCGCCACCGTGTAATGTCCCACAAGAAGAAGGGCAAAGCCAAGCTTGTGCGTCGCTTATCTGTTCACAAACTGCGGTTGCTGACGTACCCATGTGTTAGCATCCTGAGCTTGAGTTTGTTGAGATTAGCAGTGATTCTGCCGAGCAGGCCCCGGGTTTGTCGAGCTCATACAAGAAAACCATGGCACACAAGAAGGAGACGAAATGATCTGGTCGCTCAACCAAGGAGAGCAACTCTTCGCTCGGATATGACGCCCGCCCCAACTGGGCAAAGCCCAACATCAAGACGCAAGTTCTGCCGACATTGCGGGAGCTTATCAGTGCTCAAGAAGATCCATGGTTCGCTCGATACGCTTGAGCGCACCTTCCTGGAGATCGTTCAAGATGTTCTGAATGCGGTATTTCCGGAGCGGCAGTATGAACTTACAAAGAGCGATCACATATATGCATGGGTGAGAACTCTACGTTCACGCTGATAACTCGACTAACACGAGAGCCTGCAGTGCCAACAGCAACTATACGACTGGTGGCGCTCATTCCAGAAGAACGCGAACAACGTGGTACGCGACGAGATTGCTTCGCGCCATGCTAGTAAAACACTCTCGGCCTTTGAACGGAGCGACCACAGACTGCAGGCCTGGCTCAAGGATGCTCTGGAGCGCGGCGGTGCTGCCATCTACAGCAAGCCCAACACTGAAGACGTAAGTTGTCCCTTTTGCACCCTGCACTCGCAATTGCTCTGCACTAAATCTCTCAATGCAGCCTCGCAACACGCGCGAGCAGCTCGGCTCAAAGTACGTACTCAAGACCATGGCCTCACACCTCGCTGGAACCATTGGCTCGGTCACCGCTGAAAATGAGAACACATACCCCATGGGCGCTCTCGCTCTTGCAGCTGCAGCGGTAAGTACCTGATCTCAACAGTACATTGGCATCCTCATCAGACGTCGTGTAGGTACAGCGCACATTTGAATGGTACCTCCGGGATCAGCCCAAAGGCATTAAGCAAACCAACTTTTCCCTCAACAATGCCGGAGAACTGACTGGGTTCTGGCAAGACAACGCAATAGCTGATCTGCTCGAGAAGCCGCATCAGTTTAAGCGGATCCTTCAGCGGGCGCTGAAGCTGGTAGACGCCCCCGCGGTGGTTGTGAAGCTGTCTCAATCAAAAGTAACTGCCACGGCCTTGTATATACGCAAGCGTAGCAGTTCTCCTGGGATTGACATGTCCAGTACATACAAATGAATCGGGCCATTAGTAGTCAAATATGGATATTTTGTGCTGAAATAATCGTCTGACTTGCATGCTATGATCTGAAGTGTCTGACAAGGTCTGACTTGTCGGATGGGCACATAGGTATCTTATCTGGTGAAGATAAATTCCCATTCGGAGAGCTGGCAGTCGGACACGTCTGACTGCAGTCTGACCACTTCTGAGGCATTCTGACAAGTCTGATTCAGAGCTGTCAGACTTTTCCAAAAATACTGATGCATACTATTATCTGTATGGCATCGAAGTACCTGACGGACGTTGCAATACTCCAGGGTATCTTCAACCTTGGCTGTGTACGTGACGATGCTCTGCCTCCATAGCAGTTTCATCAATGCATACAAGGGTGAACTCGCATCGATCGCTGGCAACATGATCTTTCGAAGAGCCCGCGTCAGAATATGGGGATTTTCAGTCGGTCACTGCACCACATGCTTCAAGGCCCACTGAGGGTCAAGGACGTTGATTCCGTGAGTCCATCGTGTTTATCCTATCCTTATACTCCGGGTCCAAGCCATAAGCAGCCCTACGCGTGCCATTGCTGCATACGAGCAATGCATTAGTTCAAGTACCATAATATGCTCCAGGTGGATACCGCATACCTCTATGCCTTTCCTGCCAGTATCTTCGGCTTTTGCGCAGTGAAAAGGGCGAGGATCCCCTCTACCCTGAGGTCATACTCATCGAAGTGTTGCTCAAGGGACTGTCGCAGGTTGGCTTCTGTGTCACTGATGTTGCCGAATATGCCCTTTTTGTTATACGTCCGCACGAGCATCCTCGACAGCCAGTTGTGCTCGACGTCTTTGCCCAAGATCGTCATGCCATACACAACATCATCCTGAGCCAGCGCGGGAGTGATTATCTCGAATACTCTGTCTGCCTTTGTGGGGAACTCGCCGGGGAGACAGTGGAAGACGTAAAAGAGTGCGACCGAGTCGTACCGTCCGTTCATCAACTCCGGGAGTGGGTCGAAGATGCTATGCTCCAGGCACTCCAACATGCTCCGGTAACCGGCCGCGGAGAGACGCTGCTCGGCCATTGCGAGCGTGTTGGGGTTGAGATCCAGCAGGGTAACCAGCTTTGTTTTGGCGAGGCGGGAGACGGATGCCACGGGATAGTGGCCAGTGCCCATCTGGAAAACCCTCCTTGGCGGAATAGAACACATTCCACGAGAATTCAGCAAGTTCTGGAGGAATCCATGGATTATGGGACCGAGGTCATATTACGGTGGAAAAAATAGCCCCCCTCATGGAATTGGTCGGAATCTTATATAATCGCACAGATTCTGTATGTTTCTGAGACCCGCTTTCAGGACCACTGGCAGTAGCTTGGATTCCGATAGATTCTGGCGCTTTTCAACAAAATATATACCATTATTGCACGTAGACGAATTGCGTGTACTACTCTAGGGCACATGCTAAGGGTGTACAAACATGGTCCTCCAGACTGAGATGGCGGCAACGAGGGTGGTAGTATGAGAGGTATTGTACTCATAGACGGGACTCTAGGCTCTGATGTTTGCCCAATCAACACGGTTGAGGATGTCGTGCTGCATAGCATCGCCGTGCACATTCACTGCACAGCCACCTCTATCGTATTGGTAAGTATTCAAGTTGCGGCACCATAACAGCATCTGATAATGACATCGAGGGGAATGGTACTCACGTTACCGTCATGGCTATCTTGTGCATCAGCTGATGGTAAGCTGCAAGGTTGTTGAGCCGAAGCGCGACAAGGATCTTCATGTAAGCTCTGAATGCGTTCTCGAGAACGGTCCCAGCAAACTCCAAGGTCTTGCCCTCGACTGGTGGACTGATATGGTTGTTCAGTACTGCATGAATCTGGGCAATAGTCAGCAGGGAATGCACAGGATAAGAGATCAAGTAACATACAGCAGTCGCCGCCACTGCCAGGGTGACGTCCGTGATCTCGAGTTCATGCCGAGCAGATGGGAGTGAGGATGACAGCTTGGTGATGTTCAGAGTTCCCACATTGTTCGGGGCAGTCTCGAAATAGAATGCGGCTTGGACGACATCGACGATCCCTGGCCCAGAGAAGGGCTGGGCATATACATAACTACCCTGTTGCAAAGCACGACAGTAAGGTGCAAGCAGAGTCAAGAGCAGAAGTGCACTTTACCTGGGCGTTCGTTGGATACAAGAAGTTGCTTCCTTCGCGTAATTCCTTCACCTTTGCAGGCGTGAGAGTCAATAACTTGATCGCAGAGGGATAGACGTGGGCGGCAGCTTGCTTGATGCTAGCATGATACAGCCGTATCTGATGGGCCGTCTGAGCAGTGACCATCCAGTTAAGCACTGTATGTAAAAGGTCAGATCATATACGTGGCTTCCTACTATGCGGACAGCTCACATAACTTGTGAGCGGCATAATGTAACACCGCTTCGAACCGTTTTGCAGACGGTCCACAATGTCAAACTCGCCGTCAAATCCCAGGCGGTCTGCTGCGGCAACGAGTGCGTCGTGCACAATGGCGGTGATCCCTTGACCTCCAAAAGGCGTAGTCATGGTAGCAGGCTCATCCACATCAGAGGAGACCATACCGTTGCCGAGAGCAATGAAGGCTCGTCTGATGTCGTAGCTTGCATGTATGACACACTTCATGTCCCGCCCCAAAGGCTTGATCAGGATGGACCATGTATGCGCGGACTGTCGCTTCAATCCGCGTGAGATATCAGTACGTGGATTCCACGGCAGAGCTGCTGAATCAGAAGCAGAGTCTGAGTCAGACTGCCTGTGCCTTCCCCCATGAGACCGTCGATGACAATGCCCTGTCTTTCCTGAGACTGTTCTTGCTTTCCTTCACGACAGGCATCTAAAGGCAAAGAACACTCATCAGATGAATAAACGGCTTCCACACCCAAACACAGCACCTCAGCTGCGAGCTTGCGCTCACGTTGACTCTGCTTTGGCATCTACTCCCTCGTAAACCACTGACTATCCATGAATGCTACTACTGACATACCGGAGCGGGTTTCTTGAGCGGTTCAGATGGAGTCGGCTCTTCGTCCCACTTGTCGTGTTCGTCCAGTATGCCATCACTGGCCAGGAAGTCATCGTCGGTGGTGGGACGGCCCACCAGTATTTGAGCGAACCGAGTCGGAGCAAGCACTCGAGGCACGTCGATATCGAACAGATTCTTGCTGGGGCTGCTGTACCTGGTCTGATTTGCTCGGAGGCTGCTGCGCCAGTTTTATTAACAAGACAGCCTGTGAGATAATCTTGTTAGTATACGCTGCAGAAGCGTGTGGTAGACTTACCTCGTCGGCAAGGTCGCCTATGATGCCATTCTCACGAGGTTCACCATATTCACTGCCTTCATCATCATTGCCGAGATTCCCTGTCTTTTCCTCCCCATCCTCGTTGTATTGGTCTTCGTTAACTTCAAGAACAGATATGGGTGGATCTGATGTAGAGATGAGCAAGTGCGCTATGAACCAGAGCACGGAATCAGGTCAGATGGTGCAGGCGCGGGTGCGGCGAGACAGTATCAGACGTACAACGCTTTGTCATGTTGACTGCTGGCGAATGTTCGCCTTCTGAGGATGACTTGTCAACATCGATATGTGGTGGAGCATGCTTGCGCCGAGCTGTAGATTGTACTATGTCAGCCTGGGACATTCCTGGGCTGTAATCAAGTGAGATAGTACTGACCCGAAGTGGCATGCACCAGTGCCGGTTGACCTGCAGCTGCCAACGCTTGTTCCGCGTGCTCATTAGGAGCCGTAATCTGCTTCTTTTGTGGCACCACGGGCTGCCGCTTGCTTTGAGGCGGGTCTTTCTTTGCCTTCTTAGGTGCTGATCCAGTACCAGTTGCAGGCGCTATATCAGTTGCATGAGGAAGCCGCACCAGATGGTGGGCGTCAAGCATAGACACATCGGCAGATGCCGCAGGTGGGACATTATTCAACTGCGACTCGGAGTGTGCCCTCTTACGCTTGTCCTTGCTCTGTGTGCTTGCTGGGCCAGTGGCCGCACCTTGTTGCACTACGCAAAGCAATTGAGCTGCCAAGATTGTGTGTTCTATGAGGGACTTACCTATCTGCGTCTTCGGGACCTGCTTCAGCCCACTGCTCTTCGCAGACTTAGCAGCGCCGCCTGAGGATTTCTTCTGAGCACCATCCACCGCTGTGACAGCTACATATAACCTATGATGTGAGTACAAAGCTGCAAAGACCCGCTGTATACAATGACTTACCCTGCTCCTTGCTGACTGCAGTGCGCGACCTTGTTGCTAAGTGTTAGGATAATTCCCAGGTTGTAGCTGTCGAGCGCACAACTAGAATTATAGGAAAGAACAGAGTAGTGATTGGATTCGAGGTATAAACAGGGTGGATTTTCCATGTGCTTGGGAGTCGGAGTTTGACCGTGGCGGGCCCCATGACCTGGTCGATGACAAATGGCCCTTCACGTTTGGGTGCTAGTTTCCTGTTGGGGTATGGTAGTGAAAGATTTGTTGATTCTAGAAACACCTTATCGCCCTTCTTGAAGGTCACATTGCCCGCTGCTCTTCGTTTTGCCATTAGAGCCGCTGCTTTGGTGTGGGATGCCAGTGCGTTCTCTCTCCATTCCCGTAATTTGGTTAATCGTTCTTCCGTACTCGGGTGCTTTGGCCGGGGGTGTACCGTTCCGATGGCCCGTGGTTGGTATCCCATGAGCAGCTCGAACGGGCTTTTGCCTGTTACCGAATGGGTGCGTTGGTTGTGGGCGAATTCGAATTGTGGAAGAAGTGTGCTCCAAGTATCTGGATAGTTGCCACAGTAGATTCTTAGTGCCACTTCTAATTCTTGAATAGCCCGTTCTGATTGTCCATCTGTTTGCGGATGATATGCTGTGCTGAGTGATTGTTGAATTCCAAGTAGCTTGTTCAATTCTTGGAATGCTTTGGAGACGAATTGCGGTCCTCGATCAGAGATAACACGATCGGGTAGCCCAAAACGGCTATATACATCTTGTGCCAGTATGTGTGCGGTGTCCATTGCACGTTTCCTTGGTACAAGGCGAGAGGACAATGGCCTTGGTGTCGTCGTGATCCACTACTACTTGTATTGCATCGAATCCATTGGAAATTGGTAGGCCTGTGACATAGTCCATGGTGATCGTGCTAAAGGGTCGTGGATTTCCTTGGTGTGGTACAGGTAGTAGTCCTGGGGTGGTGGGATGTGTGTTGACTTTGGCAGTTTGGCACGTGGCGCATCCTCGAACATATTGTGATACAAATTGTCGCATTCCAGGCCACCAGTAGTCTCTTGAAACGAGCTCGTATGTTTTTTGAATTCCTGGATGGCCCATGATTGGAGGGTCGTGATGGTTGCGTACTACCTCTCGTCGTAGTTCCTCTTCTGGTGGGACATAGACTTTGTCTTTGAACAGGACTATCCCATCGTCCATTTTCCAGTCTTCTTTTTTGCCAATGATTGGGTTTTTTCGTAGATGCCATGCTCCATTCAGAGATTCCATTACCACTTTGTCCCTTGAGGTTGTGTCTCTGATTCTTTCCTGGAGTTCGACGTGTACGGCTTTGGCAAAGAGGTCATTTGGGAGTAGGACAATGTCTTCGTTGTCATGTGTTCCAGGGTTGTGGTCGAATCGACGTGAGAGTGCATCTGCCTGTACAAGGGTTTTTCCGGGTTGATGAACTAACTTGTAGTTGAATTGAGAGAGGAATAAACTCCATCGTGCTTGGCGTCGGTTCAGCTTCTGTGCACTTCGGAAGTAGGTCAAGTTTTTGTGATCTGATAGGATCTCCACGGGATGTAGTGCTCCATCCAGATAATGTCGCCATGCTTCCAGTGCTCGGATAATTGCTAGTAGTTCCCGGTCGTAGATTTGATAGTTGCGTTCTGCTTCAGTGAATGACTTCGAGAGGTATGCGCATGGGTGCCATAAACCATCCTCCCCTTTTTGACGCAGGACTGCCCCAGTTGCGACCTTAGATGCATCACATTCAACCTGGAATGGCTTGGTTGGGTCTGGTGTAACCAAGATTGGCGCTTCCATAAATCGTTGCTTGAGAGTTGTGAAGGCATCATTGCATTCTTTAGTCCATTCCCATGGGGTGTCTTTTCGTGTGAGGGTGTTCAGCGGCTTGGCGATGTCAGCGTATCCTCGAATGAATCGGCGATAGAAGTTTGCAAAACCCAAGAAGCTTTGTACCTGCTTCACGGTTGTTGGGGTTTGCCATTCCTTTAGTCCTTCTAGTTTGACAGGGTCCATCGCTATTTCGCCAGGTCGGACAATTGCGCCGAGGAATTCTACCTCCTGCTTGTCAAACTCGCATTTCTCGCCCTTGAGATAAAGGTCATTTTCTTGCAAACGCTGTAGCACCTGTGTTGTATGTTTGTGCATGTCGTCTA
>CCBP010000092.1:7251-31582 GCA_000765035.1 Trametes cinnabarina
TATAACGGTTGTAAAACTCGGGGCCTGATATCATCTGCAGAACAGACTTGAAGTATCTAGAAAGCCAGGGGGATTAAAATGTCTTGTAAATTAGTTATGCTATGGGTAGACGTACTTTGCGATTGTCTCATTAGACCGTTGAAAGCGCTCTCCGACATGGCGCACCGATAACCCAGTCACGCATGTGTACAGGAAGATTGCAACCTGCTCCCTCAGGGAGACGTAACGCGAGCCACAGTAGCCAATATCCTCCAGAGTCTCCACAAGCCTGATGAATACGTCCTTGTGTACACCAAGTTCCGTCTTGATCCGTTCCGGATGACCGTCAAGAGCTCATTCGAGCATGCTAGTCCAGATAGTGCAGAGGTGTGGTAGGGAATCTTGTCGTAGTGGGTCCTTGCATACAGAGAGACGACTTGTCGAACAGATGTAACCAATTGTGAAGCCAGAAATGTGTAGAGACGGATTCGCTGCCGTCTATCCGAAGGGAGGCATGGGAGCAGGAAAAAAGACGAGATTTTCGTAAATAGGCGCCCATTGCGCGCGCGAGAGAGTGAGGCGCCGTGATTACCGTAAACGGCATGGGTGACTTAAGCGCCCTGTCACTGCGCTAAGCGCTGGGTTCAGAATCCGCGCCTGAGAATCCAGGTTCTGCGCAGAACCTGGGTATCCGAACAGGCCCTTAGGAAGCGGGCAAACAGTATCTATACGCCTGCTCAATAAGCATCCACAGGAAAGAGGGCTTCGGAGGGGATACACCGAAGTGGGTCGTGTACTGTATAAGCCGCGATGAGCACCGTTGCGCCAGAAGATCCATATCGCGAGAAGCTCTGGCTTGAGACCCCTCTTATCCGTTCCAGCCATATTTCATCGCTTCTGCAATGCGATGTTTATCTCAAACTCGATGTAAGGAGTCACTCATCAGTACGGTCACATACTGTATCGCTCATATCGTATCCTCCAGACGTTGCAGCCCGCGCAATCCTTTAAATATCGGGGCATCTCCCACTTTGCGCAGTACGCGCTGCGCACATACGGGCCTGACGTACACCTCATCATCGCATCCGGTGGTAATGCAGGACTGGCGGCGGCATGTGCCGCAAAGGTTCTGAGCCTGCGGTGCACTGTCTTCCTTCCCCATGGGGTGAACCAGTCTACGATCGACTTCATGCGCAAGGAAGGAGCAGAGGTGGTCATTGAAGGCGATTACTACCTTCAAACCCTCCAGGCTGCGAAGAAAGCCGTTCAAACAGAAATCAAGGCGTGAGTTGTATAGCGCGAGACAGACATAGTCAAGCTCACCAAAAGCACAGCGTGATGGTGCCCGCTTACGATGATCCTGTCCTATGGGAAGGCCATGCCAGTATGGTTCATGAGATCAAGCGGCAGCTTCCTCACGGCACAAAGCCAGACGCCATCTTCTGCAGCGTTGGGGGAGGCGGCCTCGCGGCAGGCATCATGGACGGCTGCAAGATCGTCGGATGGGACGACGGTGAGCAGTACATGCTATGTCCAATATAATGTGCAACTTACAGTCGCTTGTAGTACCTCTAGTGACCGTCGAGACACACGGATCCAATTGTTTCTACCAGTCCTTGTCGCTGAACGACGGACCCTTTGCGGGAGAGGTGTCCTCGCGGTCGGTTCCTGAAGGAACGAGACCAGAGCGCTGCGAAGAGTACAAGGTAACGATTGCACACCTAGCAACGCTACGCTCCAAGGCCACGTCTCTGGGCGCGTCCTCGCCGTCCGCCGCAGCCGTTAGAAAGGCACTCGAGAGGAAGGGCGGTGTCAGGAGCGTGTGCATATCCGATGAGATGGCGATGCAGGCTGCTCTAAACTTCGCAGGTCTGTGCTCTTAGTGGTCTGTTGATCGTAACTCAGCTTATCTTGAGTTGCAGAGGATCACAAGACTCTGGTCGAGTTAGCGTGCTCGGCGACAATTGCCCCAGCGTACAAACCCACTATCTTCAGTAAGCTGGTACCCGAATCAAAGTCCAACAAGCGTGCTATTGTCGTCCTGGTCGTGTGCGGAGGCTTCAAGATCTCATTGGACGACCTGGCGGAGTACAGACGGATAGTGGCGGCTGACATTGCGCGGGGTGGTGACTGGGAGGTCGACTACAATGGGGAAAGGTTCACAGCTTCGAAAGCAGAATGAGGAGTGGCGTGGCTTGCTTGAACATAGAAATACAATGCGAGAGCCGACAGCGTTAGATCAAGGTAGAAAGAGAAGATGCAAATAATATGTGTTCTTATGCGTGGTTGCATGAGCATCGGATTATATGCATCAACTGCCTCGTACTCACCGGTGACAATCCCGCTGAGATATCTGCTCTACTTTCGCTGCTCTGCTGAAGCGGCCCCTGCAGCAATCTCAGCATCCCGCTGTGCCTTGCGCTCAAGATTCCTCGCTCTGATCTTCGCTAACTCCTCCTTCAGGGTGGTGGAGTCCGTAGGAAGTTTCTACATTGACGCTTTGGCGACATGCCTTGACATCAAGGAGCGACTGCACGTACCGTGACAAGCCTGTGTTCAGGCGGAAATATCTTCTCCTTGTACTACATAACTAAAGTTTCAAGATGACGCAGTCTTACACAAGCTGTTCAAACGCACCGGCAATACGTTCTTCGCATACCAGTCCGGGTTCCCGTAGTGCAGCAGCATCACGACCGGGAAGAAAACATAGACACCAAACTTGAACACCTCGAGATTAGGTCCGCCCATTCTGTTGCTAGTGAGAGCCTTCTCGCAGTAGGGAATCTCAAAGCTGAGATGGCGGTCGTACAGAAAGAGGCAGGCTGTACGAGCGGGCGAATTCGCAAGGTGTAACACTGCTCGTGCCCGGACCGATCCAGGCTCGTGCGGACTCCGGGATCCGAGGCAGGCCACGTGGCACAGCTAATACAGACTCAACGAGCGCTCGAGCACTTTCCATTAAAATAGGAAGTTCTTCAAGATCATACTTACACGCAGAGGTCGCAGCTCACACTCAATCCTCGACGCACAGCAAAGCAGGAATTGAGCAATCAGGTATATATTTTATGACCACACCCCCCCCCTATCGAGGACTACGGACGGGGCATCATGCACATAATGCTCAATTAGGCACAAGGAGGAGCGAAGGAGTAGGCATTGGATCAAAGACTGGCAAAGTTCGGAACATTATCGTACTATGTAGTTCACATCTAACGGAGTGCAAGAGAAGCACAAACCCTCTACCTATAAGTACCTCAGGCAAGGAGAGTCATAGCAACAGCGAGACCAAACACTGCTGCCACCGCGCTCGATGCCGTCAGCGCCATCGCGCCCGACGAGCCACTGGAGCCGGACGAGCTTGAGCCAGAGGCTGCGGCGCTGGAGGCAGATGGAGGAGCAGTGGCAACGGCACCGATGCCGCCGGTCTGAGGACCATTGTCCTGGAGCTATTTTGCGGCCCAGAGTCAATGCATAGCTCATATCTGTAGGAATCAACATGCTTACAGTCTTCTCGGAGCTGCCGACCTTGAGTGCCGCCTGCATCCAGGAGTCGAAGGTATTGCCAGAAGAAGGCGCGTTGATGGATCTACACGCGACGTGTCAGAAACAGTGCGGCGTGCAGAATTTCTTCGAGATAACTCACCCAACCATGCCCAGACCGCAGTGAGTGGGCGCCTTGCAGAAGAAGTAGATGGCTAACCATGGTTCTTAGCAAAAATCAGATTTTAGACACAAACTACACTCACGGATTTGGTCATTGGTCACGTTCAAGGTGAATTGCGTGCCCATCTGCAGACCCGAGTCGAAGCCGTTCTGGCCGCCTTGAGCAGCGATAGGCTGGCAGGGGTTGCTGAAGTCGCCCTGCGTGACGGAGTGGGGAATGCCACCGCTGTATGACAATCAACGCTAGTTCTACTGGCAAGCAAGGACACGATACTCACTCGGGGAAGAAAAAGGTGACAAGAGTGCCGTTGGATGCCGTCACATTGGCAGGGCTAAAGACGAAGTTTCCGCCCGCACCAACATCAATCTGGTTGACGGGGCCTGGGTCAGCCAGAAAACCACACGAGGTATTAAGCATCTACTCGCGTTGACTTGGCCCGAGGTGCTCGGAGGGGCCGAGGGTGCTGCCGCTGCCGCCTGCGTGGACGTCGTTGCCGAAGGGCCAGGAGCAGGTCCATAGTTGTACTGCGGGCTGGCTACCGCCAGGAGAGGGAGGAGGGCAAGAGTGGATGCGAATGAGAACATGACGGCTGAAGGTCGGCGGCGGTCAGAAGGACAAGAATGAAGATGCTCCTGGAATAGCTGGCTGCCAGTGACAAGCGGTGAGGGATAGTAGCGAGGGAACATGAGCCTTTATAGTCCTTCAGGGAATGGCAAGGAGTTCAGGGTCGTCTCCATGGTCGACCGGGCCCCGTCCAATTCCGCTGCGCAGCTGCGGCTGTGTGGGCCCTACCATGAACAACGCGTGTGTAAAGCGGCCAATACACCAATCGTGATGTTGACGAGGAAGCCCGAACCCTGGAACCCGCGACGCCCAATCACCATCCCGTTCGTTTCCTGGCACGCCCCGCGTTGTTTTTAGTGGTGGAGGGAATGAAGACATCCGTTCGCACAGGCCACGCCAACCGCATTGCATTGTCAACTTGACAGTCTTCTGATTCCCTCGCAGATACAGACATGGGTTGCAGTTGAGGCATAATCGCCTCTCACAGTGAGAAAATCCGCGCGCATATGGCACGTTACATTTGTTCGCGAAGTGCGGCTGGGTTCATGTCTCCAATGCCTGTCATGGGTGCTGCCGTCCGCAGTCAGTATCCGGCAGTTTCACCACATGAAAAAGTACGGTACACAACAGATCGTACTCACCTCGAATAACGCGCTTTGAGGAAGACGCGCTGGGAAGCCTTCCAGGGCGCGCGGATCACCACCGAGTCGGAGTACACGATCGTAAACACTAGACCAAATGGGTCGCAACGGGCTTCCAGCATGATCAGATAGGGGGCCTCAATTCCACGTGTTCGAGGGAGTTTCCAAATCAGCAGCATCTCCTCGAGCCACAGAAAAGGTCCGCAGCACATACACCGCGTCCAATACCGGCTTGACGTTCCAGGGTCACCGTTCGAGGCGTGCTATCAAACCATCAGGGATGGCGGGCCCCCGACGGTGCTGAAACCGTGGGAGCGCCTTCCGCGGGAGAGGTCTTCGACCTTCCCGCTGTGGCGTGTTTCCCGCTCACATAAGCTTAAGAAACAAGCGCAGTCGAAAAGACGTGCAGGCGGGTTCAGTCGGCGATCGCCCACAAAGAGGTGCTAGCCGACCTGCCGTAGTAATTTCACCCTTTGAACGCCGAAACAAGGCGGTACCAGAGGGTTTGAGGACGTGCGAACTTGCAATGTGATGCATGTCCGCAGTTCACAGATGGCTTCGTTGACACCGGCCGCCGAATAGTATGGGGGCGTTCTCAGCACATGCCAATGTATGACCAGCAGCTGCTGCGCTGATGGCTCAGCCAGTGCCGGGGCTTTGGGGTAACAGGTTGCCAAAGCACACTCGGAGTGGAACATAAAGTGCAATCTTCGAGCGAAGGAACAAGGCGGGCGGAGATTGCAGACGCAACGCCAGCCGGGGTCGCAGGGCTGGAGAGGGCTGGTTTGCCGAGAATCGATCAAGAGTAAGTACCCGCATTCAATAGCTGCTCTCAGCTTTACAGATCCTCACGCTACTGGAAACTGGCAAACGTAAAAGACTTCGTTGCAGATTGCGGTGGAAACATTCTTACCGACTACATATCCATGTTGACGCAAACCCCTTGAGCCATCGAGGATAAGTAGATTTGTTGTAAATATCAATGAAGCATGTTCATGGCGCGACTGGAATTGAATGACTCCGAGAAGCCTCCTCGGTTTCCAGGAGACGAGGGAGCGTTAGGAGGGTTTCCCAAGCTAACAGAGGCCGAACTGAGTACTTGAAGCACGACCTGAGAGTTTGGCAGAGGGCGATCCATACCCATGTACTCGGCTCTTCCACTCACATCTGCTCGACCCCTGATGGTCCTTAGAGCCAACCCTCACAAACTTGAAGTAGAGACAGATAATCGCTGTGGAGTACAGGCGACAGCCCAGGCAAACCTGGTGAACGTGAGATCGGAACGAACGAGCTCCCTCTGCCAGCCAAACTACGCTGGTGAGTCCACGCACATCCGAGTCGTCGAACTTGCGTCCAGCTACATCCGACGCGGTGTGAGGCCGCATGGTCTCGATCATAACCAGGAGGACTCGAGGATAGCGGAATCAAGGAAGTCCGCCGCAGAGCCGCCAGTCAGCGTGCTGCAAGCGCTCACAAGCGTCGGGATCTACCCAAATCAGGCAAGTATCCAAGAACCTCCGAATGGTGCCAATTGCCGCTACTAGTTGCCATCGCCCTAACTCCATGTCCGCAGGATTCCAGTGACATTGTGCGGCTTTGAATCAAAACGGGCATGCGATACTTGAGAGATAGCGGTTGTCTTGTAAGATTTGTGTGATAGTCGCGCTTACACCAGCACCCCGCGGATGTGAGGGAGCGAGTATAAGGATTGCGACTCCTGGCAGGTTTGCGAACGACTAACTCGACCTCCCGCCTTCCAACCACCACAGCATACTTGCACATCACTCTTTACACCTCATCTTACTACTCCGCAGAAGATGCAATACGGCTACTTCCCCTCTCCTGCTCGTTCAGAGCCCGCGTTTGCCGCACGCAGCTCCGGCCATAACGCGGACGTACTCGAATATGTCCGCACAGCCCTTCGCGCTCGTCCAACCCGCTCTGTCCCACCATCATTCCCTTTGAACAGAACGTCGCCCGAAGATGGGCGACGTCGCGCGGTGCTCGGATTGGGCCTGGGGCTGCCCTCGACTTTCCTATCCCTGCTGGATACCAGCCAGGAGCGACCGATCCTGCGGCCACAGGCCGACTATCGTCTAGGCACGCCATTCACTTCTGTTCCTGTGCGCTCAATTCGCCGCCGCGTCGCCGCCGCGCACCCGCCTGCGCCCATCACTCGCGCCCGGAGCACGGACTATCTCATACGTCCGGCGCTGCGTCTTGATGTCGACCACCTGCGCATCTCAGAGCAACACGACGCGATCGGATCAGCAATCGCCCTTACTCTTGAGGACGCCTTCGAGTCGGAGGGCGAGGACGACAGCTTCGGGTCCAGTGAGGCTGAGGTGACGGTGCCGAGATACAACTTCCTCCCGCCTGGTCTCTCTTCCCCCGTCCCCTGGCCGTCCTCACCAGTGTCCCCCGCATCCACAAATGTGCCTTCACCTCGTCCGATGACCTTCCGCAGGCTCGCGGGTCCTGGCATGCGTGCTCCAGGCGACGTCACACCGACTGGCGCGCCGCTCTCGCCGTCAATCTCACATGTCGGCACGCACCGCCACTTTCCGGGGCTCGACCACCGCGCTGGCGGTGACGCGGACGAGTACGGCATGCCTGTTCCAATGGCAATGCAAACCAGGACTGTCAGGCCTCCTCGCACGCCTCGGCTGCCCTCCATAGAATATTTCGTATACGACCCGTTGTACCAGTAGAACCCCTGACTGAAGGAGCTCGGCCTCCTAGTAATACATAGTTTTCCTGGCTCATTTGTAGTGTGATGCTGTCAAGAAGCAGGAAAGGACAGCGACGCACAGAACGATTTCACTTATCGAAATGTACAGCACCTTTGTTCGACATGCTCTATAGCGTAGTACTCGAACAGAGATTATGTCTCGCTGCGACCGGCGTTCATCCCGGCGACTGTGAACTGCACCTTCCTCAACGCCAAAGTACGCAGATTGACGAGCACCAGGAGACCAGTCTCCCTAAAGCTTGGCAGGAGGACAATGCGACACCTCTTCTGTAGTAAACCGTCCCCCTCTTCCATGTCCGTCTCGGTATCTTGAACCAGCTTCGTCGCAAACGCAGGCTGATTTCCGACAACGTACAAATCCGGGGTCTGCGTCAGGATGAAGGGATCTCTCTTCAAGAACGGATGGCACCACAGAGTGTCCGGGGCCGTCGGGGCCAGGTGTCGCCACCGCAGGGTCGCCTCGGCCAAAGTCATGCGGGATATTGGTGGTGTCGGTACGTACTTGAACATGTCGTCGAGGGGTTGGCCGGAGTGTACCAGGATGGTCCTGGACGGCCCATCGCTACGCTTGGCCGCGGAGTTGCCGTTCACCTTCACCTTGGAGCTGGACGCTCCAAGTTGGCTGCTGCGTGAGGACGGTGCGGCTGATAGATCCGCAGGTGTGAGCTTGATATAGGTAGGGTTCGTTTCGCTGGAGAATGTGGCGTAGTGTGAGGCCCCGCCAAACATAGCGCGTGGGATGGGTTGCTGGGGAAGGATCGCAGCGGCAGGATCTGACGGCCCTGGGAGAAGATGCACAGGCATGGAACGACAAACGTCTGTCAGATGTGCGGCAAGGGTTTGAGTTGGATGCGGCGTAAACGAAGATGTATCATATCCGTAGCGCCTCTAGTCGCGGAGATGAGCCAATGTACCGAAGCAACTATCCTGGGCATGCCAGTACTCACGGGCTTGCGCTCCGATTCTCCACTGTTATTCGCTGCGCTTCCGGTTAATGCACCTAACGAGTTGCCGGCGATAATGAGCCTGGAGACGCGTGCAGCCTGGGACTGATCTTCGGTCCCGCCGACTTCAGCTGAGAGGTACTCAGCAAGCATCTGTATTTGACCGTCTGCGGGATTCGCGGACCCGACTTCTAAACCAGAAACAAGAGCAACCCATTGATCGGATGCCGAAGACATTTTTGAAGTCGAATCTGTAACGAATGTCGAGTCAGTTGTGCAGTAATAAGCTTGGCGATCGTGCGCACCATCTACGTCCATGGAATCATCATGGGAAATGGAAGCAGCCCATTGTGAAGCTATCTGAGGCTGAGGGGCCATGCCGGGGTAGCATAGGTCCACCACTTCAAAGTCTCCGTTGTGTGTCTCGATACCGAGGGCGCCCATGATGACACCGGTCACTAGACACGCCGAGCGTATGCGGTCGCCTACCAGACATATCCGGCCTGATTCGTCCTCGAGCATCACGCTGTCGTTATCAGAATAATACTTCTCTTTTGGAGGTGGTGCAGGTATTGAGCGCTGTTGCGAATTGGTGAGGATCATGTTGGACAGAAAAGACGGTTGGACTGACATCTCTGGCTACATCTTCCAGAACATTGGGCTTGAGAGGCATATCCATGTACACTGTTCCAATAATAAAGCACAACTGTCCCTTCTCAACGTCAAGCACTCTGGGTACGAAGACAGGGTTCCCTAAGAGTGGTTATTGAGTCCCAGCGTCCACATCCCGTAGAACTACGCACCTGCGATCTCAGTCCATCGCCTCCTTGCGCGCCGCTCGACGTGTTGTCGGAGTTCGCGTAGTCGAACGAAGTATATATTAGAGTATTGATGCCTGTATGATTTGTCCGTGGCCTTTATCAGAAACGACTCCTCTTCGAATGGCGGGATGACGTTCGAGGACAGGCGAGTTAGCGGAGTAGGGGGCACAGGACTGCTTTCACATTAGAATGCAATTTTTCGTTTCATATCAAGATGAAGCGCACACTGGGTCAGGAACAGCCATAATGCAAGATGTGTACGGCAGGAGAGGCGTGAGATGATGGTATACGGTTCGTGCGCGATGATAGTGATTAAGTGAATGGTAGTCACTGTCAGCGCGTCTTTGACGCGTCGCGCGTCGCGTCAGGATTCTTTGGCTTTGTTTGGAAACGGTGGCTGCTATGTCATGTGTACGAGCGCGAGCACAATGGACAGATGCTCTCAGCCAGCTCCCTTTTCGCAACGACGCATCCGATATCCTATCAGTATTCTTCGTCCCCAGACGCGAGCAATACAGTCAATAGGGTGCAGCCATCGATGTCACACCGGTTCTTAGCTCTAGACCAAATCCAAATAACAACACGAGGCTGTATACCGATATATCAACTGCGAGTATAGCGGCCCCATGACCGACGCGTCGTGTACTGGCGCAGGCACCTAGAGCCAATGGACGCCATCAGATGAAGCCACGACATGTGGTGCGGCCCCGATTGGGGCGTAAATGACGGCAGAAGGAGAGCAACGTTGCAACCACCCTGCATCGCTCGTCCCTTGATGCATTGCGAATGGTCAAGATGATGTCACCGACATATAGACGTTCTCTGAACTTTGAACTGTGCGGGCCTATTTTTACCGCACTCGTCACCATCCCTCGCAACATATATAAAGCCCCTAGGCTGCCCTCAGCTGTGGTGTCGCCCATCCTTCTTCCCTAACACACACAACATGGCTCTCTCAAAGGTGAGCGAGACAGAGATCGATGTCGTCTTCCCTAGCTAACAAATCCTTGTCCAGCATCTCAACCCTGACCAGCTCATCCAAGCTGCCAAGGTATGGCTCGTAGATTTGATTGCCTTATGCCTCAACGACTGAATATTTTACAGGACCACAAGAGCCATGTTATCCATAGCTCTACGCAACATCACGCCGTCAGCGCGTACGGAGGTCGGTACGGTACGGACCCAATCCCCAAGTACAGGCTCCCATCGACAGTACGTATCTCTCCAACAGTCGCATATGTCGAAGACTGAGTACATCTTTCTCTGCAGGGCGTAGATGCGGAAGCAGCGTATCAGTTGATTCATGACGAGCTCTCGCTCGATGGCTCTCCAGCCCTGAACCTGGCATCTTTCGTCCATACCTGGATGCCCAAGCAGGCCGACCAGCTCATGATGGAAAATATTTCCAAGAACCTCATCGACCAGGACGAGTACCCCATGACACGTAGGTGGAATCGCGTCTTCTTGAGAATGCTATCTTACATGGCTCGATAGAGGTCCTTCATACCCGCTGTGTCTCCATCCTCGCTGACCTGTGGCACGCGCCTTCTGCTCATCAAGCAATCGGTACCGCGACGACCGGGTCCTCGGAGGCTATCCAGCTCGGTGGTCTCGCCATGAAACGCATCTGGCAGGAGAAGCGCAAGGCTGCCGGAAAATCCATCCACGAGCCCGGCCCTAACATCGTCATGGGTGCGAACGCGCAGGTCGCTCTCGAGAAGTTCGCCCGGTACTTCGACGTAGAGGCCCGTCTCGTCCCGATCTCCGAGGAGAGCAAGTACAGACTGGATCCTAAGAAAGCCATGGAATACGTTGACGAGAACACTATCGGCGTATATGTCATCCTAGGGAGTGAGTTTTTCGTTCATTTTCGCTCTCTTCAGCACATCGCTCACCGAGAACATTTGCAGGCACTTATACCGGTCACTACGAGCCCGTCAAGGAGATGGCTGATCTTTTGGACGAGTACGAAGCCCGCACTGGTCACTCGGTTCCCATCCACGTGGATGGCGCATCGGGTGGCTTCATGGCCCCGTTTGCCACTCCCAAACTGGAGTGGGACTTCCGAATTCCGCGCGTCGTCTCCATCAATGCCTCAGGCCACAAGTTCGGGCTCTCCTATGTCGGTGTCGGCTGGGTTGTATGGCGCTCTAAACAGTTCCTTCCAAAGGACCTCATTTTCGAGCTCCACTACCTCGGCTCCGTCGAGTACTCCTTCTCGTTGAACTTCTCACGTCCTGCACACCCTATCATTGCCCAGTATTTCAACTTCGTCCACTTGGGTTTCAAAGGCTACCGCAACGTCGCACTTCAGGACTTGAAGAACGCACGCCTCTTGAGCCGGGCGCTGGAGAAGAGCGGTATCTTCACTGTATTGAGCGACATCCATCGGCCCGTCGAGGGAATTGCCACCGCTGCCAAGTCTGCAATCGGGTTTGACGAAGAAAACATCGAGGTAAGAGTCGAGCTACGACCGGTGTTGCATCACCTTCATTGTTCTAATCTATTCATAGAACTATGTCCCTGGCCTTCCCGTCGTCTCCTTCAAGTTCACGGAAGAATTCAAACAAAATAACCCTGACGTCCAGCAAAAGTGGGTTCAGGTGCTCTTGCGCGCGAAGGGTTGGATCGTTCCGAACTACGAACTCGCACCTAACCTTCAGAAAATCGAGATCCTGCGCGTTGTGGTCCGCGAGAACCTGACCGCGGTAATGATCGACAGGCTTGTTGCCGACATCGTGAGCAAACATCGTCTGTATATCAGTGATGCCTGCTCGCTGACTGGCGTGACATACAGCTCGAGATTGTTGAAGGGCTCGTGAAGGAGGACAATCCAACTCACGCGCTTGCTGCTCTGCAGAGCCGGAAGACCGTTGAGGGCTACCACGGCCGTCTCGACCCCGGCTCCGGCAGCAAGCCGAGCGGCACTTACGCCAAGCAATGCTGAGCTCGTAAGGAGGCAATCTAATGGTGCATACATCATCAAAACTACGCAGGCCATTGTGGGACTGTGTAAAGATACCGGGTGTATCGACGAGAAGTTGTAGGATTCATTGGTAGTATTCTGAAGAAGGACGATCTATGGAAATGTGCAATGGTTACATCTGAACGCAGTGATTCTTGCAAGTCCTGAGGGCGATTACACGATGAACATTGGAATGGTGAACGCCCAAATACTTGCGAGCAAAACACGCATAGCCATAATATATCTCCGTACAACAATATGACTCAGGACTACTGCAGTGGGAGTGGGGGAAGATGTCAAGAATCGTAGCCACGTGTATGACACTGCTGTGTACAGTACCTGGCAGATCTGAGATCGTAGACCAGACGCGGGACGCACTCCCAGAATCCAGACTTCAGCCCAAACAACGTCCTCTACCCCGCACCTTCGCCTGAAATACCTTGGCCATTCGTCTTAAGTCTGCACCATGGACAGCCTGAGGATGTTCTCAAAGTTGCCGCAGAAGATACCCGACCCGTTCAACCTGCTGGGCGACCAGCCTAAGCTGGCGTTCCGCAGTCAGCCTGGTGGTATCGCGAAGCTCGCTACTACGCGTGTGAGTGCAGTGTCGCAGTGCTTTGGTGTACGACGTTATTTATGAATGGCGATGTGTGGCGGGGTGTGTCACTTGCAGAATATCTCTGAGAAAGATTCGTATTGGGAGCAGGTGAGCTTCTGCAGTCGGTCTGTCTTTATACCGCACATGGACCGCTATCTGCACATCTTCCTAGTATGTCGTGCTGTTTGACTCTGCATCGGACGTCTTCACCCTAATCACCCACAACGATGGTACGTCAACTGAGCAATGCTGTCTCTATCCCATTTGAGCACATATGTTGAACATCGACTACAGTGCGCCGCGCCCTCTATGAGGCACCCGAGAACGTCGCAACCCTCATCCGTGTGATTACATCCCGGTTGTTTAACCTCGTTTCCGACCACACATTCCCCACTCCTCCGTCCTCCTCCGTCTCCTCCATCGCCTCGTCCATAATCCGTACCGGGACGGGCGCAAGTGGCGAGCGCAATGCCACCAAGGAAGTGCTGAACTGCATCCGCGTCCTACAGCGCGTCCTCCCCGCAGTATTTGAGATCGAGAGCGAGCCAAGCAGGTTTGAACAAGAGGTGCTCTGGAAGCGTGTTGAGGTGCGTGCGCAGGAGCCGCGCGCGGACGTTGGTGGTGCGGCGGGCAGTGCGGTCGAACAGGCAAGTGCGGAGCCGCAGTTCGTGATCGAAGATGAGGATGAGAGCGACGATGAGGAGGGTAGGCAGCGCTCACCGAAGCAGACCAGTGCAAAGGCAAAGGAAGTGGAGAAGCCGAAGGAGACGATGCCGTCTGTGGCAGAGCGGCTGTTCAACTGCCTCATCGACTTGATGTTCTGCTGCGGGTTCGCGCTGCCGACCAAGATTCAGGTGGACCACTACAAGATCAACTATGTCATCTGGTAAAGTTCGGACCTCGCCCGTTGATCAACACGGTGCTCATTGTGTTTCATAGGGAGAAGGGCGTGGGTTCAACGACTGACCCAGGACCCAGCCATCAGTATGAGAGCAACAAGACCGAAGTCCTCCGGCTTCTCCTAGTTCTGCTATCGCGCCAAATATATGCCCCTCCTGCCGCACTCTTCACCTCTCCCTCTACGTATACCCTGCATTTCGTGCAGAACCTCCCTCGGCGGGACGTGCTGACTGTCCTCTGCTCTCTGATGAACACTGCCGTGAACGCGACGCACCCGGGCAGCGCGAATATGATGGGAACAGTCGCGGGTCGACTGCCCTACAACCACTTGCTCATCAAAGGAGAAGACACGCGAACGTCGCTCGTGTCCATGTGCTTCCAGGTACTATGCGTATTGTTAGACTTCCAGAGCGGTAGCGCGCGGGACGTGGTTGTGGAGGGTCAGACGGCTGCTCCAACCCCCAAGACCAACGCCTTCCGGTATTTCATTATGAAATTGGTGAGTCACCCGGTCTATGTCAAGGTTCATTGTTCATAACCTGCTCCGTCGTAGCACCGGCCCGCCGACTTTGAGTTCCTCTTGAATGGCCTGGTGATCATATTCGAGGATGAGATGTCTTCGTTGCATGGTCTTCTTCCAGGGTCGAGAAAGCCCGTTCCATACATGGTTGAAGCTGGTGGGTATGTCCCGATGTTACATGTTGCACGCTCAACTGATCCTGCTCCAGTCATATTCTTGTGGAAGCTGCTTGAGCTGAACAAGGTGCGGACCACGGTTATCGTAGAGCAAGCAATCGCTCATCTGCAACTCTCAGAAATTCCGGGCATATCTACTCGAGTCTGACAAAGCAATGGACGTGATGGCGTACCTGCTATGCTACGGCCTTGATATCAAAGACAAGCCCGGTGCGTGACTTCATTTAGCCTCCGTGAAGCAACCCTACTGATTATATGTCGGTCAGAACAACACGGGATGTGCCGCGTCCTGTCGTATATGATCCAGGGCTTGTCTGCCGAACGCGCATTCGGCTTGAAGCTCAGCGGTCCTCTCAAGGCGCATATACCCCAGAAATGGGCAACTACGGGCAATGCAGGAGACTTCTTGGTGCAGGTAGGACATTCGAGCCGTTCGTCGGGGATGTGCTCCTCAATTGCTCTACGTAGGCAATATATTCCATGGTGGCGACGACCTCTGGTCATTTGAACTCTCTGTACCCTGCGCTGGTCATCGCGCTCTCTAATGCTGCTCCGTATTTCAAGAATCTGAGCGTGACATCCTCGGCCCGTCTCCTGCAGCTCTTCAACGCGTTCTCCAACCCGTCCTTCCTATTGTCCGACGAGGGACACCCCAGGCTACTCTTCTTCATCCTCGAGGCGTTCAATGGCGTGCTCCTCTACAATCTTCAAGAAAATCCTAACCTCGTCTATGCCATCCTGCACGCGCATAAACAATTCGAGGATCTCGGCATGTTCACCCTGGCGCGAGGATTGCGTGAGATACTGCGTATTCAGCAGTTGAAGGAGGAGCGTGTCGCGCAGGGGCGTGGGTCAGTTGACAAAGGCAAGCGACGGGCCCTGGACGAGGAGGAAGGTGGCGCCGGCATTGCACCTTCCAGCGAGAAAGCGCGCCTTCTCCAGCGAGAAATGGGCTCGCTCGACTTGTCCCGATCCACGGATTCGACCGATACCTTGCCCGAAGGCGCAGCACGCCATGGCGACGAGGACGGCCAGACGCGACCGCTCATGTCTCCTACTGCTACGGAGGCACCTACAGGGAGCGGGGCGGCGCCGCCGGTCTCGGAGAAGGCGAGGGGAAAGATGCGAGCTGGCCGGTCGCTCTCGGGCGATATGACGGGCAGTCTGGAGAGGCTGGCTGCGTCCGGGGTCGGACGCAATGGTTTCGTTCCTACACAGGAATGGGTGAGCGTGTGCTGTGTGACTTACAAGATGACGTGATGCTAAAACCATGCACATAGGTCGCATCTTGGCAGCAAGGGTGAGTATCCGCCACTTCCTTTATTCCCTTGACACGAATAACTGTGCATTTCAGACTCCCTTTGGACACAATCATGCTGGTCATTTCGGAGTTGCTACCGAAGGTGCAAAGCCTACAATCATCTCTCAGCGGGGCGAGCGCGAGCAACGCCATCATCGACTTGCTGAGAACCGCGAACCTTGATCAAGTCTTACCCAAGCCTCCTCCTCTTTCTCCAAGACGTTTTATGGTATGTACTGTTTCTCTAGACTTTCTGCACGTTGAGGCTTATTCGATCCCGCTGTTGCAGTGGTCGGATGCCTCGATAGTCTGGCTAACCTCCCTGATCTGGGGCGAGATATACATCCGCGGGATGACTCCTTTGGGCATCTGGAACAACACTGCTGTCCGCCTATTTTACGTGAAGCATGCGCAGACGCAGCAGCGGCAGATCACGGAGACAGTCACGAATGTAGTAGGTGGACTGCTCGGCCGGACCGAGTCCTCACAGTCCTTGGGAAGGCGTCAGTGAATGAGAGTCGCTGTCCTGTGCCTAGAACGCTTTTGGATTCTCTTGTAGTATTGATATCTTGGATACCTCGTTGTCGTTCCTCCACAATGAATGCTCCGACAGTCTGCCCGCTTGTCATCGCCACCCCCATAGGCTGCGGGACTCCGAGGAGTGCAGCGCTGCAGTATCGACGGTGTTACGATCACGTGATATGATTGTACATACCCCGCATCAGTACCGATCGCGTCTTGACCGCGACGTCGATCACCGACGCGTCGCGCCGACTTTTCTCGTTCCCTCGCCTCCAAAGTGTACAGAGGGCGACATGGAATCCACCTTTCTCGCACATCTTGAGTGCCTGAGTATGGCGCAAAAGACCATTCTCGCAAAGGGTACGACATAATCAACGACAACTCAACAGTTAGACTGACGGTGTATAGTCAAGATCCAGACGGTTTCCGACCTGCTATTGGCATCTCCATCCGAATTGGCGAAGAAGTGCCGAATACCCTTAAAAGATATGGAAACCCTCATGGACGCAGTGAGCAAAGAGCTCGCTCCAAAACCGCACCCTCTTAGAGAAGTCGCGCATCTTGGCGAGGAGAAATTCACGACTGGAGATTCCCACCTCGATGACGTCCTGGGAGGGGGAATCAGGACGGGTATGCTGTGGGAGATTTCCGGAGAGAAGTAGGTATTCATGCGTGGATATGCTCAAACAATGCTGAGCTCGCCTTGCAGCAACGCAGGAAAGACGCAGCTGGCTTTGCAGCTCTCATTGACGGTCCAACTGCCGCAGAGGCTCGGGGGACTCTTTGGAGCGGCATGCTATATTACGACTCGAGAAGGGCTTCCTACCACTCGCGCGCAAGAAATGATTATCAAACACCCTCTGCTCACTCCTGATCTCTGCGGACTGCCCGACATTTTCACTGTCAAGGCTCCATTCTTTGTCGCCCTAACGAAGGTGCTCACCGAGAGTGTTCCTGCCTTTGCCGACCGACGCGCTAGCACGCCTGGGTCTAAACCTGCCAAGCTCCTCGTCATCGACACTTTCACCGACATCTTCGACCACGTCAAGGATGAGAGATACGAGGACACGACTCTCCGCGCTCGGGATCTGAGGAGTGTCTCTCTGATCCTCCACCGTCTCGCGAGCAAATATCGCCTGGCCGTTGTCATACTCGGTGGTACACGGGAGACTTTCCCTCGCATAGATGGTGGAGACCGAGCCCCTGGGGAGCTCAGGTACTCCGATCAGGCGCGCTGGTTCGCTCGTGCGCATACTGTGCATGGAGAAGACGCTCACGAGGCTATCCTGGGACATGTCTGGCCCAACCAGCTCAATGCGCGGATCATGATGAGCCGCACAATTCGAACGCGACCACGGTCCGTGGTGGATCCACGCGTGCAAGAGCGCGAGACGAAGAGACGCAAGGTCGAGGGAGGACAGCAGCACCTGCCGACGCCTACGTCGGCCGAGACGGTACCTTTCCGCCGTTTCAGCGTTATCTTCTCCTCCGCTGGTCCTCCCGTCTCCTGCGACTACGTGATTCTCGACGAGGGCGTCCTCGGGATCCCTGCGGAGGAACAACCGCCTTCCACATTCCTCTATCCTACACTGCCGTCAGCCAGCTCTTTACCGTCTGCCCCGGCAACGCAGAGCTCGGGCTTCACTCCACGGAGCACCGCACCTCCGAGCGACACCGCACAGACTCAGACACCCCGTTATATGCAGTCATTGTCGTATGCTAGCGGACCAGTGTCCCGTGCTCCGAGTGTCCCGCCCTCTCAGCCCTTCGCAACGCAAAGCTCCACAAACACCACCACCACCACCGACACCCAAGCGTCCATATCTACAACAGCGTCATCCTATGCGAACCAACCGACGCACCCTCCAAGCACTGCACCTCTGTCGCAGTCCGTGGTGCCGTCCAGTCAGCCCGATCTGGATGAGGACTGGGATATGTATTGGAAAGATATCGAAGGCGATGACCAGTTGTATGTGAGCGCCGAAGGCCAGACGGGGGATGTCGAGTTGGAGGAGGCGGCAGAGGCTGGTCCGCCTGCGGAGGGCCACGACACTGACTCTGATTACTACTGGAAGGATGGGAACGAGAACGATGCGCTATATACCGACTTGTAGGACGACTTGGGAGAGTTTCTGGGTTCATTGGGGTGTCACCGGATCCGCTTTGCTTTTGCTCTGCTGTTGTAGTTGCGTGTACTCATACTGACCGCTTATGTATATCACGCTAGCTATACCGGTTCTCATATTAATTCTAGTAGGCTATAACAGTGGAACAGAAAGCTCTATGATACATCGAAGGAGTGGATGATGCGATTTCATGATCGCAGTACAACTGGCAACAAAGGTAGCCTTCAGACGGCTTCACCCATATACCATTGATTATACGTCGTCTTCATCTGCGGAGGCAGCCCCGGCTGCCTGTCATGCGGGTCGTACGTCGGCATAGCAGGCTGCACCCCCACGCGTGGCTGATCCGGTACCTGCGCGCACCCCGGCCTGGCTCCGTGCGCATGTCGTGTCTTCTTGCGCGCCCAAAGCAGAGGATCAGACCCATGGGCGACGGCCACAATTTTCGCAGAGATGCGCTTGGGCCGACCGATGGGCGGAGGAGATGTGTACGCAGGCCAAGCAACGGGCTCTTCCTCATCGTCGGCCGCATCGTTCGCATCTTGCAGTGAAATCCAGAGCAAATGGACAGCTAGTCAAGAGGAACGCCGGTCAGAGGCACGTATACACAGAGGGCTCAAGCGTACGCACTGAGGGTCCAGGCAAGCCAGGCGAACGTAATCGTTACGATCGCCGCAACGTCGGGGTGTGGCAATTTTGCGAAGGCATCAAGCAGGTTGGGACTGTGGATGCTGATCCAAACTGTACCAGCTGAAGGTGGTGGTTTCCCACATCAGACCTGTGATCAACCATGAGGCAAGCGTAGTGAATGACTCACTCAGGCCGATAAGCCACATACAAAGGAAGAACGTCCGTTCGTGTTTCAGTCGCGAGGGCGTGTCGCGATAGCGGATGTAGAAATACAGTCTGACAAGCGATGCTCAGAACAAGAGCAAGGAAATTAGAGTTGGGCCTGCCTACCGAATGGGGAGGAGAATGAGCTGGACGACTTCTATGCCGAGCGCGATGGCCTCGGTGTCTATTCATTGATCAGCGCAAGCCCATGGGGCTCTAAGCATAAAGCACTCACTACCCCCAGTACGCATGGAAAGCGAAAGAACGAAAAGGAAGAAGAGGGCGATATGCAGCCCGATGAGAAGGAAAGCTGAGGATGATGTTCGTCAAATTCTGTGAAAGTCGTCGGAGAATCGCATGCCACTCACTCATGGAGAACTTCACGGCGAAAGTGAGAGATGCCATCCCCGCTGCAGGAACCTGTCGAACCCGACGCGGTATCGTTTGTTTGCTACGGGCTTGATAACGGCGCGCTGCGCCGTTGACGATCGATTGAAGAAATGGAGAGAAGAGAGTCCACCAAGAACGAGACACTGTGAAGTTATGCGGTATAAATGCGCCCTTCTCAGCCAAAGCCACCAGCCAAGCACGGGTGGCTCAAGCTAAGCGGACAATGGCCATTTTTCCAATGACAACTCTTGGTTCCTGGCACGATCTCGTATACCCTGCGCCAGGTCAAAGAGGATGATCAAGGCGTAAGGTCCGTATCGGACTGCTGATGCGAGCACCGTACGAGAAACAATCGTGGACCACGCATTTGCAAAGTTGTCGCAACCGCTTCGAAGGAGGACTCCTGTAAAGCCCATGATCACACCGCGCCACGCACGACAAAAACGTGCACGAGACGTGCTCGGACAATGCATGCAAGCATGAAGCAGGCTAAAGCTTGAGCTTGCAACAGCAAGACTTTGCGTGGGCCGTCAGGGGCCGTCCCATGTATCAGGGTAATGTGTCATAGGGTCAAGCTCACGGTTCTGGCAAACCGACCTTTTCCGACAGCTGTGACTCAGTGGGTTGGAATCTGGATATGTCAGAGTGCACTGGACGGTCGTACTCACCTGACCACGCGAACGGCACTTTTGCAATTGTAGCGTAAGCTCGGAATATCCTCCGAATCTTTGAGGCCGTACCATAGTACTAGTCGTAAGCTGCCAGTGCATAGCACTTCAACAGAGGCTGAGTGTCCCATGAACCGGATCGTGGGTGTAAGGATGGATGCTGTTCAGAGGAAACCGGCCATCATATAGATACCGCGAGGCAGCGTCTGGCAGCGTGCCCAACGCTACGGATCGGGAGTCATCGGGATCGATCACATTCACGATGCCTGTTTGACAAGTTGCTGAATGCTAGTCACAACACGCCAACAACCCATATACATGTATCATTATTCCATTCGCAATGACTGCAGGAAGGATCTGGGAGAGAGGAGATACAAGTCGCAATAGAGTACAACGCGCGCCCTTTCAAAAAGCAAACGGGGACGGCGGGGAGATATCAAATCGGGCATACGATCATCTGCTGAGAGGGATGAGAAGAAGCTGCGGCTGCGGCGGAAGGGGGTGACGGCGCCGAGGATTGTCTGCAGGATGGGAGAAGGAGACAGGAGGGGAATTGGTGCATCTCAGGCACATGAGCCCGCCGGTATCTATGCTGCTGCTGACTGAGTCCGTGTCCGCTAAGCCGCTACGTGGAGAACGAATCGGGAACCCAAGATACGCAAGCCAGGAGAAGAGACGAAACGAAGCTGCGGCAGTCTTTCACCGCGACCCGAATGTGTTCTCTCCCGAATAGCTTACGTAGAGGAAGCCGTCCTCGTCTCTGGGGGAGAGTCAGTAGGATTGTGCGTGTACATGGACAGACCACGTACTTGTGCTCCTCATAGATAGCACTCATCAACGCTGCCGTCGGTGGAAGTACCTCATCGACGAAGATAAAGATGGCCTTCTCAGGTGCGAGCTTGATGCGCTTGCGGATAACGTAGACGAATTGACCAACGGTGAGGTCCTAGAATGCGATCCTAGTCAGCACATCCGTCATACAGAAACATTTGGCAATGAGAATTCCACGTACTGACGGTACTAGGTATTTCTTCTTGTCAATCGTCGGAATATCCGTCTTGTCCGCCTTCTCGCAGATGACCTACAGGGTGGCGAGTCCGCAGCATGAGTACAATCGATGGACGACCGCGACGTATAACGCGTATAACATACGGGTATCCTGTCAGGATACTTCTGCCTGATACGCTCTGCCTCTGCCTTGCGCTTCTCTGCGAAGGATACGTGCTGATGAGCATAGATCGCACATCGCGACGAGAGTGCGCCACCAACCGAAGTGGTGCTCATCCTTGAACTTAGACCTCATGTTGACTCAGGTAACGGGTGAAGTACGACAAGCGGCGGCTGTTAACAGACGGTGGAGATGGTGAAGGAGCAGCGACAAGAGAGGTGGTGGTGGCTGACGACAATGAACGGACGCAGCCAGGAGACGGTGCCGCGTGCGCCTCACCTCGAGTTGGGCGCGACTGTGCCGCGTGACTCAGCACAACAGGCCACAACAACGCGCAAGCTCCCCCAAACGGGCGCACTCGGTCGGCAGGCTCAGAATCCGAGTCGACGTTCATAGTCCATGGATGGTATAGCACATCGCCTGTGACTCTGGACAAGGGGCACTTGGCGAGGCTGGACTCAGCAGTGTCCTTCAGGAGACCTGGCATATACAAGCACTCTGACCGGAGCCATTGCGCACCAGTTGGGGGGTCTGAGTGCTACCTGCTCGATCCTTCCGCAGTCAGGACTAATGTCTCTTCAAGTTTGTGACCATAATGAGACTGCAACACCATTGGTCCTTTGCACAGGAGCATATCGGTCGAACCCACGTATGCATGTATGCGCATATAACGGAGTTTGATCTGGCATGGTGGGCTGGTCCACGAGAGCGCGGTGGTGGGGTGCGGCTCTCTCGATCGTCTGAGTACGAGACCAATGGTGGGCATGCACAGTTCTGACACAAGAGGCAGCCAAACGTTAGCCGCATCTCGACAGAACAATGTGGGAAATCGGGAGACGGAATGTCGTAGAGCAGTGATGGGTCGCATCCAAAGGAGGTCTTCAAAGCGTCTGCGCCAAGCACCTGCATGGCATCTAGTGAGGGTACATGCCCGCAGCGTGGACTGTTTGCTTAACGGCGTCCTGTACGGCTTTTCGCGGTCCTGGTACCCCGTCTCCAGATGAAGCACCGGAAGGATTGCAATCGACGGATGGCACCAATCACCACCTCGCAAGAGCTCGAGAGGAACAATGCAGGACTTTATAAATGAAGGCGAGAACTTGTAGACGGCATAGCAACTTGACATCCCGACGGAGGCATCTCAGATTGGAAGAGGTCAAATCCGCTGCGAAAGCTCGTGAAGTATCTGTCAAAGGAAAACAAGCTTTAGCGGGTACTTCGTAGTTCTTAGAACGGCTGCCGTCTTCGTCTCGGTGGAATAGTGGATATATCGAGAAGATTTAGAAAGTCGGCACATCATGTCGCTGCATTTGATTTCTTTGCAGAGATGCAGGCTTTGAAGAGATGCAGGCTGCAGCAGTATCATAACATCCTACACACGTTAGTATATGGAGACCGGCACACTGGCTTGACTACACTCACATCGTTATTTGGTGGCTATTTTGATGAGATATCTCAGCAACCCCGTTGGTGTTTCTCTAACATTGCGACACGAGACGCGAACTGAATCGCCAATTGTCTCAAGGGTCCTAGAAGGTGAGCGGAGATGTTGATTCAGGCCTGTTGGGACCCAATCACCAGCGTTCAGTCATGACTCTAGAGCAGATGAGATCCTCGAAGGCTGGCAGCTTTAAAAGAAATCCTCGCTCGCGATGTCGAGGGGATATTGCTAAGACATGTGCACCAAAGCAGGGCCGTAACATGGGTGACGATGCAGAAGGAGCATTATCAGGGTGTTACTCCGGCGTGCAGTTGAGCTCGAATTAGGCGGTATAGTACATGTCGACATATGTGTGGGCTGATAAAATATGGATTGACGACGGCTCCGCACACAATGGAGCGTGAAGAGCAAAGTGTTGACGTCTCCCGTCAATTGCATACAAGTGCACCTAGTTGAGAGTCTTGCCAAGGCGCGCGAGGTGGTAGTTGATGGTTGGCTTGTGCCTCCGAGTAGGGGCCGGCTGAGAGCAGGGTGAGCACTGTCAATTTCGGACACATTATGATAGAAAAACTCACAGCTGTCCTCATGCACGTAATGAGAGCCTTTGCGGCCTCCGCACACGGACCAGTAGAGTGCAGGTCATCGGTGGCGGACCAACATGCCAACATGCTCGCAAACTGCGTAGCGCATGGTCTGATAGCCGCCGCTGTTTTCAAGGTCAATGAATTCTGAATGAGAAGGCGATCTCCAGTGCATGGTTCGGGATCGTACCTTGACGCGGCCGAACTTTCAGCTTCTCGATATACATGGCACCTGTTCACCCTAGCCTGACGCCTGCTCACGGGAGCGGATTGTATGCAGAGTGAATGACCCGAGACAGACAGAACCCTAGTCCTGTAAGCGAGCTGGAGCGACTTTGCAGAGGAAATAGCGAACCTGGAGAGGTGGATGGTGGTTATATGTCGCCAAAAAGGCGGTCTCCCGATTCGGGAAAAGGGGCCACGTGCCTCCACGTAGCCGCGTGGACAACTGGGCGTCTACCGAAATCACCAGGAAACGAGCCGCCACTGCACTGGCTATATACTTACGGGCACCTCCGCACCCGTCCACCCTCGTCCACAGCTGTATCCGCCATCACCTCCTGTCGCTGCTACTCTTACCATCTCACTCGACGACGTGCTCAACATGGCCACTCGTGCCGGTCTGAACAAGAACAACTCCGGTGAGCTGGGAGTCTCGTTAGCACCTAACGGGACAGCGCAGCTCATCCGCTCGCAGCCGTCAAGCGCATCATGCAGGAGGCCAAGGAACTTGCGAACGACCCATGCACAGACTATGCCGCTGCACCACTTGAGGAA